>WAAD01036228.1:443-92965 GCA_013389945.1 Fregata magnificens | reverse complement strand
TTTTTTTTTTTTTTTTAGGTTTTATATTTTGAAACTATTTTCTGTTACAGGGACACATGATAATATTCCCCCCTGCAGATGAAAAACGATACACACTAGCTTAGAAAGAAGCCCTGACTCAGCAAAGAGGTCCAGTGTGTGTCAGTTAACACATGCCAAGTGCTTCCCTGAATGAGGATTACATCTATTGCTGAATTACAAAGGAACATGCTCTACTTAACAATGCTATCCTGTTTTATTCTTTGTTATTATTAGCTATGGTTTTAAATGCTTAGTTGCTCTCTTATCCAAAATTAATGCCAGGACTTTCATATCATAGTTACATATGTGCCAGCTCTACTCCCTTTCCGATACCCCTCTGTATAGCTACCATGACATTTACTTGATGTTGACCTTACTGGATAAAAGCAGCTGTGGTAGGGCCCGCGTAGCATGTTTATCCCTGCTAGACTTGCCGGAAACATCTGTGAGAATTGAGACTTGGAGGAGAAAGAGGAGGGACATAACGGGTCTAGGCTTCTCCAGTCAGCCACTGCTCCAGGCCCCGGGGTTAAACTTCACCAAGCACAGCCTGCAGCTCCCTGGCCAAACCTGAGCAGCCCCCTGAGTCCTGCGTCCTGCATTTCCTCAGGCAGCCAAGCCTGGACAGACCTGCCAGGCTTTGCACAGTTGCTGGGCTACCTTCTGCCTCAAGCAAAACTCTGCTGCCCACAAGGTTACAGTAATGCACACTGGGTAAATGCTCACATTGGTTGCATGAAACATTAGAAGTTCAGTAGCCACATCTGCAGTGTTGCAAAAATGAAAAATTTTTAGACTATACAACTGGCTACAGAGAGGAATTTGACATCATTGATTCCATTCACTAACATGAAGACAAAATGTAAAAAGCAAATGACAGGTATACAGTAAAGGTTTAACAAGGCCAAGTGCTGGGTCCTGCACTTTGGTCACAACAACCCCATGCAACGCTACAGGCTTGGGGAAGAGTGGCTGGAAAGCTGCCCAGTGGAAAAGGACCTGGGGGTGCTGGTCGACAGCCGGCTGAACATGAGCCAGCAGTGTGCCCAGGTGGCCAAGAAGGCCAATGGCATCCTGGCTTGTATCAGGAATAGTGTGACCAGCAGGAGTAGGGAAGTGATCGTGCCCCTGTACTCGGCACTGGTGAGGCCACACCTCGAGTACTGTGTTCAGTTTTGGGCCCCTCAGTACAAGAAAGACACTGAGGTGCTGGAGCGTGTCCAGAGAAGGGCGACAAAGCTGGTGAAGGGTCTAGAAAACAAGTCTTCTGAGGAGCAGCTGAGGGAACTGGGGCTGTTTAGCTTGGAGAAGAGGAGGCTGAGGGGACCTTATTGGTCTCTACAACTACCTGAAGGGAGGTTGTAGTGAAGCGGGTGTTGGACTCTTCTCCCAAGAAACTAGCGATAGGACGAGAGGGAATGGCCTCAAGTTGCGTCAGGGGAGGTTTAGATTGGACATCAGGAAGAATTTCTTTACCGAAAGAGTGGTTAGGCATTGGAACAGGCTGCCCAGAGAGGTGGTGGAGTCGTCAACCCTGGAGGCGTTCAAAAAAGGTGTAGACGTGGCACTCCAGGGCCTAGTTTAGGAGTCATGGTGGTGTTAGTTGATGGTTGGACTTGATGATCTTAGAGGTCTTTTCCAACCTTAATGATTCTATGATTCTATAAATCAGCAGAGTTTTAAAACCTGAAGGTTTCCTAACTAGCTTTTCTAGAAGAGCTGTGACTCACGAGGAGGGAGAAATTACACAGGGATAACCAGTAAGATTATTCATCCCCACAGCCCACTTTTCCTGTGTTGCAAACTGACATGTTTTAAGGAAAACCAAAATAAGCAGCATAATATTTTTAAAAAGGGGGTGCAGCCTCAAATCCACCACAGCTCAATAAAAGAATAAAAAAAGAGTTTCACGCAGATTGGTTTAACTGCCTCTCTATAAGGCGTTTCAATCAGATTTGCCTGCTGTAAAGGATGTGCTGCTTTGGTACTGCTGCATGCAGTGACCGTACAGAGGACAGCCATGATCATGCAAGAAAACCAAAATTAATAACCAGGGAATGGTGGCAAATCTGTAAGATAAAATGACTGAACAGTCCTCTCCAGTACTACAGACAACACTACCACAAGCAGGAACTAAGATCCTTTAGTATTTGTAACTAGAGTTACCTGATTTTTTTTTTTTTTTTTTTTAAGTGGGCAGAGTAACGTTAGCAACTATTTTCCTGTCTGTCCTGCAGGATAACACCATTGAATAATACCATTCAAACAAGGTCTGCTTTATTTACAGAGTTTAACATCACCATTTATTATTAATTGAAGCTGTGTATTGTTTTTCCATTTTGAACCCTCAGCTTCTTTATTATTCAAGAAAACCTTCAGTCTCTATACACACTTGTCAAATCAAAAGCACATACCATCCTCCTCAAATCTAAATGCTCACCCTCCCATTACTCCCATCCATTCGCATCCTTTCCTTTACAAATTCTCTAGAGCATTTCTCCTTGCCAGTGATATAAACTAAATTAACACTGCGTACAATTGCTGATTGTATGTATTAGGCTCAGGGACCTCTAAACAGACGAATGCAGCTGACTTTAAATCCACTTGCCTTTGAGCAGATTTCGTGTAAACTTGTGGCGATGGCTTTTGCAGGTGTGTCACATCGAAACACATGACATTTCAGAATTCTTGTGTCTTTGTCTCTTGCCACATAAGCAAAGTCTCTGTGTAAACAAAATAAATTGATACATTAGAAACAAGCAAAATGAATTAAGGCATTAGAATCAGTAGCATCTCCAAAACAGCAAGTCCTACTTCAATTTAATAGGCGTATGTCTTGGCTGTCAAAGAATAAAACACACGCCTTAGACAAAGCACATCTACATATGTAATAAACTGCATACCCACGAAACACATATCTAAAGTTTGGTGCTTAATCTATATAACTAAAGAGGTCATTACAGTTTCCTAACCCTGGCAACTTACTGAACTTACAACCCGTAATTCCAGCTGCAATTGTAAATACATGGGAAAATTTACCCAAATATTTTCTTGAAGATGAAGACAAAGTGGGGAGAGAATTACAAATTAAGACAGAAAACACATGCAGCTCTTAAATGCTAAAAAATCTGAAACAAGATTCTAGTTAGAGAAAAATCGTATTTCAAAGGACTGTATAAAGTGTTTAAAATATGCAGATAGTAATTAGAGATCTGGTTGCATAAGGGAGATGTGAACCTGCTGAGTTTTGCTCACACTAATTGGCCTAAATTTCTGACCTTAATTTTCAGAAGTTAAATAAAGCTGTCCTACAAAAGAGATTTTTGCACTGTATTGGCTAGTCACCATGGCATAGTATAGCTTTCTAGCATGGATGATGGAAATGCCAGGATTATGTTTATTTGTTCTCAGGCTTGTTTAAGCGTTGGAGCTCTTCTGAAAAAGTCGAAGTGGTAGACCGAGTCAGGAAGAAGCCTGGCTTTGCCTGGTTGCCACTCTTGCTACACCAGACTCCCTGCTCCCTGGTCTTGCACCTCTGCTTTGTCATGTCCACCGAGCAACCACAGCCCAGTCCTACTTTGTGACTATCCTGCTATCTCCAGATTTCTTTGGGACTTTGCATCCCTAGCAGAGCTATGCTGAGTAGCTAACTAGAATTAGACTAGACAGGTGAAGCTGGAGCTCCCAACAGCCTCTTATGCCTGAAGTCTCTTTTCAGTGCCTTTCCTCTTTACACGTAAATGATTACCAGCAAGATTCTCACTGGTGAAGAGATAGGAGGGATATTCCTAAACGGCAGGTTTTATATACAGGAATACTTCAGTTTATACTAAAGTCTAAATATCCCGAGCAGGGTTTAACGTAACATGGATTGCCAACTTCTTCGTTCATTGTAGATGCCCAGTGAATTGAAGGATTTTGTACTGAAGTTATCCAGGGAGAATCAGAGACTGTGACAGATGGACAGCTGGACTTCCAGCTCTGTACGAGATATGAACATTGTCCTGCAGTTAAACACCTTACCTATATCTAATTCAGCAGCACTAGATTTTGTCATTAATGAGCCCCTGCAATGAAAGCAGCCTAGGCTGCTCAGTGACAGGCACAGGCTGTTCCTCTGTTTAACCGCTTTGCAACCTGAAGCCTGNCCCCCAAACTATCAGGAGCTGAGATTTGGAAACAATTCCACATGACAGAACCGTGCAGAAACACAGTGAAGCTGGAGGCACCCCTCCATCTCACTGCATCCCAGCATGCAATGGCATGCATTACAGCACAGCAGAGACAGGAGGCAGCGGGGCAGCACGTGGAGCGTGTTGCCACCTGAACCCTTCCTGCACGAGCACAGGCACCCTGGGGAGGGACAGTGTTTCACCCAATTGCTCGTGACTTGCAGGAAAAATCACAAAGCAACAATCCAGGAAGGTGCTGTCTATTACAGAAGATGCCCTGAGGTTTCCTAGCTCCAGCCTGACCCCCAAGCACCTTGGCCACAATCTGCAAGAGCCTTTTGGCATGTTGTTCCCTTTTGCTGCACTGCAAGTTCACAGAGATGCTGAGTTCCAGCTGGAATCTTGCTTGTGGAAAAAAGCCGATGCTTTTTGGCTCGTCTGTACACGTGCCAAGCCTTGCTTTAGAATGGATTCCTCCTAGCTTAATATTTCAAAAGCAAATTGAAGACTCCTAACTGGACTCTAGTAAAAGAGCAAGGGGTATGGCTCAGCTATGGCCTATGAAAAATTAGCAGCTATGGGGAAAAAAATGAAACCAAGCGCCACATAAAAAACCTTTGAGATTTTTGCCTTTTGAAGTAAGCTTTCAACATTACTGATGCTCCTGAAAGATCTGCAGAGCAGGTATTTGGAAATGCTCAGGCTCACAAAAGTCCCACATACAATATCCTGAGGTCTGAAGAGACCTTGCCTGGTTTGAGATCTGTAAGTGAGGAATTCCCAGACATCCTAAGTGTTTGGGATTTTTGTTTTCTATCTGTTTGGCTCTAGCTGCCACCTTCTAAATGCCCTAAGTTTCAGACTTCACATTTTTTAGTCCAAATACCTTCCCTTACAAATATTTTAACTGCAATACAAAAGCATTGTTTGCTTAACAGACACAGATTTGATACCATAACTTCATTAAGATTTCCCCCACCCTTTACATGCAAGAAAAACTTGCTGGCAGTGACCATCACTGCAGGGTAGCAAAGATGCATAAACGAGCAGACTGCTGCGCACACCTTATTATTGGATCAAGGTCTATTCTTTTGGAGTGCAGACATAACAGCTGAAACCTGTGTTTGCATTAACTTAAAATAACACTGAAAGCCATCTATGTGACCATTACATGGCTATTTATTACCATTTACAAGCGTTTACCTCAAATCGATACTATTCCTTTGAGGACTTGTGAACAAGTGATTTATGCATTCTTTTACAAGATGATCCTAGGAAGAGCATCTTGTGTTGTTTTGCCAAGTTGCATGCACTGCACAGAAGCCTGTTTGAATGAACAGAAATCTGCACAGCCCCAGGAGCACTGTACAATACCAGGATTTCTAATTATAAGGCCACCACCTTGAAGGAGTTGCACAAACACAGAAGATAACTTGCCCTTTCTGTTAGCCATACAGCTGTTAGAACCTTCTTTTATTATTAATAAAAACTAAGATGGGACAAAGCCACCAAAGCAAGTCATCGGAGCTTGGAGGACATAACACGTTGCCAGCAAAACCCATCCGTAACAGCCCAAGAAACTGGCGTCCAACCTTTGATCAGTAGCTCTGGCAATGCCCTGGCACACCACAACTGCCCCAATAAACTACTATGCTTTGCTGTAGGAGACCACATCAGGCAGGGCATCTCCACTGTGCTGCCAAGTCCTTGATGCATGGACAGCCCCTAAGGCCACATTAAATCTCACCCTGCAGAGAGTTTATCTGAGACCCAAGCTTAAATGCAAGGATTTTTCAGCCTTAAGGGAATCTGTAAGATAATACTAAATGTGTTTAGTCAGCACATTATCTCCCAGTGGAGGCAGGACTCAAAGGACTGCAGAGATAAAAATGAGCCAAACAATTAAAACTGTGTTAAACTAAAGACTGAATTCTGTCAGGATCAAAGATTTTGGTCATAAAGGAACACAACTCATAATTATGCCCCATAGTGGGAAACACGTTAGATGAGAGTATTTTCGACAGCATTTTAAAGGCAGAAAGGTGGACTAGGGGCAGCCTGCTGAGTCTCATTTCTTTCACAAGCATAAATTTACTTTTCTGATCAAAGGAGACCCGTGTGGAGGGCAGCACTGACATTTAACAAGCTTGTGCACTTTTCGCTAAGAACATTTTTCTGTTCCTGGAAGGCTAATGACAGCCAAATGAACGAGCCACCGCGCAGAGCCCGGCTCAGTAACCTCTCTGAATGGCAAGACCTGTGGTGAGGGCAGGGAGAAGGAATCTGATGAGTGTTATGGATGCGGTATCTGTAGTGGGACACTCCAGGTGGCAAGATGGCTCACCTGCCACTTTAGTCCTGCCACAGAAGTGCCTGCAACCCTTTCATCCCTGCAAGAGGAGGATGACAACAGTCCTGATGAGACAGACCTGCTCTGCACTTGCCAAAGGGCAGATACTGCCCACAAGGATGTTATTTTCAATCAGAATGCAATGTGTTGATTTTCTGATGGAGCTGGTAGCTACCCTCCATATAGGCCACCTAACGCTCTCCTCCACGGACTGCTGCAGGACTTTTTAATTTGTTTTGGTTTTTTAATGGTTTGGGTTGGAAGGGACCTTTAAAGGTTATCCAGTTCAACCCGCCTGCAATGAGCAGGGGACATCTTCAACTAGATCAGGTTGCTCGGAGCCCCATCCAGCCTGAACTTGAATGTTTCCAGGGATGGGGCATCTACCACCTCTCTGGGCAACCTGTTCTAGTGTTTCACCACTCTCATGTAAAAAATTTTTTCCTTATATCTAGTCTAAATCTATCCTCTTTTAGCCTAAAACCACTACCCCTTGTCCTGTCACAACAGGCCCTACTAAAAAGTCTGTCCCCATCTTTCTTCCCTTTAAGTATTGAAAGGCCACAATAAGGTCTCTGCAGAGCCTTCTCTTCTCCAGGCTGAACCACCCCAATGCTCTCAGCCTTTCCTCGTAGGAGAGGTGTTCCATCCCTCTGATCATTTTTGTAGCCCTCCTCTGGACCCGCTCCAACAGGTCCATGTCTTTCCTGTGCTGAGGACCCCAGACCTGGACGCAGCACTGCAGGTGGGGTCTCACCAGAGCAGAGTAGAGGGGCAAAATCACCTCCCTTGACTTGCTGGTTGTGCTTCTTTTGATGCAATCCAGGATATGGTCGGCCTTCTGGGCTGTCAGTGCACATTACCAGCTCACGTCCAGCAGTCCACCAGTACCGCCAAGTCCTTCTCCGCAGGGCTGCTCTCAATCCCTTCATCCCCCAGCCAGTTTTGATACTGGAGGTTCTTCTTGAAGAAATGTTGATGCCTCTACTGTTTGCAGCAAGTCTCCCGCGTGTGCCCTGTAAAGCCCCCGAGGCTGTGAGAAATGTCTCGTCTTTGTCCCATGAAATTCCACTCACGTGAAATTCCACTCATGTTGAGTCACCCTGAAGAATTGCCAGAAATGCCACTTCCCGCCCGCTGGGGTGTTGATGGGTGCTGGGAAGGTGCTGCCAGGGGCACCTGGCCCACGCCTTGGCTCAGCAAACGCTGCCTCAGTACTGCAGCAGTGCACATAATGCTTCCGTCAAGCCTCTCCAGCACTTGGTCCTGCAGCTTCTGTAAATGTTTCTGCTTGTATGGGTATGCATTCATAAACAAGGCGGTATAGCACAATTACAGGAGAAAATGAAACACCAGCTAGTACATCAGTTTCAACTACTGAGAGCTAATAAAACCCTCGCAGTGGTGTTTCAGACTCACACACCAGTGTTTCACTTTAAGTACCTGAACAGCTTGAACAAAGTAAATCAGCTAATTACATGCATGGATTGTGAATATGCATAAACCTTTAGATGATCAGGGCCTGCATCTGTAAATCTGCTGAGACAGAGGAGGAAATGTGAGTTCTTCAAAACCTGTGGTACTGCATCACACGCAACCCTGCCAGCAGCATCTCTTTTCAAATCATCAATCAAAATTAGCACGTGAACTGTCCTTCTCCCTTCTGACAGTGCACAAATAATAATACTGATTTCATTAATTCATGAAGTCACCTAGATGCCTATGTGCTTGCACAAGCGGTCCTACATGGCAGCCCAGTAGCCAGGACCTGGAGATGGCAGTACAGGCTGGTGGCAGTCGGCTCCTCCAATGCCAGCAGGAGCCTTGCAGCCTTGCTTCAGGCATTTGTTGGGAAAACAAAACCAGCCTCCGTGCTCCCTCTTGCAGAAGAAAGGTATGGCTTTGGGGATTCCTGAGTATCTGCTCCCTGCAGCATCAGTAACAAAGTAAAACTTGGGAAAAGTTTTGTGCTTCCCTACACAGGAGAGAAGGCAACAGCTGCTCATTTGTCCAAAGCCTTGAATACCAAATAAGCTCGAAGACTGCTCTCTGATTCTTTCACTTCAGATCCCTTCTGGGTCGCTTCATCTGTAAACCTTTGTTCGACTGCAGCTTACTTGAAGCTGATTAACATTTAAGTGAGATTTATGTGCAACCAGCTCCTTTGATAATGAAGATGTGCCGAGTAACGTGTCTGCAATAGAAATTTATGGAAAAGGCAAATGCTTCCTCTTACCATTCTCCTGTCTTTACACCTTGCTGGGAAAACAAGGGAAAGAAGGAAGTCAAAAGCCCATGGCTAGATACAGAGCTAGCACAGGGATCACAGATCACATCTCATCCAGCTGGAGTCTTCTCTGTCTCAATAGGGTGTGTGTGCACATGAAGTTTGTGGGATTTGAACCACACCTCCTGGTAAAATTCCCTTCCATGTCAGTGAGGAGAGCAGCAAGGTGTTTAGTGGGAGAATAACTTATTTCATTGCAGAAAAAAGCTGTATATTCTTAAAACTTTACAACACAAGTGCACCTCTTCTGTTGATAAAGGGTTATAGAGATGGGGTACTGCACAGTAGATCTTTCTTGCGCATGTACTACATGATCCACTAGTATCTTTCTGGTTACAGGAACTCAATATAAATCAGTACTCTGGAAAAGAGCTAGAAAATCAGAAAAATAGGTAAGAAAATTATTTTTCTGCAAAAGTGGGCTGAACAGCTAAAAATTCAGTAGAAATTTCTTAATTTTGAAAGAGTACAGGACTACAGAGAGACATTTTAAAAAGCAATTTAGAGAATTGCAAAGACAATGTAAGGTGCTAAGTAGAGAGGAATTTCATTTTTATTTGCTCTTTTACCCTCTTTAATTGGCAAATGTCTACAGTAATTGACTAAACCTTAGATAGCCATACCTATTTAACACCTGGCTAAGCATCACTTAGCTGCTCTATTCTGGATGAATATAATCACATTAAATGCAATTTATGCTAATGGTGTCCTGTTTGAGCAGCAGTCATAGCCATTTGCCACCATTAGTCTAAAGCCCTAGGAGACATCCCAATTAAGTACAGCCTGAAAGAGCAGAACATCCTCCATTACCTTCTCACTATAAACTTACTTCTTCAAAGGAGTGTAGAACTGCATTAACCCTTTGGTTTTTTTTCTTGGTTAAAAAACCCCAACACCCTAGCCTTGAAGTCTGAAATAAAATTTTTTACTCTTATAAATCAAAATTAAATTGCCGCTATTTAAAACAACTATATTAAAGTGATACACATGCAGGAAAATGTAAATTGCTTTACAGATTTATGTATTACAAATTGTAACATGAATCCTTGAACCAGAAAATGATATCCTCTGGGCCTGGCTTAAAATTGATTGAAATTCATCCAGAATAGCCTACAGAAGATGACTGTTGATTTCTATGTACTGGCGTGACCGTACAGACTCCTGCAAATGCGGGGTCACAGAGCACACACTGCCGGGCTGCAGGGAAACCATCTCCTGAATCTATAACCTTCAGGCTTCACTTTGCTTTCCTGCAAACAGCTGACCAGTGATTTGTGAAAGCATGACGAAAAAAGGGGAGAGCAGCCACCACTACAGCAGAGTTGGGTCAGAAGGCACCCAGCCGGAGGCTGCTATTCACCAGTGAGACATGAACGTTCATGGGTGCAGAGTAAACAAGCAGAAAAGAAGAGCAAGGCAAGTGAGAGGAGACACGAGAAGAAAAGCAGATAAATATAACACCAACAAGACCATGCTCTGATGGTGTTTTTCCGTGACACATAAATACTCTAGTATCACAAATGGCAGAGAAGATGAGATGCAAGAAACCCTGCAGTAATATGTAGGACAACAATTATTGATCTTCGGGATTAACATTTTAAATCTTTTAACAAGGCTGCTCTTTCACATAGGAGGAAGGGGACTGATTTAGAGCTGAAATTAAGTCTGGGACTCTGTTCAGTTCACTTGTCTTTTTATTAGGCTCGTGTCAAGGAGTCTGCGAAGTTAGGGAGAAAAACCCAAAGGTAAGAAACCACAACTAGAAGAAACAAACAGGATTCACACAAGCTGCAATATCTGTTTGTAGAAGATTTACTGAGGACCTTTGAACTTCCATTTCACCTACCAGACAACACTGAGTGAAACCACTGCTTCCCTTCCACACTCTCCAAAGGAAACCCACAGCACCTTCTCTAGGTGACTACACCAACCACTTTGGAATCAAACCTTGCAGGAGGAGGAAGAAAAATTACTACTCCCACAAGTCTTCTCCTTCCCTCCCTAGATGGTCACGGTGCATTTAACCACATGTACTCCTCTCTCCTCAGTGATTAGAGTTGGAAGAGATGTGGGAGAGAATGAATTTTCCCTGCGTTTCTGACAGTTGCTGGCAATCCTAAAAACATACGAAAGCCTTGCAATTTTTCTTCACTCCAAGTGCTCCGCCCCACAGAGCTCCTGCACTTCTTTGGCTGCTCCCTAGCTACAACCCAGAATGGCAGACTTGGCCACTACTACATTACTCTGGTCATTAGTTTTTGATCCAAGTAGTTAAGATGCCCTCCCAAGCAGAGACTTTTGGGAGACTTTTCTTATTTCAGTTCTCACACAACTTGAAAATGGGTTTTCTTGCAGCAAAACATCATGTCTGCATTTATTAAATTCTCCTCAAATGGTCTGGCATTGACACAGCACAGCTTGTTTTTCTAATTCATGCATAAAGTTTGTAGGGCAAATTATCCCCTGCTGAAAGGCTGTTTGCTTCATTCCTTGATAACGTCACTTGCTAACTCTCAAGGAGGAGCTATGGCTACTTTGTGCGATACTCGGAGGCTTTAATCTGGCAGCCCTAAAACACACAGCCTGCTGGTTTTTCTTTGATGTCTTATCATTGTCACAGTTCTGTGTGCTTCCAAAATTTGTTAAAACCCTCACAGAGCTGATACATCTGATACCCAGCTCAGCCCTTCAGAGCCCAGCGCTTCCAAGCCTGAAAGCATTTGCACGACTTTCACTCCGATTTCCTTCCTGCGGCCTGATCCTCATGAAGCCGCAGAAGCCGTTCCCCCAGATGCACTTCCCACGTCTCAACGCTGCCCACCATCTCCTCTTGTGGGGAGGGGACAGGACTCCTGTCAGCCTTGCCACCGCTGCCTTGCTAGCCAAAAAGATGGCTCTGAGATGTTACAAATCATTTCCCTTTCTACAACCAAGGGCTATATTCCACTCCTGCAAAGGGCTACAGATTTACAGAGATGGAGTCACGTCAAAGCGTGACTTGGTATCTGAGCTCTCCAGGTTCATGAACTGTGTTAACATAGTGACAACAGTACAGATTGTACAGCTAAGATTTACGTTCCATGCTGGTCTGCCTTCCCAACCTCACCTCATGATCATAGGGCTGAGGTACTACTGTCAGGGCAAGGAGGACAGTCTATCGCTTGTTCCGTGGTCACCACCAAGACTGCCCTGGAGACTCTGCGCTCTTGTAGCGCCAGCAGGGCACCAGGGAGAGGGTCCCAGGGGCACAGGCCACCTCTGTCGGAGCATGGAGCACCCCACACCGTGTGCCGGCAGCATGAGGGCACCCCAGCTGCCAGTGTGCTACATTTAGCTGGTGCTCAGGGCAGATGGGGCTTACTGCTGCTCACCAACTGCTAGCCAGATGCAGCAAGTTGAAAAGTCAAGCAGCAGCTTAGACCTCAGCTTGTTTTATAAATGAACTTAAAGGAAGACAGAACTTCAGGGGCAGATCGTATGAAAATCACTGACCACTGGCATTTATGAAATATGCGCAGGCAGGGGGCTGCCTGCCTACCCTGTGCAGCACAGTTTTCAAGGCAAAGGCACGCAAATAACGTACGTTGTCAAGGCCATTGCAGTTGCTGCTTCTCCTTTGCAGCATCACAAAGTGGTGGTTTAACTCCTCAGGATGGCTAGTCCAGCGTTTTTGATGAATGCTGAACTTCCTTTAAGTAAATGAATGTGTTATTATGCCTGTAAACCTCTGAACAGCCTCTTTGCAGCAGATCCCATAAATTTGATTTTGACACATAAGTATTTAGCTATTTTTGACAATGCTTCTATCTTCCAGACC
This sequence comes from Fregata magnificens, assembly GCA_013389945.1. NCBI lineage: Eukaryota > Metazoa > Chordata > Aves > Suliformes > Fregatidae > Fregata > Fregata magnificens. The sequence continues at coordinate 80,318 of WAAD01036228.1, read as the reverse complement.
TAATTGGAAGACGTGGGCCTTTGTTTATAAGGAATATTTAAAGATTTAATGAAGAAATACATCAAGTTGAGATGCTCAAAGCACTACTACAGATTTAACTGAAGACGACAGCAGACTACACTAGAACAGTTAATCTCTCTAGTGTGATTTGTTTTATAAGCAATGCTTACTAGTTCTCCTTTGTTCTTTATTATTCAGACAGAGAACACAGCATTCGCACACAGGCACTACCCATGAATCTGCTTGCAGCACGCTTTTGCCAGCATTAGTCTGGGAGGATCATCGCTTCCCACATGCATGAAATCTACATTAGATTGCAAAGCCATAATCAAGAAAGTTCAAACATTTCCCTAGGCCAACGCCGCCTAAAGAATTGATTAAAAACCAGTCAAGCCTGGAAACCGTTCTCATTATATTCCACAAAGCAAACACAAGAAGCAGTCCGCATCTCCAAACCACATTCCTTCCGCCCAGTCCCAGTATCAAGTCCTTGCAATTTAGGAGAGCAAACAAACCCCAAATCTCATCTGAGGGATGCAATTCTATCAGTAAGAGCCTTTGGAGTGGCTGCAGCCCTTGTGCTGCAAAGCACCTGACTACAATGCCTTACTGTCTGCGCTCCCATGAAACAGGAAGCATTGTAGAGAATCCCAAATGATCCCTTTGTACATCCAAACAAATAAAACATACTGGGGACAACTTTTCTTCAAACTTGAAAGACAAGCAACCAACCCAGCCAGATCTGAAACAAATATCAAAAATAGGAAATAAACATCGACGCTTCCCCACTCTTGCTAAACTTAGCTCTTAAATCCCCTGCTCTTAGCATCCTGTTTCTCATTTTTTTTTTAAATAAAAGGTGGGATTTTAATACCACTTTCCTGCACTTCAGGCTACAGAGAACAATGTCTAAATTTTAAACTCAAAACATTACAAGAAAATATCAAAACCCACTGCACTGCATGATTTTGAACTGTTCTAGTACTTGAGGGTTTAGGACCTGGGAAAAAAAACAGCAAGCAATTCAACTTGACAAACATTGTTAATAGCAAGGTGAAAAGGTGACAGAGAGATATGAATTTACTCACTGAAGTTTGGCTTCTGTTCACTGATACAAGCAAACCAATACAAGCACTGTTTGGTGCATGCCGGAAGGATAAACACACAGAATAATGAAAAACCAAAAATCATTTACCTCTCTCTGAATCCAGGGAAGCATGAAGAAACAGAAAGAGCAAGTTAGAAAGCACTCACGCAGACAGAGCTCCAGCATATGATGAGACAGAGTAGCTGAAAGAAGCGCTGTACATTTAACGGTCGCTGTTTGTAGCACAGTGTATCTAAGTATACTGCCACTATTTCGACACTTATTTTGGTTGAATCCTGATGCTCTGAAGCTTATATTTTTGGAAACATGCACTGAAGCCAACAGGCATCAGCTGAATTTAGAGAGGCATCGCAGACATATCAACACTGGGAGGTAATCAAGCTTAAAATACCACACACAAGTCTGGGAAGTAGTATTCAGAAAGCATAAACAGACACACAAAGGGCAGGAACCTTCCTTCTTCCAAAATAACACTATTTAAAGCAGACACTGACAAAACAAACAAGAATAATTCTTCAGGCTGTGAAAACCTTACGTTGTTTAAATCGAAAGAGTAGAAAGATAGTTGTGAGTTTTTTAATGCCTTTTCCAAAAGCTCATGCCCCAAGGTCACCTGGGCTCCTCTGAAAGTTGCACTCTGAAGAAGTGACAGCCTAGGTAACAACCTCACATGAGCACTGAGCTGAAGCCAGGATGTATAAAATCACTACACATCTTCATTTCTGAAGCACTTCAGCAACCGCTAACTCTTGGTATGACTTAACCAACACCCCTTTCCCAAAGGCGAAGGCGGGCAGGAGAGGCACAAGCTTCCCTGGCTGGGGGCTGCCCTTCTCCCCCTTCCCGCAGAGCTGCTCTGCCTGCCCTCTCCCCGCCTGAGCCCCGGGGAGGGCTTGCTGCAGGTCCCTGGCACCCACCGCAGCTGGCTACTTTCCAGGTCACGCCAGCCACCACAGAACAGCAGCAGTGTGAGTTTGTGGGTACAGCTGCACTTCTGGAGCTGCTGTGTGAAGAAAGCACAGAGTTTCCTGTGACATTACCACAAAGGGTTAGGTGCGCTGGGGAATGAGGTGAATTGCTGCCTGCTTCTCCCTTAAAAACAGGACACCACTTTATGCAACGTATAGTATCTCTACAGGGATAATAACCATTCTCCAGAAGAGAGGTGCTTAGCCCTGCTCTCCCATTCCAGCCTCCCGCATGCATCTCACAACTCCCCTCTTTTAAGAACGGTTCATCTCCAGTGAGCATCCAAGCAAGGTTCATGCACTGTGCACAAAAATGTGGGACCCTACATCATCCTAGTTTGTAACTGACTCTGAGAAAAAAGTAGTGGAGTGGAAGAATCACCCCATCTCAAGTAATAAGGGCAGGATTAAAGACAGAGCACACTGATAGGAAGGGATCCAATTCCCAGTAGACACCTTACTTTAGCAAGCTTGCAAAGCTTACAGGGATTGATCTGTTCCTTAGAAATGGCCTAGTGAGTAGATCTGGAATAAACACAGGCTTTCTAAGCCAGGTTTTAACTAAACGTGCATATGGTTAGCTAATGCATCCATCCAACATGGGAGTGCAAGTCACACATGGATGCATATGTACATAGCTAGAGGTTTAATTTCTTTCTTATATCGAGATGAAACCTCTTCTGGTGCAACTTGTACCTGTTCCCCTTGTAATCTCCAGGTGGCTCCTTGTGAAGAACAATCATTCACTGGAACAACCTCTGCATGGGTGTGATAGAGCCCCCGTCACAGGAGGTTTTCAAGAAGTGACTGGACAGGGTGGTAGCCAATCTCATCTAGGCTCCCTTTCCCATGAAAGGTTGGATCAGATGGTCTTTTGATGTTCCTTCCAACCTGAGCTCTTCTGTGATTCTATGAAAGCAACCAAGTTGGAAAGAAGATCCCTATTCACGAATGTAATGGACATTCCCAGAAATTTTACAATGGAAGTGTGAGATTTAGCGTCATTGTAAAGAAGAAGAAACATAGGGCTCTCTGCTCCCTTTCCTTCCACGCAGTGAACTGGGAGTTTCCCCTTTTCAATATCCAGTGGTGACCTGTGTGGATCTCCCCAACCAAAACCCCACTCATTCCTTTGCTTCAGCTACATGGGCTTTCTACTGGGCTTTGCAGAATCAGCAAAGACTTCACCATGTCTGCTGCTAACATTTTATAAATTAAGAGGCTAAAATTAGATCTCAGTATTGCAAATATTGGAAGTTTTTCAAGCCTAAACAGCCCCTGACTATGTATTTCAGTGCCAATTTGAAAATAAGAATTGAAAAAGTAGTATCACTTTTACTTTCCTGGAAAATACAGTCAATGTTTCTAAGTAGTATAGTATGAGAAGCAAAATATATATAATTTTCTTCATGCATTAATCACTGGCTCTATATGAAGTGGACAAACAGAGATTACCTCNGGGGGGGGGGGGCGGGAAGGGAAGATAAATGTCTTGGATCTGGCAGATTTTGAACATGGTACAATTAGACACAAAACATGACCTGCTGGTGCAAACTCTTAAAAGGGAGATCTGTTAATTCCCCTACTGCTATGCAATATACAATTGTACAGAACAATCACCATTGCAGCTGCAAGCACAGACAAAGAAAAAGCACAGGAGGAAATTCAGGAAGGTGAGAGAAAAATACAAGCAGTTGGGTTGCTGGACTTCCCCAAGCAGCGAGGAACGAGTGGACTCCGGCTGGGGAACTCCCACACCATGGGATACACGCGAATCAAGGGGGGCTGTATCCTGCTTCTAACCAGTTAATTACAGCTTTCCAATTAACCCAATATCTCATCATAGAGTGTCTTGTGATTTATGAATTATTTTCACACTAAAGACTATTTGCCTGTATTCTCTTCACATTCTGGTAGCTTGAATATGGTTGAAAGATTTACCTTTAAACTTAAATAAATAAAATTTAAAAAATTCACCCCAAAGCTAGAAAGCAGACATGGAAAGTTTCAGTTCAAATGGCAGATTTTGCTGATGGCTCTAAGTGCCAGAAATGCTGCAAGAGCAGCTGTGCAAGTGCTTCAGTATGGTGCTCTATATATCCTTTTCCAAGCTGACTGAGTTAAAAGCGGTCAAGCCAGAGCCTGCCAATAACGTGGGAAGATGATACCTAGAAAATTGTGTCAGGGCTGCTACACAGGATTTGAGATTCATTTCTGAGGGGAAAAGGACAAGACCTCTGAGGAAAACAGCCCGTGACCTTCCAGCCTGCAGAGGCATAAGAAAGGAGCCCCCCTCCTAGAGTGAGCCCCGAGGGGACACTGCCTCCCTGGGTGACTGCCTCTGCCTCCCCACCACTTCTGCCAGGCCCATTTATTCCATGTTGTTTTGCAATTAGTGCCTTTGGAGGCAGCACATTACAGTACTGCTGAGGGTGCCTGCATCCCTGATCACCCCCTTTCCCCTGCACTCCTCTCGCAGAGGGTCATACCCGGCCCAGGGACACAGCAGAAGCAAGACAGTTGCAGAGAGCAGTGTTACTGATGGGGCACCGTCCTGACAGACAGGTCTTCACGGTACAGGTCTTCACGGTACGTGACAGTGATGGAGTATAAGACAATTTCTCCTTTCAGCCCCAGGTTTTGTACATCAGTGACTGACGCAAGTTGCATCCTGGGGCTGACTGTTGATATACAATGCCAACCCCACAAGCTGAAGGGTAATGGAGATTCCACTGGGCGGTGAACAAATTGAGAGGTGCAGTGGTAACACCCCTGAGCCCCAAAAAACACCCTCTATGTGTCACTCGTGAGGCCATATTTGGATTTCTGCATCCAGATTTGGGCCTACCAGTACATGGGAGGGAGTGACAAACCGGAGCAAGTCCAGCCGATGGCCACCATGGCTGCAGGAACCATGCTTGTTTAGCCTGTAGACGAAGTGGGCTTGTTTAGCATGGAGATGAGGTAACGGGGGGAGGATCTAATTAATGTCTGCCACTTGCTCATGGGAGGGTTTAAAAAATAGAGCAAACCCAAGTTTCTTTGCCAAGAGAGCTGGTAAGCCCTCAGACAGGTACTCCAAGAGGCCGCGCAATCTCTGTCCTTGGAGATTTAAAAAAGTATCAACCAGGAACGGCCCTGAAGTAATCCTGAACCCTGCCCAGCTTTGGGCAGGAGGCTGGTGTCTGTGACCTGCTGCAGTCCTTTCCAGGGTAACTTTTTTCCTGTGACTCTGTAACAGAAATGCCTCAGCCCACAGGATGGAGACGTGCTGTGCAGATGGATGCTATGCTTACGCAGACGACCAGCCTATGGGCCTGTCTCAGCAGTCAGCAGAGGGAGGCTGGCAGGGGTGAAATGACATGCCTGAGAGCCCCAGCAGCTCAGGTCCCCTGCGCGTCCATCTGTCCCCGTGACTGGGACAGATGTCCTGGACTCCAAATACTCCACGTTTGCTACTGCTGTGTCTTCTACTTCAACAGGGGCCACCATAAGGCTACAAAGTGATGGAGAGCAAACCACACCAACAAACACAACAGGTTTTGTTCTTGTTAGGGTCTCCAATAAGGTATTTAAGGATCAAGAGGATGTTCCCATGCTCAGCTAATGTTTTAGTGGGGCACCACACTGCACACGAGCCTGGGAGAGCGTTAGGAGACTAGTCCTCTGTACCTGGCAGAGTGAATTTAAGTCTACAGCCCAAACATTTCTGTGACTGACGCATTCAGCTAACAGAGTGAGGAGGTTAACACTTCACACCTCTTCATTCCTGTAGCTTCCCCAGAGTCTGGCTGACTGCAACTTCCCCAATTGTCTTTTGTGAGCAGATCACAAAAAATAAGGCTGCCATGTGTCACCTACACCCTGAGCAAGTACAGAGGTCTGCCCTCCAACCTCCGTGGTCCTTAAACATTTTCATGTGGGACTACACACATAATCATCAGCCCTGGCCATCTCTCCTCCTAAGAGATAATGACCAGCTGAAATGTCTTTGCTTTCAATTACTGGAGAGTTTTAGTGGAGTAAGACACATTTTACTTGATTAAAAATAATGATGCATGGCATGAGCCTTTCATCTTTATTTACAGTCATAAGTACTTGCCCAAGCATATCCTCTGAGGCACAGAAGAGGCCCTACTCTGGTTTTCTAATTTGTAATTATGAAGTCTAGTAGCACTTAATGCAGCAAAATGTTTATATAAAATGTATTTACACCTCAACAACATAACATGAACAAATAAAGGAAACAACATCCGTTTCTGTGCATTTGGAAGTCTCTCTGTCGCTTAGACAATTATTATGTCCTTCATGTATGTATGCCATTAGAGAAATATAGTTGCTTTGACTGAAAGGAAAATGGCTGTGGTTTATAATTTTTCTAAGGGTTTGGTAGCTTTTTAACCTTTCTTTCTTTTAAATAGTCTTTAAGTCTTTCGTCTTCCAACAAGTATCAGACTATTCCAGCAGACTGGCCTTGAGTTTCTGGGCCCCTGTCACCACCAGGATGGAGACTGAGTAGAAGTACAACTAACGCCTTCTGCAGAAATCCCCTGCTTACTGTGGGCCAGACTGTGCCATCAATTTTTAAGCAATTCTCCACTGGTAGCAAAGAAGATTACTGCTTAAAAATTGATGGCTTGATCTAGCCTTCTGTTGCTAATCATATATTATGAAGACTACTATAACCTAGTCAGATTCTATTTTCAAAATAAAAAGAAAATATGAGGCAGCCTGACACATTATATGAATTCACATTTTGTAAAGACTGAATTGTACTCATAAGACCAGAGGCTCTGAATCAATAAGTCTCACTGATAGTTTGGGTGCTAGACATCACATTGGTATCTGACAGGCAAGCTGGTTACTTGCTATTCCTCAAGTCCTCTCCATAAATAAGCAACCTCAGGTCACTTCACCATTCCTTCAGCGTTTCCCTCATCTGCACACACTACATGACAGTTACTGACAAGCCGAGATAAAAGAGCGGGCGCACTTACAGCTCCCTGCAGCCCATGGCCACCCCAGGCACCTCCTCTCCTGATGTAAGCCAGAGGTGTCCTTCATAACCCACTGCAGACCGTTGCTTTCCCTCTCCTTAGGAAATGTTACATTTGGCTTGTTAGGGAAAATAAACACGTTTCTGGCAGTATGAAAAGAACTTTGAACAGCAGGCCACCTTTTCCCCAAATCACCAGACCACCATCTTAGATGGATCAGTTTGGTATAAGATTTTCTGTTTTAATTTTTTTAAGAATTATTAAATTCAGCCGTCAAGATATTCCAGCACATCTATTCAGAAACTTCTTAAAACATGTAGAGAACACTTCAATATCACATCAAAATACAACAACAACAACAAAGTATGTTTTCTCTGGCAGGTACCAAACCAAATTCAGGCACATGCCAGTTATTTTCTAATAGGAGGAAATGAAACTGAACACTTCTTACGGACTTGATATTCCCTGCTTCAGAGTTGTTAAATTTCAGGTTTTGACCTGGATTAACTTCACCCAGAAAATAAAGACATCTCAGCCTATCTCAAACTACACTGGAGCAAAGTCTGCACTCTAACACAAGTTAAAGCTATACAGAACAGTTGAATCAATACTAGCACTCCAGTATCAGTTAGATCCGAATTTTGTCCACAGTAACACAGAATTCTACTTCACGTCACGAAACACAGGAAACTCTGAATGGCGAACCAGAAAGCCTTGCCCAATGGATACCCAACAGACTGTGACAATTCAAGAAACACTACAGACATTCAATACACACCGTAACTATCTAAAATACTAACATACACAGTTTGTTTGGTCCTCATCTGTATTGCAACTGATCAGTGTTTAAAGTATCTTCATAGATAGGGTTATTTAATTTATTTATATACATCCACTGTTGTAGAAGGGAAAACTAATCTGTATTTTATAAAAAAAAAAATTCTGACTACTATTACGTAGTAAAACCCCACTATCTTTCTCTTTCTCTCTTTTAACTCCTTATGAAAATAAATAAGCCAAATGCTCCAGGGCTAAATAATACCCTTTTCCTCACTCACAAGTTGTTATAATTACACTAACTGCAAGGCAACAGCTACAAAAACATAATTAAAGCCATAGTTTTAAGAGATGAAACACTTCATATATTTCCCTGATAGAGATCAAGACTCAGCAATGTTTGGTACCCTTTAAGAAAGCAAAAATTACTGCACAGAACAGGGGAGAGCAATGAGGTTCCATAACATGCGAGAAACCTAATTCAAGAGTGAAGCTGCTGAGTTTAAAGAAAAAGATAAATGCGCTTGTGTCTCTTCCCTCCCCTCTGCACCCAACGTAATGAGGATTCAAAGCTATATATCAATTAACAAATCAATGCAATTTCTCCTGCTGCAAATTCTTTATGAATACAGATAGGATTAAGCAAGCACAGAGACCTCAAGGCAATATACGAAATTTAAATCATGAAGTTTCCTCTTCTGTCAAAAGAGCCATTAACCATTTCACTTCAGCAGAATATATCTTTACATGCATGTATCCCCACACGTGGTGTAACACTTCTGTCTTTAAACACGTTAACTTCTTTGGGAGCTCTACAAAGATTTCAAATTGCACAATCGCCATTGTCAATTATGGGTTGAAAGAAGAAAGCCCAGACTAGCTAGCTAGAAGTTAGCTGGGAATTACACATAATTATACAGGCACTGTATGTTTTGGGGACAACACAGGGAGGTTTCTTCTCTTCAGTAAATGAGGTTTCTGCTGTTCTTAACTACAGCATCTTTCCATCCATTAATACAGTATTACCAGTAAAAACAAATTATGATCATCCTCTACAAATCAGGCTGGTCAATATGCAGCCCGTAACTGCAGCCAGTTTAGGAACATGTAATTCTGAGCTGGACACAGATCCCCAAACCTATTAATCAACAAGATCCATTAGTTAGCTGACTGCTCAAATGAGCAACATCTGAAGGGATAAAGGAGAGGGAGAACAGAATCAGATACTTACCACTCAGCACACAGTCCAGCATTTCTGCTACAGGGCTCTCCTGAAGGTTGTTAAGTGTCAGCTCTTGGAGAAAAGAAATCTGACTTGCCTTTGTCACACTAGGAGCTGTAATTTGCCTTGCAGGCATCCACACAGAAGCTTTAGACTAATGGACCATAGCTTTGAAAATACAGCTCGAGACAAAGGCTACTCCTACCATGAGATTGCTGTTTGGGAGGGAGGCTGAGGTTTTTTTCTTGTCACTTTTTAAGTTTCTTACCTTTTTGTTGCAGCAAACGGGAATTTAATGTCAAGCACGTCATACACAAACATCCAACTCAATGCTCCTCGTCTCCGTTAGCGTATATCTATGCATCAGATGATGCAAAGTGCACTTGATGCAGCCGTGTACTTGTACTTCAGTGACGGGGGCTGAATACCCCCGAGAACAGCAGCTCATTCATTTTGCATCGACTTGAAGCACATCATGTCAGCTCCCACTCTCCTCACGGACTGTGCACGCTTGTGTTCGCCGGCTCCAGCTGTGAGCGAGTGGGTGCTTCTCCCTGGAAGGCACTGCTCCGTCAGGGGTGTGTCTCTTCCTCCCTTCCCACCGCTTTTACCATTTGCGCGCTCCCCGCGCCCTGACCCGCAGAAGAGGCCCCTCTCCTCCCCCTTTAACAAATCTTCCCTGCTACGCGTTGTGTTTCTAGCCTGTAAACTTCCAGAATTAATCTGCTGTGACAGAAGCAATCTTTTGGGGAAAGCTGAAGTGCACAGGGAGTCTTCCCCTCCCAATTTTCCAAAACCAGTGCAAAGCTTTCACAGAGTGACTCTGAACTGAATGCAACAGAGAAAGAAAGTCTCTTTAAAAGGCAGCAAAGATTTACGGCCAAATCCAAGAATTCAGACAGAAGTACAACTGCATTTACTTCAATGAAATTACACCTGTTTATGCTAGAAGTGAGATTTATCCTTGAGCTGCAAAAACAAACACACCAAATAATTTGATTTTCCAGAACTGACACATGCAATAACAGTAAATCTAATTTAAAGGTGTTGCTTGTACTAAAGGTGACAGTAAACACAACGCTCCTGGAGCTCCAGTTTTCATTTGGCAAAACTCCCCATCAAACGTGCTCAGCCAGCAATAAAGAGCCACTTCCCCAGGGACTGCACTCAGAATGTGGCAGGGCTTAAACCCCATCCGGGGTGTTCAGCTTTCACAGCTACCCACAGCATTGCACATCACTCCTCTCAGATGCAGGGGAGGCCTGGGGAGAGGAAACTCCGACCAAGGCACAACTGCAATGGCACGAGGACATGGGTCACCGCCCTGCATGTCACTCTTCTCCATCCAAGGGACTCGCTCCTTCAAACGTGCCAGTGGAGCTGCTCATGGGATCACACCCTGCCCTCCTCAAGGAAAACGAGCCAACATGGCAAACGCCCATCAACCAGCCTCTTTAAACGAGCTGAGCTCAATGTGAGTGAAAGCAGGGCAGGGAACGTAACCACGGGTATTTCCACCAGCAGAATTGAGAGGGTGAAAAGCAGTTAAGGACAGTTTTCTGGCAGTCACTTCTTCCAGCTGCACAGATGCATCGGGAGCAGGATGTTTGTTCACAGCCTGAATATACCCCGAGAGTCTAGTGAGGTTCCTTCCTTCCTTTGCTCCTGCATATCATCAACAAGGTTTGGCAGGACCAGTTATGCTCAAGCAACAACCTGTGCCATCCTGAAAGCTTTCTGCTGATTTCCATGGAAGTAACAGGTTGGAATTTAAAAAACAAATCTGTTGATGCTGCCCAAGAAGAAATAGATCCAACTCTTTCTTTCTTGTATGTGCTGGATGCGCAACGCTAATAAGAATTCAAGACCATGCAATAATTTTTGCACTGAAGCAAACAAGTAAGTTCTCAAAAGTCTTGACACAAATGTGGAACTCACTTGTGGGGAAAGAAAGGGGCATTTTTATGGACAAGCAAAATGGCACCTGAAACCGGTTAAATGCAGTAAAATATACATGCACTCCATTTTTAATCCAGGTTCCAATATGCATTCAACATAACTTGTTTAAACTTGCAAATGAAGACAGAATTAATCTGATAACTACGCCAACTACCGTCTCCATTGCTGTTCTCGTCTTTACTCTCAGCAAGTAGCATACAACAGGATATGGTAGTTTTCCAGCTGGCCAAAGGACAGCACTCATGAGAACAATGTCACACTCTGACTTAAAAGGCTTCTAAGGAGAGAAGCCAGACTTTGCTGTTTTAATATGCTGGAACAGTTTGTGGGAGAGAACCACTCTTTCTTGAACCTCTCTTCAGTGTAAGAAAAGAGATTCAGCAGAACTTTGGAAACCCGTAAAAATAAGTATAATTAAAACTACATCCCAGTCTTCAAGTTTTTAGCTGGCTATCCAGTAAATGAACTGGGACTGAATTCTCATCCTGTGTTGGCTGTGGTATTTTGGTATGTGATAGAAGCAATACTTACTGCCTGTGCACCTTTCAGTAATGATACGGCTAGGTATGAACGTGCTGGCTCCGTTGAGAAATAACTTGCCCTGGTATCAGCATTTCAGCTTCCCCTTCCCTTGTCCCACTCTCTCTGCTTCTCTAAGTTTGTTGTTTCTAGTTGCTGTCTATGGGAAGGGCAACAGATTTACCTCTGCCACCAGCAATAGGAAAATCTCCCAGGGCTTGGCCAGCAGGCAGTTTCTGAAAATGAAAAACAATCTGGACCCAATGCCTTCCCGTTTGTGCACATGCAATTTGCTTAGTAACTACAACTGTGCCTCGTATTTGTCGTTCTGGCAAAACTTAGCTGTACCAATCCTCAACCCCACCCAAAAATGTGAATTCAAACATGAATTTAAAATTTTAGGTATAGGTTTTGGGGGGTGGTGGTGTCTGATTTCCAATTCCTTAGAGTTTACTTGGCCAAATATATGTATTCTGAAAATGAAAGGCGAAACTCACACAGAAGTCTTCTTTCATGAGCTGGGTTTTAAAGAATAATCATCAATAACTCAAGTTTTGAAATGAGTCATGGAAGTTGCAGCATTCAACACTGGCTGCCGAGTTTCGCTGACAGGCTCTCCCCAGCAACAACTGCTACCATAAACCACATGAAAAAATTTCCAGCACAAACACTGCACGGAGTCCCATTTCCCACTGCCAGACAGCACTGTGAGCTTGCAGCCAAATCACTAGGCAGGAGGGATCGTTTTACTGCAATTTACCTACAGGCTGCAAAAGAAATGAGCTTGCAGCAGGTAACAGGTCAAATTTACACTGACAAAACAATCACAAGCAGCCAGCCCTGGCAAGGTGAAAACTGCCCAGGAGAGCTCTCAGCTGATGAAGATCCAACAAATTCAACTCCTGCACTGCCAAAAATGCCAAGTTCAAGGCAGCAGGGGTGTTTTGGGGTATACCTGGTGTATAAATACAACACGTGTTGTTCCAGCTTCTTCCAGCTATCACGTGCTGCCCTCTCATGGGTCCCCAGCTGGGTTATATGTCCCCAAGCTGCTGTGTTCCCCACTGGAGATAGGATTCAGCCCAGCTTATAATCAGGGAGTGTATATTTAAAACACCATAAAGAATCTGGGCAGATCTCCATGCACTTGGCAGTGATGATATGCCCAACTCTCTGGTTAAACTGCTGTCAAAGCCTAATTCTCTTGTGAAAATTTATTCCATAAGTGGCCCCCTCTATACACAGTCCCTACTGTTGACATATCATCTGAAAGATGTGTAGTCAGGAGTCTAACTTCAGTGCCACTGAAGATAAAGTGTGAAAGGCAGGCACATTCAATCAACCAACTGGTTTGGGAGGCAGGATGCTATTTTTTGTTAGCATAGCCTCCACTGAGAGGAAGCAACAGACTGTGTATGCGCTCAAGTGCGTGACCAGGCAAAATAGATACGGTAAGTTTAAACCACCTTTGATTGTCAGTTAAGACCAAAGCTTCTAACTGGGTGTTGAAAACGAGGAGGGCTCTGGAGGGCCTGGGAGCGGGATGTTTTATGTTCACAGCTATGGAGCCAGAGAGCAGCTGCTTTTTGCATCACTTGCATCACTGTTTTGCCACAGAGTTAAAGAAGCAGTTAAATATAGGAATTCAGCCTGGATGCAGCATCTGCTTGATTAACATACAGTGCAAAGAATAATAGAAGCAAGCATAGAATTTCCACCCCAAACTGGCAGTCAGTAGCTCTCCTGAGCCACAGACACTTTCACAAGGCGGCTCAGGTGGTTCTCAAGGGACCTGTGCAATAGCCACTGAAGTTCATAGACTGCCCTAGTTGTATCCTAAAGCATTTGAGTTTAATAGCTGGAATCATAGGGAATGTGTGGACATTTTCTAGCACAAATCTGTAGAAACACTTTAAGCCAGGGACTCAGTCAACATGCTGTCTTTTTTATTAATTGAGACAACCTGACTACATTGCAGTGGTTATTTGTAGTCCAAGTTTAGACGTATCATTTGTCTTAACTGAAAGCTTTACAGTTGAACAATTCCAAGTGCCATTCAAAAAGTCTGCCTCCCAGAAGAAACACTAGATACAATTTCCAAATTATATGCAATATTTTCCATTATTTCCTGAAAACAATATAGAATACTAAAGACATTCTACAATAAAATACAGGGTTCTGTTTAAGGTGACTAAGCATTTGTTGCCGTGCTCAAGCCGCTAGCACAGCAAGTGACATGTTTTAAACGGTTGTCTGGTTGTTTTTCCTAGTAAGAAGGGTAGCCTCCGTCCTGCCATTTTCCCCACTTCTTTACAAGCAAATGCCACAGCACTACCCTGAGCTCTCCTTCAGGGGCTTCTCTGTTCCCCTCCCCCCCGTCACAGAAATCCTTACAATTCTCCCCTTTTGTGTTTATCCCAATTCCCTTGCTCCGTGAGACTTCTCTGCACTTGTGCTAATCTGCCAGCCTATTCTACTGCTACTATGCTTCTCAGCTGCTGTTTCTGCATTTAAGCTTTTCAAAGGTTACCAAATATGTACAGCTCCATGACCAAAATTCTCCCTAAGCATATCCTTTTTTCTCAGCTGTTATCAAAGGGTGAATCCATCATTCGTAAGCACCTGAGCTGCTCCTAAGACTCATCTGTAAAACAGAAAAATCCCTCACTGTCACATGTAATAATTTTTCACCTCATTAGTGGCATTAGGCAGAAAGGATAGAGTGATGTTGCCCTAACACAGTTGAAGCCACGACTGATACAAACCCATCCATTGCTGCAAAACTATGGGTGCTTGTTTGAAGTTAACATGGGCCGATCTCAATGCATCTTCAGTCTACCATGTCTTTCATGTTAAATTCCAAAACTAAAATAAATCAGTTTCATTAATCAAAGTAAGAATGCACACATACATCTTTTTGCACCCACTTAACTATATTTCTTCAAAAACACATTAATTCTGTAAGCTTGACTGGATTTCCGCTTTCACAGCTGTATTGTTTCACTACCCCTTCCTAGAATACCCTGCACTTGCAAACAGTAATATCAGACCTTATGGATATAAATGGGAAGTTTGGTATAAATAATCACCTAAACTATTTCTTAGAAAGAGGGGAAAATGCTATCAAAACATACAGAAAAGGATATTCAACTGCAGTTGGCTTAGGGAAAAGGATAAAGCAAAAGATTACTCTAAAAAAACAGCTAAGAATATAGGTCAGAAAAGCCAGTAAAATCCTTTTCCTCCAGTGTAATCCCTCACCTATGCCCTATTTACATGATTCCTCACAGTGTGTTTTGCCCTTATTCCAAGGTTACAGGGACAGAGGGGAATAGGCAATATTGATTAATGGTGTCTCTGAGTTTGAGGAGTTCACTTGGAATTACACATTCTTTGAAGGGTGTTATCTTTTCAGAAGAGCAGGTGCAAACACCATGTCAGTTTTAATTTATTTTATTTTATGCTTTTCTTGACCACATCTCTTCAATGCAGAAGAGAAAGTTTATTATTCATTATCTCGTACAGCTTGATAAGCTTCTCTCATGGAATTGGAGAAAGACTCAAACTCACAGCATGTTCAATCATCACCTCAAAGGGAAGGCAAACCCAGAAGACCATAAACACCTCCCTGAATGACGCAGCTATAAGCCACACTGCATTAGTGAAGCCTGATGTTGCGTTGCTTGTACACAAAATATTTTCTGAAAGGGGGAACAATAAATGACAGATACAACAGGATACCCCAACCACACTAAACTTTCACTGGAGCTCAAGCCAGGTAATATATGTAAATACGCAGTCTCAGCTAGGAAATACAGATCATAACCCCATGAGACAGGCACTCGACCTGCAGCACAGCTTCCACATTCCCCACTCACCCCTTTTCTGTCCTCTAACAAACCAGTTCTTGCTCAGACACATCCCTACCCCTCTTAGCTTGAGACGCACTCAAAACTAAAAATAAAACATTCAACCTGCTGTAGCACTGTTGCTCAGGTGAAAACTTCCAATTCTGCATGTCTAGAGAAAGGTTCCTAAATCTGTATTTAGACATTTGATTTTCAAAAGACACTGAATATATGGAGATCCTATTGCAGTCAGCGGACAGTGGAGGTGTCAAACACCTCTGAAACCAGGTAATTTTTATTTAGCTGTTGAAACAGCAAGATAGGATACTATTTTTAATTCCCCATATTTTGAGGAGTCTGAGCCATCACTTTATGCCATTTCCTCCTCATCTTTACACAAATTTGTCCCATTTGCTCACTCATATCACCCCTACAGTTTTCTCAGCTCTTGTCCTAACAGCTCCTGAGATAACAGAGCTCAGGAAATTTCTGTTTTGTTGGCCTTACAGGATTATGTCCATCTGACTTGGGGCATCTATCCATTCAGCTGTCTGCCCTCCCTTTTTGAGGCAGCTTGAGCCTCATCTTTGGTGCATGCATCATCCTACTCTCTTCCTCTCCGCCTTTCTCCCCTTTTTGATTCCCAGCCTCATTTTATTCCTGATATCTAAGCAGCAGAAAACCAGCAGCGGTTCAAAGAAGCAGGGCAATGGACATCC
This sequence comes from Fregata magnificens, assembly GCA_013389945.1. NCBI lineage: Eukaryota > Metazoa > Chordata > Aves > Suliformes > Fregatidae > Fregata > Fregata magnificens. The sequence continues at coordinate 64,201 of WAAD01036228.1, read as the reverse complement.
ACAGAGATGAAAAGACACACCACCCCCCTCCCCCGCCTCCCAAAATGGGCATTATTAGGGCAGAGGAGGGAGCACAATGCTTTCACACTGTCTAGTCACAGAACCTACAATCAGAAAACCCCAATATCAGAGAATCTGCCTCTCCACCACTTAAGAAGCAAAGCAACCACCCTCCCTCCTCAGCCTACCAGGGAAACACACAAACTATACAAAGAAAACAAACCTGGGCTATGTGGTGATAAAACTAGTGGATGAGCAAAGACACGTGCTACGTGTTTTGTCCAACATGCCAGGTACCCGTGCCGTCCAGCAACCAGTTGCATATTCAGTCCCATCAAAGCTGTCTCCTGAATCCACCTGCAGCCCTCCTGGCCAGCTAACGGCTGAATTTTTCAGCTGGAATATGCTGCTGTTGTATGGAGACACCATGACAGAGAACCGTGATCTTTTAGGCAATTAAAGTACCATAGAGGTTGAGGCGGGCTTTGGATTGGTGGAAGAGCAACGAAGATAAAGGAGGATTCAGGGAAATGTGCTAACGGAAACTCTTTTACAAAACTGATGGGCCATTACCTTTTCTCTCTTCCTTGTTAGCGAGCTGCTCAGAAAGCAAAGGGCATGCACCAGCAGTTGAGAAGGGGAGACAGAACCCAACCTGAGGAATGATTAATGTACAGTCCTGCAGCTCACAAGTGAAAAGAACAACGCTTTTATAGCTTCAGTAGGCTAATATTTTCCAACACGCTTTTAAAGCCCAGAAAAAAGCATGCCATGGGCTACTTGTTAAGAAGCAAGCATAGCACTGACAATTACTCACTGTATACCTGTGATACCACAAATCCTCCATGTGACAATGACCTTACTGATCCTGAAATCAAACTATTGAAGCAAGTACAAGGACTTTTCCTATTAACAAATAATATTAAATGAATCATCATGGCTCTGGTTTCAGTACAGCAGGAGAGGAAGACTGTACAAATGGAGTACAGTGGCTTTTACTGTTAAAAAACCCACACGACGTCACCTAAGAAACAGAGTCTGCCGAAAGGATGGACAGATACAGTAAGTTTATTTTCCTTTAATGCCCATATATACATATCAAACATAGGCACTCGGAGTCTACACATATATACACACACATATATACATACATAACCACCAACTTCTCTCATGCGAACCTGCTTTTGTTCACAATTTTACCATGGCACTCCGGCCTTTCTTAAGGTCAAACATATTTTACTGACTGATTAATTGAAAATAAGGGATGCTACCTTTCAAAACACCAAATCGCCACACAGCCCAAGTCAACAAAACGATGAAGCCTCTGCTTATCACCAAACTGTTTTAAATAAAGTAACTCTAGAGGCCAAGATAATAGTGTAATGTATGGAGAGAGTGATTACAGCCTCCTGGAAGACATTTCTGCCTGAGGTGAGTTAGCAGACACATCCTCAGATTAAACTTTCATCAGCAGATCTCTGTATTTCATCAATCTTTCATTACGGCATAGCTTAGAAAATCATCTGGTCAGGTGTCACTAGAAAACCTTTTCATCTTTCACAGCAAAATCTACCCAAACAAATTACTACAAGCAAAATACAGTTAAAAAGGAGGGCCTGCAGATCGTTATGGGGTTCAAATAGCTCAAAACAGAGGAAAATATACATTTCTACAATGTTTTAAAATTTCAACACTGCCTTTCACAATAAATCCAATATATTTTATTATACAGGCTCTTGGACCAGAAAATGTAGCTAATTAACAACATTCATGTGCAACAACTTCTAGAAGAGCTTCATCCCAGAAACTGGGATTTCATCAACTTCCTGGACAATTAATCCACCAAAGCAGCAACGCATTCCCCTCACTTTTTTCTGACTATGGCAAACTCATAATCAGGGGAAGTTGCTTTTGCAATCAGTGAATGGCTCTGGTGTTTCTCACCTCAGGACTGATAGGTAATTTTACCAGGATAAGCCCAAGGACTGCATGCTAATGTATACATGAAAAGAGATACAGTGCAATTTCCAGCTCAACAATATGGTTTTCTCAGCTCAGGTTCTCTTGTCACCAAATGCTTTTTTCTTGTGTTTTGGTGCTTTTTCAGCAAATTGTATATCATTTATGCTACCCTTCAAAGCATGTTTCCTATAGTGAACCTCTCTACGCTCAAAACACATTGTACATCTGACTGTTCAGTCATAAGTGTTCTCTCTGCTTGTCTTTTGCATCTTGTACCTGCTATTTAACATCACACGCCGTCTGACTTTACTTATGAATAATGGCTACACTGTTTTACCTACAATCTTATTTTTTAAAATGGGTCAAGAAACAAATTAAATTTCAAAAAGAATGGGCTCCAGTCCTGAAAGCCATATTGGACACAAGATTTCTGTAGAAGCATCTATCGAAATTCTTGTGAAGGGCTAAGAATAGGAAAGCTCTGAAATCAAACTTCTTCTGATGAAAAAAACCAGATTCCAATAAAAGTGGCTAAGAACATTACTGTGCCAGCAAATGAAATATTAGGGCTGGTTTTGATTGTGTGTTTATATATTAAACCTTCAATAAATTATTTCTTGCTGTTGTTTACAGCAACCAATCAAGAAAAGTCACGTTCTCTAGAAACAAGAAGTGTTCACTTTCAACACAGAAAGGCCAATTCCCTCTTCTGACAGTAGAAACATGAGAAGATGATCAGTTTATTTGCTCTACTAGGTTCTCTGTATTGTCAATGTCACAAATAAAATCTCTTTTCAGGCAAAGAATAGAGGAAGCTTCTACCTTTTATGACGAAGAGGGAGATCACTGGGTTTGTTTTGTTTTTAAACTTTGACGTGTACTTCACCCACATACTCCACAACTACAATATTTTTCTTAATAGAGACATGAGTTTCTGCAGAAGTCTCAATAGAACTGGAATTCATCTTTGGTCCCCAGATGCGGCATGAAACTGGGCAGGAATGGGATCAGAGATGCTATTTCCTGTGCCTTGTACATAGCTTTTGGTAAATGTTGTGGGATACCATGGCAGGTCAGAACAGACAGAATGATCTGCGCACATACAACCTTTCCTACCAACTCCTGTCCTACTGATGGGGCTTATATTCATCTAGGAGAGTTTGCTATTGCTTTGCATGCCTGGATAGGTTTCACCAAAAGCTTATGACATTCTTGGTGCCACATAATCGCAAAAGGCACATTTCTCTTAAATATGCCCTTTCAATGTCCACGTTTCTATGACCGGTTCGGTCTTTAGAAGGAGTATATATCCAGTCTGGAGAAACGTGACTCATTATCTTATTTTATAAACAACATAATGGAATGATTTTATTTTCCAAAGAAATGTAAATATTTGAAAAAAGAACTGTGAACGCTTAAAAAAAAAAATTAATGAAAAGCAAAGCTGGCTTCCTTTACTCTGTAAAGCTGCACCACATTTAGGTGCCCCTTAAGATGCTCTATTTATTTCCTGACCAAAGCAAGCTACTACAAAATCTGACTTGAAGGGAAATGTGCAATGCACTCATTTTCTAAGGCAAACAAAGCACTGTAATGGTTTATTCATAAGAAGTTAAAACCTCTTTACTTCCCACCATTTCAAACTGGATTTGTCTCTTTTAGATCTCTCAAAAATCTGCACCAATGGAAGTGAAAAACAGTAAAAAAAAAAAAAAAAAAAAAAAGAAAAGAAAACAATGAACCATCAGTCATTTCTAGAAGTGAAAAAATTTAGAAAGATGGAATTGGGACACAGAAACACTTATCACCTTTCCTTTTGGAAATTTAGCCAGAGGTGATCAGAAACTTTGGGGGGGATTAAAGAAGTTTCACAAAATCTTTTACTGGGAAAAATTTTTCAGGTCCAAAATGACATTTCCTGTCAAAAGTCAGAGACAAAAAAACCCCACCCCTACTATTGCAAATATCTCAATAATCAAACATGGACACAAAAAGCAGCAGTTCGCTAGCATGATTCAATCCTTACGACCCATGTGTCAGGATGTGTACTGCCCAAAGATCCTGTAATTACTCAATGTGAATAGAAACGTTTTTGATAGATCAAAATGCTCAACTGGACAGGGAGACAGCTCACTGTCCCGCTCTAAATAAGTCACTTTCACAATCCTGTTCACACAGCAATGTTACATGACAAAGAAGGATGCTACCAAAAGAAGACCAGTCAGGAAGGAAAGCTGAGGAAAGGCTGCCTCCAGGGCAGGAAGGCCTTTAGCATGCACTTGTGGTTGCTCCGTACGGCAAGGAAGAACCTCAGCTTGCAGGCAGTCAGCTTTCAGGGACAAACCTTAGTTTTCTGCAACACCCTTAAGAATCTTCTTGCATCAAGATCTTTAAGTAATAGTAATGGCTTAAAACCATTACTTCTCCCTCAATCCAACTTTTTGCTCCATCAAACCAAATACCTCAAGAAAGTGGAAACACATGCATACAGTCAGAGTGTAAGCAGCGCATTTAACTTGGACCAGCAGGAAGACACGCTTTCACATAGCCAGGAGAAACATACTACAGGAAATATTTGAAAACATGGTTTTATATAAAAACTTATTATATATATCCAAAACAAGATAATGTTGCATGTGCAGTTTTATGCACCTGGCTGAATACATCTGAAAGGTTTGCTCAATACAGGTTTAGCAAAACAGCATGTAAGTGATAAATTATGAAAAGCAGAGATTTTAAAAAGTAACACCAGCCAAGAAAAAGAAGAATTTACCCATCCTCTCATAGCTCCTGGGACACAATTACTCAATCAAATGAATAGGTTTGATACCTAACTTGCTCCGAGTGTATGTGTACTCTGTATCAGCAGACAGAAATAGCACCAAGTCAAGAGGGATAAGGAGAGCAAAGACTCACCGGCCGTTGTCACGACCCACTCCCCAGACTCTGATGCTCACAATGGGCTGCGAATGAAGAACTGTGCGGTCCATGGGGTCAATCAGGTTCAGCATGTCATTTTCCAGTATGAGGTACATGTCTTTGCCCTGCAACTCCAGACAAAGTACAGTTACACAGTACTATCCCAGTCACAAAAAGCTTTGATGTCTTTTAAATGCAACCGTTCGACTCATTCAACTCCAAGCTACCAAGTTATTCAAGAAATTATCTGTTTATCTTTTCTCCAGTAAATTCTTCCAAATACATGAGAAGTCAAGAACTGTCTTAATAGCAAAAGCTTACATCAAAACCTGTACTCTTAAGGCAGAGTTTCTTCCTTCAAACAATGGGCTTTGTTTCCATAAACCTTAAGCAATGGGTCATAGGAACAGACAGCAATTTGTACATGTCAAAAGATTTATAGGATACTCTTTGAAGAAAGATTAATTAAAGGGGAAAACCTAGCATTAAGACATGAATGTGAATTCTGCCAGTGACCGCAGAATCCTGGAGCCAGGATTTCTCCCTAGTTGTTCTGGCATGTAAGAACAAGGAGAATGCTTTTTCCCCTTAGAGGAAACAAATTTAGAGGCAATTTTCCTTTTGATACTAATTCACAAATGCTAACCTTCTTCCTATGGCTAGCATTTGCAAAAGGTCTACTGCATCTTCTATCACATCTAATAGCTCTCTTCTCAGAGGCTGTACACCTACTCTGCAGACCGCGAGACCCCACGGAAATGATCCTGGACCTATTGCCAAGAGGTAAGACAAGCTCCTGCTGATAAGAAGAAGGTGGGAGCTATCAGCTAAATATAGAGTAATTTGTTTCCTCTCTATTGTGCCAGAATCTATAAATGAACAGAAAGAATGGAAAGGGTCTGACTTCCTACTGACAAATGTTTCAAAAATGACCTTTTTCTTCACCTCAGTGACACAGAAACCCTCTTCCCGCTTGGTTATAGTGGCTCAAGTCTTAATGACACCTAATTTTGTGTCTGTGTAAGACACACGTTCACTTCACCCTGGGATGGCCTGCTTCCCGGGTTTCCCGGCTAGGCAGCAAGGGGCAGGCACTGCTGACCACCTCTCCCACCCCCAAATCTCCTAATAGGGATTCAAAGGGGAGCTGTGACACAGAGTTGGCAGCGCAAGCACAGAGAGGGGTGTGGGAGAGGAAGGGGACACAGGCTGGTATATGCAATGCCAACACGAGAACATTCTGCCTGATGGAAAAAGTACAGCTGTGGCCGAGATGCAAGGCTGGATATATAGGCTGCTCCTAGAGAAGCAGAAACAGATGTAGCTGCGATAACCATGTGTGTAAGTGGGGCGAATCAGCAGCATTGAACTGCTTGTGGCATGCAGAAAAAGAAACATGGGAAATAAAACACAGAAGCCAGGTTAACAGCAGGCAGACCAGGATGATGAAGGAAACCAAACAGAAAACAGACTCATCATGAAGAAAAAGGGTGAGAAATTTGCTTGGAGGTTAGAAGCAGTAAGCAGATTGTGTGAAGAATGTTACCAAGCGTCACAAAGATTACTTTTTGGACCCATTTTCTGCTTATATATTTGTTCCAGAAGGAAATTATTACAAGAAGGTAAAATCTGTTCATCATGCAAAATACACTGGGATTAGGGCAATAAAACTGTACCCAAATTAGGTGGAAAAGATTGGAGAATGGGCAGATAAGCAACATAAGTCACAGAAAATTATCCTTGCAATGCTCAAGGGATAGCTTGGCCGCAGCCAGAAGCAATATATTTTGCTAAGTCTTGTTGCCTTATTACACAAAAGCTATTTTAGAGATGAAAACACTGCAGAGGGCAAAGAAATAATTTAGACAAACTGGGAGCTTGAACATAGGCCTCAACATCTCAGACTGCTGAAGAGCCACAGAGACCTGATGGTCCAAGATGAGGAAGGCTCTCATGGGAAGAGCCACGCAGGGAAAGTGAATGAAGGAAAGATTGACTCAATCCCAGCAGCCTTTCAGGGAAGTGTTATATACTGTGGTATATAGGTCAATGGCAACAATGTATCTTTTTCATGTAAGTTATGTTGTAATGTACAGAAATATAATGCATGGCAAAGTAGCAACACAAACAGATGAGTTGTGTTTTTCTTCTTAGATTTTACAGAACTGTGGAAGTTAGAACTTTACAGGGAATTTCTTTTGGAGAGGAGCAGAGGGCATGAAATCCCACATTAAAGCCAGTGACAAAGCTTCTGTAGGGTCAGGATTTTACCCAGGATGTGGGGTTTTTTTGTGTTTTGTTTTGTGTTTTTAAATCATGAAAACTTGGGGATGGCCCTAGTCCCAGTTTCACTTTCATTACATTCTAGCTAAAATAAATCTTTAGGCAATCTTAAAACCTCTATCTGCAGTCATCAGTTCTAGCTTCATAATAGATTTCTGCTGTATGTGCTCCATCTGATATGTCAGTGACGAGCACACTTTTTTCAGATTCCTCTCTAAAACGTGCCTCTTCCAATCACTCTTGAAGCATTACATTGCCAGCAGAAAAATGTGGTTGTAATGGTTTCTTTTAAAATCAAGAAGACAATTTACTTCAGGGGCCACCNTTTTTTTTTTTTTTTTTTTTTTTTTTTTAACACGAATAGCATTCTTAATTAAAACTTTCTTTCAAGAGGACCCAAACTTTTCACCAGTTTGGCTTGAAAACCTGCAAGGGTTTCCAACAAAGGTCAATGGGATTGACAGAGAGAAGTATGGAAAAATGTGGACATTAGCTCTTAAATCAGTGAATGTTAACTTATAAACCAGAATAAAGCACACGATTTCAACATTGATATATTTCAAGTTGATCAAAGTTCTGTTGTCTGAAAAATGGATGGGATTACACACATGTAAAGAGAGTGGGTTTTTTTCTCTCCCAGGGTCAGCAGTAAGTCCAAAGTCCATGACTGACACATCTCTAATTGCTTGTCTAGCTATATTAACTAAATAAAACTGTTCCCAGAAGCAAGAAAAAGGGAGACCAATGTTATCTTGTTCATTTATACATACAATATACATTTCTTACATAGAAAAACCCTTCTGAAATTACTTTAAATAGATAGGGCACTCTAAATGTGTCCCTTGAAACATCACTTCTGTTTTTAAATAGGCACTTTCTCCCAGTTGCTCCTCTGAAGCATCTCTGCATTGTTGTGGTCATAGCCAGGACACTGGACTCAAGCCTTACACTGTAACAGTAACTTGGGGGACTGAAGGATATTTTTCCTAAAATTTTTACTGAAATAGACAAGTCTTTCTGTTAATTCCTCTTCTGTTTGGCAGTGCTGTTTCTTTTAGATCACACAAGTGAAGGTTACAATGTTCACTCTTACAACACTTTTGCATTCAGATCTTGTGTAGTAAATCCACATTAGTGTAACCCTCCTGAAAACATGTCAGGAGAGAGGTAGAGAATAAGATTTAACTGAAGTTTAAGTTGTTCCATGAACAATCAAATAACAAAGATGTTTTTCTATGGGTTTGTCTCCTATGTCCTCTGTACATCCCACCACTATAACCCCACCTTTTCCTTTCTTCTTGTTTCACTTACTGATCCCTGCACACCTTCCACTCCATCTGTCCCCGACACACCTTTTCCAAACCACAATACTTCTAGCTTCTTTCATGTTTCCCTCTGAGCTCCCACAGCATTATCCTGTCTTTGCTGCCAATTCAGAAAGAAGCACAGAGCTTGCATGGTTCCGTTGATGAAGGTGTACTGACCCATCACCAAACCAAGAAAGAGGAGAGCTGGGCTCTCTGTTTTTCCCTCAGTGTGTGAGAATTTGGCATCCTTCAAAGCCGGATGACACTGGTGAACAGATTCAAGGGTTATTGGAGAGGCACCAACAGACAGACTGATGACATAAAATTAATTTCCTTCTGAAACACTGATAAAATAATCGTCTTAAAAATAAGCCATCTGTCCGTCAGTCTCAATCTTCTCACACATTTCAGAAGCACGGGTCACACCAGTCTGAGTTTCTTTAAAGCCTTTCTGCCACTGGGAAACCTGTGAAAATGCTGTTCCAAAGCACCACTCTCGAACCTCTGGTCAGGAGAAAGACTTCCACTGATTTAAACAGTTTGGCTTGTGTGTCCCCAACACTGTTATTGCACAGGTGCGTACTAGCACAGATGTAAACACGAATGTGAGATCTTTGTGGCATCTGCTGTCCTGAGCAGTTTGGAACAAAAACGTCAACACTTTCCTTGAACCCTTTTATATTTTTTGGCACTGCCGGCTAGGGTAGGGAAATCCCAAATACAGAGCATGGACATATTTGCTTACAGAGTTGTTCTTTCAAGATGTTTTATGACACAAGAGGGATGTTCAAAGAGGAGGAGAAGTTCACCCTGTTCTTACCTCTCCCCAAATGCCAACAGTGTCTCTGATGTCATTTTTACAGTAAGAGAGTTGTCTGATGCAATTGTTCACAGCAACACTGCTTTTTCCAGGAGCCAGGTCTTCTTCTGCCATTTCTACCCAGCCCAGAGATCGCACAGCAAAGCACTAAAAAGAAACCAGAAAATATTTGAACATGTATCGGAGCACATAACACGCTGCTGTATCCAGCATTGGAAATTGTCATGCAACAGAAACTAGTCAGTTAAGGTTAAAGATTCCCGGCTAGGAGGAGAACAAAATCAAGGCCTTGTAGATGAGCTTATGCTCAAAGATAAATAAATTAAAATATAATTTGAGAATGGCAAAGTGAAAACATTTGAAGGAACAAAGAAGAATACATGATTTTCCAGAAAAGGTAGCTGTGGAGGTAACAGCATTGCTTTACCATAAAATACTTTTGCTAATATAAAGCGGGAAACAAGGGAGCAGTAAATAGTAGGACACACAAACACAGAGAAATAAAGGAAAAAGCACAACTACAGATACAGTAGAACTGAAATTTTAGCTAGTATCTAGAGCTCTAATTGAAAAGAAAGAAAATACTATTGGATTACGTCTGTTGTGAGATTCATGCTCGCGGTATATCTCACTGCCTGGCTTTTAATCAGAAAATTAAATTTTTTTGTGGATTACAGCAATCATTTCTACAGTAAGTTTAACTAAGGTAGCAAACAATAACAAATTCAAAGCACTAACAAAAAGATAGGCTATCATAAGAGGAAAGCAGACTTTTTTTCTGGAAGAAATTAAAAATGACCTTTAAAATAAAACAATCTAATTATATAGTTTTTTAGCAGAAGGATGTTTAGCCAACCAGAGCACTCAGTTGGCAGAACAAGCCAAGGCGACATTACTTTGCACATATGGTGCTTTTTGCAAACAAAACAAAATGGGAGAAATTGAGTGGCACTATCTCTACCCTACATCTACTGGAGTAGGGAATAAAAAACTTTAATTCTGAAAAAACACCACGCATTTGCTCTCAGGCTTTACGGTGGGTGAAATACAGACCTCATGCTAAGTCAATGGGATTTTGTCTATGAGACCAAGATTTCCTCCAGAGAACACTATGGGTATATCTCATTCTCAAATGGCAATGCACTGCCAGTGACGGATACACAACAGACTTACAGGTGTACCTCCTTAATAGGCACACCAAACATTTACGAAGGTCCCTAAAGGTTCAGCAATAATAGTTCCTTAACAACCCCATACCAAATTCCTGCTATCTTCTAGGTATTTAACATCACAAGAGACACCACCACTGAACCCTGCCAAATCAAATGCCATCCCACTTCTGAGCTCTGGTTTCCCTGCATAATAAAAAGAAACACTTGGCTTGGGTCAGTGATTAGATAGTGCACCAGCACTGACATGAAGTTGCACTCACTTCTTACACCCAAATCCTCTTTGCTAACCATGATGCTTCCTACAGAGGTGCAGGATTCAGCAGGCACAAGTTCCAAAAGTAGAAGTGAGACAATTTACAATTAGTAACTGAAAATCTGCCATCATGTAACATCTCCATTCTTTCACCCCGAGCCTCCCATTACCAAGACGGACCAAGTATTGACATCAATTAGTACTCAGTCCTTGGTACCCTGCTTACTTCAGTATTATTCATATGTTTCTTCTGAAATGTTATGCTGTCCTGAAATGCTATGTTGTTCTGGTGAATTGACTTGCAATTGTTGCAGTCAATCCAGTTCCCTGTTAGGTACTGAGCGCAATTTTGACCTTGCAAAGACCAACACTTCTTGTCCAGCGCTGCTGCCTTGTGCCATAGAGCTTGCTTTGCTGTCAGCAGCATCCTGCGGGTCTCAGGAAGGCAGGCAATGATCTTGGGAGCTGCTCGAAGGAAGCTGTGCTGCCTCCAACAGGACAGTGCCCACACAGGCACACAGCCCAGGAGCAGCAACAGCAGGTCCACGCTGGTGTTACCAATTAATCCCTCTTCTTGAGATGGAGTAAATAAATCAGCTTCAGAGTTCAAAAGCAGACACTGAATATTCATTTGCCACCTTCTAAAAACTGCTGTGAAGTCAGTCAGTAGATCAAGCTCACGCACCATCACTGTTGTGCCGTTTGGGAACCACTGTACTCAAAAAAAGACCCCAAAACACCAAGGTATTTTAAATACGCATAATATGTCAGCTTTGGCAAACTAAGGGAGGAATAAAATTCACCAGTGGGTGAAAAGATTAATGAGTTTCTCCTTCCTTCCCTTTAAAACTTCTCTCCTCCTTCAGCCTTCTTTCAGCTTCCACAATGCATTCCTCCAGCCTACTTTGCCACACAGAAAACCCAGCCTAAGAGCCTGCCTCTGGTACCGCTGGTACCTACTCCAATGAGTCACTAATGATGCATCTCGTCTAAGGTATTAGCCAGCAAATACACTCTGCAAATTGTGTGAAATCCTTTAGTGAGCGTGGGTAAAAAAATAAAAGCCTCCCATGCCTCCAGATTTTTTACGGCTATATTTTTTTTAATTATTATTTTGCTTTGCAAACAAGGAAACCAATATGCAAATTCTCCTACGCTGCTGCTTCCTGACCCAGCTCTGCTGGAAACCCACAAAAGCACTGGCTTTCAGATTTTAAAGGGAGATGAAGGAGAAGGTGAAAGAGGAAACAAAGGAGGGGTCACTGATCAGGAGTGCTCTTCACTTCAGGGCTACACGAGATACTAAAATATCCATTTTTTAGCAATTATTAAAGTCATCTAATGTCAAGATTGCAGAATTGGTTTTGGCACATCAGATGCTCATGAACCTTGCTGAAAGTGCTGCAATGCCCATTGGGGTATTAAATATTTATCTCTGCAAGCTTTTAAAATATGGATTTTTATGGTGCCAGAAGAAAGGGTTCTTTTACAAGTATTTCAATATTAAATTGAGTAACAGAATACTAGGAGAGAGAAACATTTTCTAAATCATCTTAAGAGAGGTGAAGAACTAAATATATACACTACACATATTGTTTCTTCATTATTCTTCATATCTCAACCCCATCTGTAATTTATTAGCTGCTTTCCAAACACAAAGATATAGTCCTTGCACTGAACAGAGCATACCTTAAGAAGGCAAAAAACTGGTGAAGGACAATCAGTTCAAGTTGACAGCAGGTAAATCTCTTCTTAGTAAAGATGGTGAACTGTTTTGGTATTTTTTTCCTGGCCATTTTTATACTATGTTTAAAATTCTCCAGTGGTGACATCCACTGTATTTCTCTCCCTCCCCAGCCCACTGTCATGACAGTAGACCGAGATGAATGGGACTCTTATTGTCCATCCCATGTATTCCCCTCCATGTGAAGGGCTTGGCTTCCTTCCCCACTTCCAGTCCCTCTCCCTGCTTCCAAGCCAGGTAGATGTGAGAAACCCAGCTGGCTTCTGGCACCTGGCAACTTTTTGTTTGTGTGTTTTACAAGAAGCCCTTACCATAACCCAAATAAAATGCCTCAGAACAGTTTCATCAAAACAAACTGATTTCCCAAAGAGTGACTACAAACAAAAGAACTCTCAATAAAACCCAGAGAGACTAAACACCCCACCCACAAAGCAACACAATGCCTAGATACCTGAGGATAACACATACAAGAAACATTCCTTTGCTCAAAATATACTTAACAACCAAAAACCTCCTACTTCTTGGTTGGCTCTAACTGAATGCACATACTGGCATGACTCAGAAGTGATGGCAGACCTTTATGCAGATTTCAGCACCAGAAAATATGAGGACTCATAGTAACATGTGATACATACCACAGTTCATTTATCATCAGTGTAATAGATAACAGAAGTGTATATATACACACATCGGGGGGGGGGTACAGTAGAAGCGTGTGCATGCATGCCTGCATCCCTCTCTCTCTGTGTACTGCCAGCAACTGTAGATCTCTCTTATAAAGGATCCGTTTCATGCTTTATTGTTGGTGGGGGTGTCCTCCCCTTAATTATTTTACTCAGAGGTACTCTTTAAAATAAACCACAAAACCCAGCAGAAACAAACCACCTAGTGTCTCCAAGCAGGTATGACCTAATTCTTAAACCAGGGCTAGCTGAGCTAGCCATGACAGCAGAATTGTTTAGTTACGTAGCACACTAATCCAGCATCGTGGTTCCCCGGCTCCCACCAATGGTGCTTACTAGCCAAGAGACAAAGAGCTTCCTTTGACCTGAAAAAGCTTTGCTAATGCACCCTCTTTTCTCCTGGAAGGAGTATCTAGAGTCAAAACAATCCAAGCTGAAAACCACTGAGTACAGCTCTCCTTGACTAAGGGTCTATGAGCTCAGTAAAACAGACATTCCTGTTAATGCCAGTTGGTTAAGTACCTCTACTCGAGACTCAGATATAACTACTGGCAAATGATAATTATTGGCAAATCATAATTTCAAAGTAATCCAGATGCCAACTTCTGGCTTCCAGTAGTCTACCTCGTTTCTTTTCTCCCTTCGACAGTAAACAACCCTTGTATCATGTTATACATTATTAGTATTAACTTACAAAATAAATCTTAGAGTTTTTTGTGCCTGGTCAGGCCCTCTGCTTTATTTTAAAATCAAAACTCTAAAAAGGATGATTTAAATAATCATATCTGAATAAAGATAAGCGAAACATGATTTTCCTACCTATTTGAATCTACTGTTCCCAGACTCTTTTCAAGAGATGGCAACAAAGAAAACCAGGTTTGAAGAAAACCAAAACAAACCTGATAAGTACAGTAGGATGAAAGACAGATTTAGGAATTGTATACTGTATTTGGATCATTTCGGTATTGCTGTTTGGGACTGCGAAGGATCAAAGATACTACCATGAACACTGTGTGTCTGAGATAGGTGAATGAAAAAATGTTTAAACCACAGTATGTCAACAACCTTGTAATTTCATCTCAACTGGAGACTTCACATTTCCTGCTAGGCTACACAGGACACTGTGCAAAGAAAAATACACAGGGGGAGAAAAAGGCCACAGGGAAGATAGGCCACCTTATCACACACTGCCCCATGAAAAGACAGGTGAACAGAAATGAAAACACAGGTATCACTGCTCAGTTTTACAGTTCTGGGGAACATGTTTGCATGGCTGCAAATCCAATTAATGTTTCCGGGCTAATGATCTGTAGTCAAAGAACCAACTCATAAATGCTGTAATCCAAACCCTGTAAAAGGCTGTAAACCTCCCTTGTAGTGCAGTTCTGATCTAAAACATCACCTAAAGCTGGGGAGCTTTAAGTTTGAAGGAATGAATGAATTGTGGTTCACACTTCTGCTCTTTGGCATTGCAAACCCTTCACCACAGGGTAGGGTGCTGCTCTGCAGCAGCTTTTCCAAGAGGAACTCCAGAAGAAATGCAGAACTGTGACAGATCTCTGCACGTAAGCAAATGCCACACTCTAGCTGTTGCCTGAAGTAGTGCTAAGCATGTACCTTTAAAAAAAACAATTTCAAAAGAAAAGAAAAATCAAGTAAACCAAAGCAGATATAATACCCTACTAGACAGAGGACAAGAGATCAATTACACAAGACTGATGGCAGTGTAATATTGGAAACTGGATGGATCATAAGGGCATGGCTAGAAAGATCTCATTACAGGGAAAAATTGGATTAGAACTTCAGTTTGAGAACAGCAAACTAATGAACATTACAAATACATGGACTGTTGTTTTTCAGATCACACAGCTGTTGGTAGCCACTCTGAACATCTACATTAGAGTATGTTTGCCTTGATTTAAATCTGTGCTACTGATTTCTTCTCTATTTCTGAGCCTAAAGGACTTGGATTTCTCTTTGTTTCCCTTTATGTTTTTCCTTTTTAAAGGTTATATCTGCCTGCAGACATATGTAAATCATTACAGTATTTAATAAGGCCTTTTATCACAGGGCACTGAGCAGGCTTGTGCCTGAGACACAGCATGTAGGGCACATAATTAACTATTTCTTAGGCAGCCACCATGATCTTGGAAATTCCACTTACATTTTATTTAATAGTTTTAAAATAAAACAAACTATCATATTATTTTATGCTTTGGAAGATCAAGTATCTTAAAATATAGCCACCCTATTCCGAGAAAGAAGTATGTTCCAGTATATTTGCCAGCTATACATGAAGAAAGCTTGCATTGATTCCAGATGAAAATACTGGAGATGATCAAAGCTAAACTGAGTAACGAAAGAATAAAGAGATCTTATGCAATTAATGAACAAGAAAGCACCTTCTTTTAATTGACGTGAATAGACTGCAATGCATCCTTTTTCTCAGAGAAATACTGAGAGTTGTCACATAAAAATTCTTAATTACAAAAAATTTAAAATGCAGACTCAAAAACATACTAACAAGATTTTTCAGCATTTCCAGCTTTCTGTTGCAGTTATGTTGTATTATTTGAATGCTGAAAATGTGCATGCCATACAAAAATAAGAACACAGATATTCAGGTCACAACAGAATTCAGAAATCCACTAATAATTGCTATTTCAAGCAGGTGATTGTAAACTAAACTTCTGTGGAATAAAATAGGAGGGCTTTACAAATACTGTAAAATAACCTTTTTAATAAATTACTTCTCTAGAGCAGGTCAATATTGAACTTCCTGCTTTCACAGTCACAGAATCACAGAATGGTTGGGGTTGGAAGGGACCTCTGAAGATCACCTCGTCCAACCCCCCTGCTTGAGCAGGTTCACCTAGAGCAGGGGGCACAGGACTGCGTCCGGGCAGGTTTTGAGCATTTCCAGAAAAGGAGATTCCACAACCTCTCTGGGCAGCCTGTTCCAGTGCTCTGTCACCCTCACAGTAAAGAAGTTTTTTCTCATGTTCAGCTGGAACTTCCTGTGCTCTAATTTGTGCCCATTGCCCCTTGTCCTGTCATTGGGCACCACTGAAAAGAGTCTGGCCCCATCCTCTTGACACTCACCCTTCAGATACCTGTAAGCATTGCTAAGATCCCCCCCTCAGTCTTCTCTCCTCCAGGCTGAACAAACACAGGTCTCTCAGCCTTACAGTCCCTTACTCATTCTCTGAGACACTACAGTCTCATTTTTTCCAGACTCACACACTCCAACGCATAGGATGGCAAAAGTCCCTCTCTTGTTTTGAGTTTAATACTTCTGTCTCAGTGGTTCCTGCTGCCTCACAGCCAGAGGTCAAATCTGCTCTGTCAAGGCAAGAAAATGTTGCAGGACCATTGTGCTGGTCAAGATTTTTTGAATCCCAATTTCTTATTCATTACTGTATTTCTGAATCAAGTAAAAAAATCTAGTCACTATTATTCTCTAACACCCTTTTGCTATATGTAGTTCTGAAGAAATTAAAATCACCTTATTCTTTTCTCCAGTCTTCTCAGTAAAGAATGGGCTTTGATTTTAAATGCTTTGCAGATACCTTGACTTCACATCCTAAAGGGATAGGTTTATGGACTGTGCTTTGAGCTATTAAGGGTGTTTTGGGTTTCATTTTAATACAGTGAAATAAAAACCATTCCTCCTCAGTGAAGAAAAGGCAGTCATATTTTTCACCAGAAACTAATAAAGGATGACTGTTGCAATGATGCTCAAATTAGGGTCTATCTTGAGAGTAACTGAACTGTTAGGATAACTCAAGCAGGTTTCGTTATTCTGCAACACATAAAAATGACTCCAACAAACACCCATATATTTTGTCAGTAAAGACAAGCCCTGCAGGAGTTTACAGGGCATCCAAGAACGTGTGCATTCAGTTCTTAAAAACCAATGCTCTGCAGTTGTTATCTTTAACCTTAAATGTTGTATTTTTCTGATGAGGGCTCTTCTGCAGGCTGACAGATATAAGTGGTTCTAATACAGCCAGCAGCACTTTATTCACTACTGTGGTGCATAATTTCAAAGGTAATATGCATGACATCCAGCTTAAAAAAAAAAAAAAAAACAAAACCCCAAAAAAACCAAACACCACCACCCCCCGCCCCCCCAAACAGCTTTAGGTGAACTCTCAACCTTTCTGGATCAATGGAGAAAAACTTTCTGTCTTCATTAGAGTCAGGATTTCATGTCTCTTTAGAAGCAACATTGTTAAGAGTAATTTGTTTTCTGCAGAAATTATGTTTACAACAGGATCCAAAGTCAATGAAGTTAAATCACTTTTGACCAATTCCTACTCTTTGAAAAAAGACTCAAATGAACATGAATCCCGAGTCCAGAAATCCTGAGCCCTGGAGGGCCTCCCACGTTTGAGGACCCACTTACTGTCACGCTGCCTCCCTGCAGCACTGTGGACCGATCATCTTCAACCATATGGAATAATGCATACCTGCATAGGAGCAACATGGCATTACGATGTACTGCATATCTCATGTTTTTAAATCTCTTAAGAGATAAATATTACCTCCCACTCCCTTTTCTCTTTGATGAAATGCAGGAAATTTTGGCAAGGAAAACCTCTGTTTTTTTAAAGTGAAATTTAGAGTTAGAACTAATACAAAAATAAATACACATGCTGGCTAGAGCTATCTAAATATTGCTCTGTCATTCCACACAATGTTCCATTTTAATTGATTTTTAAATTAACTTCCTTCATAAATGTACCTTTCAGCAGGTCCACAAAGGACAAATAACCCACCAAAGTTGTATCATGCTGTTTTCAAATTGTGTATATACAACATATATATATCATATATAAATATATATATATTTTTTTATATATACACACACAAATATAGAGTCTGCACTTTTTTCATTAAAAATCCATGCAATGGAATGGTAAACTTTGTGACATTACAGACTAGAGCAGGCTAATTCCCCAAGCCGCCCTAAACTGGCAAGCTAATGTAAATAATTGAAGAGAAATAGAAAAATATAATCTGATCAGTTCATTTTGTAGCAGCATGAGGATGAACAGACATTCAAGAGGTAGTTCACAATCAACAGGCCATTTTAAAGCTGGAGCTGACAGAGGCTATATATTGTTTTAGAGGTGAAATGGTTGGTCTCCAGTGGGGAGTATGAAGGGCCGCAAGCTGTGATTACCTCTGCAGTGTATTAGCAAAGATGCTGGCGAGCTGATGGGGTGGTCAGCCAGCAATACCAGCAGAGGCTGAGCCAAACTGGGAGCTCCCTGTGCACCAAATCCATTGGTCTGCACAATGGCAATAGGAGCTTTTTGCCTGTGGGACGTGAGTGTGCAGTTTCTGTCCTCTCCTGAGGGCTCCTTCATCAATCATACACAAAGTACTGCTGGCCCAGAAAGTTTACTGTGCTGCACCACAAAACAGTGAATAAATTGTGATTAAAACCAATTAAAACTAAGAAACATTAAAATATTAGGAAGTGCAGATTCTTCCAAGAAAAAAAAAAAATCTCTTACAGCAGCAGCTAGGTTTTTCTTGTGTTCTGCACAACAGCCACGGGTGTTAAATGGTTGTATACAGCAAGATGCTGTACACAGACCCTGGCCAAGAAAAACTGCACTGTGCACCTCCATGAGAAATGGTACTGAAGACGACACTGGCACTTCGACCTAGTGAAGCAACAGAAAAATCTTCTTAAACAGCCATCACTGGAAGGAACATCATCATTAAAAAAAAAATTATTTTTTTATATATATATATATTCAGGTATATTCATGTTTTCTCAAACATGGCTGGCACTTCCTTGTAGAGTAGCTACTATTTTAACAGCACTGTTTCACTTTGGAAGTGGTTTCCTATTACTTGGAGGCCATGGCAGTGCATTCAGTGCCCCATGGCTGTGATTTCAGGGGCAGGACACACTGGCTCCAGCGCTGCTTCACCCAGCTGGCAGCCAGGGAAGCTACCTCCCCACGGGGAGAGCCATCACTGGCGTGCACCTAAACTGCCCACGCAACCTGGCCACCCACGGCGCTCACAAGGTAGTAATTGCTTCAAGGGAAAAGTGTGACCCACACAGCTCCCATCTGCGTCATTTATCCTCCTGTAATGTAATTGCTACCTATGTTCTTATTACTCCAACAACAATTCCTGGTCAACAGACCTGCAGCAGATAAAGTCGCTGTCAATACTGGAACTTTATTGGCTGAGAAGATATTTGGATTTGAAACAAAAGTGTTCTTATATTTTATCTTCTCTTTTCCCAATCCTATAGAAATCCAGCAGCCCAATGCAAACCTTTTGTACAGTATATCTTAATAAAGCAAATGCTGATAATGCTCCCAAATTCAAGACACAATTACTGCATTATAAACCTGGAAATTAATGGTAAGTTTTAAAGCAGTTTCCATTGTCTTTCACATGAGGAATGGCTTTGTGATACATTTTTCCAAGGAAGGCTACAAGTAAAATCTCTCCCTCTACATCTCTCCTGCTGTTCAGTCACCCGTGTCCTGATCCTGCATGAAAGGTTCGCATCTAATTACATCCCAGAGATATGTGGGATTTCTAAGTATCCCACCTAGACATGTAGCTAACATGACTACATGTAAAGACATGTAACATTTTTCAAGATCTAACTAAAAATTTTGAAGTGCTCAAGAAATTCAACTATATTACCCCAGGTATTTATATTATACATATATTATAACGATTAAACATACTGTAACTCTGTATACCATCAAAAAAGTAAATTGCTTAGATTTGGGAAAACACTACGTCTTTCTCTGCCCTGGACTAATCTTCATATTTGATTAAACAAGACTCCATTTAGGGACAAGGTGGAAGCAAATATCCTCTAGATGGAAATCTGAATTATGATGTACCTCACATCATGACATGATCACTTATAACATCACCTAATGACACAACAGATGTCAACAGTAATAAGTATCAATCACAGAGAGAGAATGAATGAGCAAACACACTCTCCAAAAGTTCTAATGTACAAAACGAAAAAGACACTATTTAAAAAAAATATTGTTGAGGAGATGTATTTTAGTGCTTTAGTCTGCTATTTCTAAAACTGCTTTCGAAGCAGAATGTTTTCAAGCACCTGCATCTTTTACCTGCAGCATCACCATAGCTGGGAGGGTGCCTTAATGCTGCTAATGGCAGACAGCCAGATTCAGAACCAATCAACCAGTTTAGAAACTGCTGTCCCCATCGCTCACCATTGCTACCTAGAAGCTGCAAGGATGGAAAGATGGATAAACTTTTGCTGTACTACAGTAATTGTCAAGACTGACCTCTTTTTGATTATTCACTGGATGTTTCAAACAGAAGATCTGTGTTTTGACTCATAGTTTTGAAAGCTACTAAAATGACTACCTGGATGGTGAGAGGGGGAAGAAACTAAGGGCACCTTTTTGTGTTTGAAAGAAACAAGGAAAAAAACCCTAACCTCAAACTCCACTACAATGTTTATTTCAGTTTTAGGTTGGGTTTTTGTTTGGTTGGGTTTTTAAAAGTTTTTATTCCCAGATTAGCATTCTTCCCTCTGAAAGCCTAAAATAAGCCAATACCAAAAGGAAACATTTTTTTTTAAAACTACTTAACTCTTACTGTATAGTTCTTTTGATTTAAAATACTTAAGAACATCATTTAAGGAAGATCCATGAGCACTGAGCATAATCTGCTTTCCTGCATTTTGTGAAATCTTTCCTGCATTTCCACATCATCTCATCAATGCAAAAATCAGTATTTCCAAAGACACACTTAGTTTTCTATTGGGAGTAGCTTAGTGTTAAAAGAACTACGTACACACTGTTTAGGCTAATCCCCAAAATACAAAATTCTGCTGTTCACAAGAAACTGTCAGCTACTGGCAAGAAGATTCTTTGAAAAAATAAAACAAAAAAACCCAACTCCCCCCTCCTGACCAAGGTGCTATTCAAATTATTGAGATGAAGACCAGAACTCTTCTTCCGCTCACTCTTATAAACACTGGTTATAATTTTGGCTTAAATTGCAACTAAAATGATTACCTACTCAGGAGCTGAAAAAGTCAATGAAGTTATGTGTCAAGAACTTTCCAACAGAGAATACAGACATTTTGAAGCTACCCTAGAAGACCCTGGAAAAACTCCACCCAAGGTAACACAATAAAAGACAGAAAACGCAGAGCTGCTACAACAGTCAGGGAAACAGGGACTCATAAGAAGATGGCAACTGTCCTAGCCTCGTTATGAATAATTAAAAGCACTTGGCTTGTTTACTTTAATAAAACTAAACTTAAGAGGAGACATAATTGCCTCCTATAAATGCACTAGAAGATGGCTAAACATAGAATAAGAGGATAAAAAATGGCCTCAAAGAGTTTAGGTTACCACCAAAGGAAGGTAATACTTGAATCAGTTTACCAGTAGGACTAGTCAAGGCAACCCCCCCCCCCCCCCCCCAAAAAAAAAAAAAACAAAAAACAAAACAAAAAACAAACCACGTTTAAGAAGAAACTTGAAATTAATACATGGAATTATATATTGTGGTTCACCTACAAGGGTAAAGGAATGGGTTCAAGATTTCTTCTAGTCCTCTACCTTGTAACAGGTCCTATTTCCTAGGGAATGAAAACCAAGGATTGTTTTTGAAAGAAACAAATTCCTATTCCAAAAAACAAGCCGAAGTACCATTTTGGAAGAAAAACTGTTGAAGATGCCTAATGTTTCTTCTAGATTTAATCTTCTTTTGTAAGGAGACTTAAGATGGAATAAACTCCTCAGTTTTAATTAATTGAATTGAGTCCATTAATTGAGTCCACTAATTGAATTGATCTGAGGCTTTTTGTAGTGTTTCACATGTTCATGAGAAGATTATATGCAGCACGAGGTGGACTGTGAAACTGCTGGAAAACGTTGAATACTCCCTGTTTGCGCCAATAATTTCAGAGGCTACTCTAACTGTGAGAGAGAATTATGGACTTCAGTGTGAAAAGATGATCCTTTCTTGGAATTACGAGACACAGCAAAACCTCCTCTTCTCTGGTTAAGTCTTCACTTGCATTGGAAATCAGATACATCTCCATGACCAAGATGACATGCTATTTATTTACTAATGGTCCTGTGTCTAGCCAGGATATTTGCTTCTGGACAAGACCAGGAACAAGCAAATGTAAGATATCTCCAAAACACACATACCCACCTCTATAGCAAGAAAAGCAGCAGAGCGATGGATATGAACTCTTTGGGGAGCACACAGCATTTTGTAAAATTACTTCCATAGTGCTATTTTACAGGCCACTTTCATGACAGCCACAAGTAGTATGACAAGTCAGCTTGTCAGAAACAGCCCTCACATCACTCCAAAAAGCCCAACTGGTTAATCCCGAACATCCAGGTAATCCATAGCAGTTCATCACCAACTCACTTCCCATGTCTCCAACTGTGTTTTCATTCACCTACAAGTAAGTCATCAAATTTAAATAACTGGTATCAGCATCTCCTACCTCTACCCCTCTTGGAAATAGTCTCCTTCTCTTCCTTTCTTTTGAGATCCTGAGCATTTACTGGTTTCTAAAGTAGAAAGCAGACTCTTGGAGCAACTGCCTAGTACTTCCACAAGTATAAATACATTCTTCCCATTCTTAGACATTGATATGTAGCTGAAACTACTCTAAAATAGCAAGGCTGGAAAGTGAAGCTCTGCTGAACAGGCTAATGTGGACAGGGAATTAAAAAATCCATGCTTAACACAGAAATACTAAATTAAGCCTTAGCAGAAAACCACATTTAAAAGGAGAGAATAAAGGTGAGCCCAAATGCCAGGCCAAACAGGCTGATTCTGAAAAGATTTTGGAGAAATTGAGTCACACAAGCTTTCAATTTTTCATCCCATTCCTAGGGACAGAGACAGGTTTCCCCAGGAAGTTCAGTTTCTTTGCACGACTGCAAGGAAATAATGTAGCATCTTTCTATACATTTATACATGGCCATCATATTTTACAACAATGTAAAAAGAGGCAGCCCAGAGGAATTTACAGTCCAGGATTGGTAAAAGCATCTTTTTACCTCCCTTGAAACTCAATTAGGAAGGCACAGGTTGCTCTATAAATTAACCAGGAAGGTTATGATCTGTCTCCTGGGTACCAATTCAAAACTAATTTCCAGTTATGCATGTTTCACCTGCAGAATTAGGATCCTTGTCAAGTGCAATGAGCCATCTCTTCAAGAAATTCCTACCAAAATAAATTACTGAAATCAAGAAGCTGGATGTAATCATTCTCCCCTTTCTCCTGCTTCCCCTTCTCTTTTATGGCCTTGTGCAGACAACCTGCACCAAGATGCCAAGGATACGACACTCTGAACTGCATCTTAAGCACATGATGTATGGAGAAACATTTGTTGTTTATTGACGATTTTGAATGCTTAACTGTGTTGCTGCATAAATCACTTTTCTTACAAGAGTTACATGAGTTATATGACACACTTTTCCCAAAAATGACATTTTTGCAGTGCTACAATCTTTGCAGAAGTTGACAGACTCTGGGGGAAGACAACTACTTCAGCTTTCCACAAGGTGGCATGGTTCCCTTTGCTGAAAGCATTACTCAGTGCCACTGAGGAAATTTAATTTTTTTTATTTAATTTTTTTTCAAATGTACTGGCCACTGTCATAAATAGGTTTAAATGGGTTTAAGATCTCTAAAATATCTTTAACAAGGTTCATTTTAACAAATTCTTCCAATAGAGAGTTTAATGAGTTAAAAAAAGCTTCATTCTCTTATGCTGAAACGAAGAAAAAGTATCTACGCTTGCCGCCACGGAAAAGCAAGCTTCAATCAAATATAGTTAAGGCACATCATGTGGCAGAGGAGAGCCTAAGGGGCTAAAAAAAAAAAATCTGATTTTCCAAGTCTCAGGTCATCAGTTTCAAATCCTGCCAGAATTCTTTCAGTCTCAGCATATTTTAGGTAAAATGGGCTAGCAAGGAATCTACCTACCACACCCCCTTCCCATCCATGTGAGAATTAAAGATCCCAGAGCATTTTCCACAGATGAAGATTTTCGCTGCTGTTTCCGGACCACTTCCTGTCCCTGTGGGGTACGGCCATTCAGCAGCTGCTTGTCCTGTCCTCAGGGCGGAGGCAGATGCACTGAACAGCTCTGCTCACAGCCTCTCTCGCCGCAAAGTAACATCAGCACTGCTGAGCTTCACCCGCAGGACCACACACAGTCACTACGGCCCCTGCATAACATCCCCATCAGGCAGTGACAGAGAGCAGGTAAGGTGCTTTGATTCAAGTGATTTAAAAAAAAAAAAAAACAAAACCAAAAACAAACCACACCACAACCCCCAAACATGTATAGTTTCTCCCCTATTTCTTGTCTTGCTCCTCTCAGTCACTTCTGCGAATGTTTCACCGCTCAGTTTTGATTACCC
This sequence comes from Fregata magnificens, assembly GCA_013389945.1. Taxonomy (NCBI): domain Eukaryota; kingdom Metazoa; phylum Chordata; class Aves; order Suliformes; family Fregatidae; genus Fregata; species Fregata magnificens. The sequence goes on along the minus strand of WAAD01036228.1, from coordinate 39,613 downwards.
GTTTAAGCATCATCAGCATGGTTTTGCCCAAACAGGAGAAACAAAACCAGCTGTTATAGATAAAAGAGGACAAGCTTTTGGCATTGACCCATTTCCATGACAGTGGATGGGTATTAGTTCCATAAATTTTGAAGTTTAAACAGCAAGCCAGAGGGGGAAGGGAGATGATGACACGAGTTATTCACCCACACAAATACCGCCATGGTTGTCCATGCAGCAAGGGCTCCTAATTCTCCCCTGTGCAAATCACCTGGGAAAGAGTCAGACATATCAAAATACTGCCTCCTTATAATGCTTTCCATACCATAAGGCTTATCTTGAAAGGAACAGCTTTCTGGTTCTGAGGACTGGTACCTAAAGCTCATCACTCCTCCAGCTCCATTTACTGTGCTCAGAATTTAGTGCCTGTCATTGTAATAAGCACAGCTGAAACCCTTGCTTTTTAACCGCCAGCCTACCAAGAAAAACACATTTATTCACATCTGATTTAAACATCACAAGCTAAATAATCAAGATGACAAAGAAGTTTAAGTACCCTGATCAGTCTGTTTTCTCTCCTAAAATATATCATTAATGCTATTATAATTATTAACTGTTACATACCCTCTTCCTGCTTGTAAGTAGCTTCTGACCCTGTCAGTCACTGCAGGTGTATGGCACAGCCAAAACACTTATTTAAATTATTTGGATTTCTAATTATAGAGATTCACATACATCCTTAAAAATGGATGCAAGCACAAGGCAAAACCATCAACAAGACAAATCTGGAGATATGTACACAAGCATTCAAAACCTTCTGCTGCTTCTTTCTCCTCAAAAACCTTAAGATTACAACAGTAAAGGCTCTGATTTAATTATGGTGCTTGTTCACATAATCGTCTCATTTTTCTCTATAAATTTTATCCTCAAACCAGGCTGCATTCTCTGTTCTAATACACAAAGTTCCCTGTTCTAAAAAGTAACTTCCTTGTTACTCGCTGCAAGTTCAACCAGCCACATAAGCAAGGAAGAACACTTAAATAAGGGACAAACTTGAGAATAAAGAGCAAATTCTGTCACCAAATGCCCCAGGAAACTATCCAGCCATGACACAGTCCTCTCTCACTCCGGACAGAAAACTCACTTAGTTGTGCAAGGGGTCAGTTATTACAGTTGGACAGTAGAATCTTGAGGTGTCATTCAATTTCTTGGCTTAAGTGATTTTAAAATAAGTCACATTTTCCTGACCAAATCGAATGAAGCTTTAAATCTGCAAATTCCTTTGATGGCATTAGTCTTGCATGGTCAATCTACCCTGTGCCAAGAGGAGGAGTACAGTTAATTTCAAAACCTAGGAGACATTCTGCACCTTGCAAGTTATTTTCACAGTTGCAAATTTTTAATTGTTATCCCATTGTGGCTCTTCTTACAGACCTTGGCTTCTGGATCACTGTTAATGCTACAAGAATCATCATCATCAGATTGTGGACCATTTCTGTTACAGGAGAAAAAAAAAAAAAAGAGACAAAAATCAATCTTAAAATCATATAAAAGTTACAGCACAGCACAAAATGGAGCTGGTCATTCCACGGAGACTTCTGAAGTCATTGTACCTGAGCTTCAAAGAGGCATAGCGTAACGTTGCTCCTTCAAACTCTTTCAGACTTGGGTCTGGGTTCACAGTGGCTGCATGCAGATCCTAGAGATAAAGGCAGTGCTATTAGTATAGTATTAAGTGCTATTAATGTAGTATTAAGTACACCACCATGTTATTTCTTATTTCAAAGGGAAATTAAATCCTCCCTGCAAAGAAGCAATAGTATTTCTGGCTGAAGTTGAAAAGAGGCATGCATATATTCTCAAGCTGCATTTCATTCAGTGCAGGCATCTTATTTGTTATGCCATGGCAGTTGCCCTGCTAGTTTAGGCTGAATCCACCCCAAGTGAAAAGATCAGAAAAGGCAGCATGTTTGTGAGCTAGACATCCCTAGCAGTACCCCCATTCACTTCGGCCTAGGTTATGAATGACATTCATGGAAAAAATAAAAGGGGAAAAAAACAGCCACTGCCATGCAAAAAACAAGGGTAATAGTATTAAAGGTTCTAAAATCTGACAATATACTTGCCTTCCAAATGTCACTATTTATCTTTCCCCCATTCAGTACAGCAAAATCACTCCATGGCTGTTTCTAGACACATAATTATTCACACAGGAAGAAGCACATTGATAAAAAAAAAAAAAGAAAGAAAAAGAAAAAGAAAAAAAACACAAGACACTGTTGTTAGCATTGATATTTACAGGATGGGTTAGGGAACAGATCACCTCAAACTTCAACTAATTACTCCACTATACCATGGCATTTGGAGGAAAGGGGAGAGAAGACATGCCTCTAACAGTTACTTACCAAAACAAATGATTGAAACAAGGAAAGTTAATATAAATTAGGAACAGACAATGAAATTACTCTTTAACTATGATCTTAAAAGCAAGCAAAATGAATCTGAATATGAATGTTGGCCACAGCTGCTATAGCCTTTGATAAACAGCAATTAAGGGGAAACATTAGGATTTCCATTTGATTGGCACTGTTGTTGAAAGACCCTAACACTATTGGAACTAGAAATACTGAAACACAATGATACATACAAGGATAAGACACATACAAGGTAAAAATCAAATATTTCTAGAGAGAAAGCACAAGAAAAGGACAGTGAAGGGAAGGAGGATTAGTAAGGAGTGCAGAGAGATTTCTTGCTGAAAAAGTAGTTTTGCAAAGTCTAGCAGCTTTTTAAAAAAAAAAAAAAAAAACCCAAACAAATGACCCACCCTCTCATTTTCCATTCAAGTTTCTCAAAATTTTCAGAAGTATTCACTGGTACAACCAAGCAAGTAGCAGTGCATTTAACACTAAAGCAACCTGAGGTTCATCCTTTTCTGTAAAGCATAGGAAAAGCAGCTGATGTTGGAGTTACCCCTCTCCTCTTCCCCACAAGGACAGAAATTCCACAGTCCTGAACAAGAGCCAGGTGGGACAGATCTGGTTGCTGAGAGATCCAGAGCCACCTCTTCGTTGCTTCACCAAATTAAGTATTCCTGTAATTAGTGGCCCCTTTTAAGATGAGCTCTCCCAGGTTGTCCAGCTCAGCCCCAAGATGAAGTGGTACCTATTAATATGGCCCAATTTGCAGGTTGGACCTCTCACCTCAGAACTGTTCTCGGTACATGGAGAAATTAATTGTGAGAAACAACTTCCAGGAGTAACTCTTCCCTAACATGCCTTTGAATTAACTGAGTTGTTAGCTTTTCCTACTAAGCCCCTCCTCTTTAATTATTAGCTGCTAGTGGTTATGTTATCTACAGAAGAACTTCTAGAGGTGATCCAGGCCTGCGATGAGTCAGGCTGTAAGAAGACACAACTACCATCACCAAATTCTGCCACGATCTCAAAGAAGCTCCTACTGAAAATTAAACCCTACGGCTTTTTCTCTGCACAGGAAATGGGAGAGAGGCAGCAAAATCTCTAAAATTTGGAAGAGAACATGACAAAAGACGAGGATTCACAAAGGAAGTCATCTGGCAACACACAGGAGAAAAAAGCCATCTAAAACTAAGTCAAATTTAATCAGCCGTGCAAAACCAAAATATATTTTCATGTTTTTGAGGGGGAGAAAGGGAAGGAATGTTCGACGTTATTCATATTTAGCATTTATTAGCATTTTTGTTAAATCTGCAGGATTTTCGCATAATGCTTAACCCATAATTGCTCTGGATTGAAATTTACTGATTATCTTGTGAAAGAAAAATTGCCTTGCAGCCTGTGCAAAAGTAAGAAATTATTGCATTTTTTCCTTTTTAAAACCCTTTTTGCCATTTGTATGCATTACAGCATCATTCGTCCCTACCAATTTTTTCCGATTGTCTGTTCAACAATGGTAAGTAACTGCTTTTCTTTATGCTAAATATCCAGACAGCTACAACATTAAAATGGCTGACTTGATCTGTTCTTTGTTGACTGCCCTCAGCTGTGAGCCACATTCTACCAAATGAAGCAAAGCTTCTGNAAAAAAAAAAAAAAAAAAGAGGAAACAAGACAAAGGGTAAAAAGGCATTACTCTGGGGAAAAAAAAGCTGTTTCTAAATGTTTCTTTGACAAACTCAAAAGCTGAAAGAGCCCAAATAAACTCATCTCAAGACTAGCACATGATGCTTCACAAACAAATGTGACAGAGATAAAAGTATTTTTTATGGACTCACAGAAGCCTATTGGGACAGATGTGAAATGCTACCCGTGCCAGTCTTCAATCCTAGATTATACTCTTTCATCTGCCTTAAACCTATATATCCCCCAGCCTTTTCAGAAGAAAGCAATACAAATTCCAGCATGTGGGAATGAGCTAAACCAGCCCTCCCAAACCAAATTATCTCAGAGCATAGGCTTCCAAACAGCAATGAGGGAACCAGCAGTACACAGCTCACGCATGGTCCAACTTGGAGCTGGAAGCCATCCACCACAACTGCTGCTGCCAATGGTAGCGCCAGGATAAAGGCATTTTGGAGCCCCTGTTCTAGATTGAATTCCACATCTTTTGTGAAGTGTTAGATTGACCGTATCACAGACGTCCAGGTTAATCCTTCACAGGGAAGGAGAGGGGGAGTACTTGGGGTAGGCTGCAGCGCAGTGAACAGGGACTGAAACCAGTATCACCTGCAAGTGACCTGGAGATGATTAGGTGCTGGCAAGTATTGATTGCAGAGAGATGAAAAACCAAAGAATCACAATAGCTGACACTGTTAAATCTAGATTACAAATTATTTCATTACCTACCCCTATCTCTTAACCCCACGCTATGGCTTATTTCCCTCTTACTGCTCTGTAGTGGGGTTCTGCTCAGTACCAGCTGACTCCCAAAGGATTTGTCCTCCAGTTCCCTCTTAATAAAGCTCAACATTTGTGGTTTCAAGAAATGTAAGACTTTTCCTAGCAGTTCTCATTATAACTCCAGCTACGCCCTTCTTTGTAGCAGTTTCAGAATTTGGCAGTGCACAAAGTCCGGAGCCCAATTCACACTCTCGTTTTGAACTCCATTATTTTAAGTCTGCTGGTATCGTATTGCAATGCTATCTTAACAACCACTGAGTCAAAAAATCAGTATTGTTTAAATAATGGTATGTAAGATGCTTATCACTGAATGCAGAAACCTTCAAGAGACAAATGCCTTCGTCTATACCTACAATTCAAATAACCATACAGTAGCATACTAATACAAATTTTGGAAACTTGCTTATTTTCTGTATCATCTTTTACACTACAGTATATGGTCTTGATGCTGCCACAGAACTGTACATACATAGATCTTTGCAGGATCAAATTCCCGGCTGAATTAGAACTGCCATATCAAAACCTAGATGAGCCTACTACGTACTCACACACGTGGCATTTTAGAATGACTCCTCAAATGTCTTATTTAATACATCTACACTGTATTAAAATCTATGTTGTTATAATTCATACATTTCGTATTCTCCATGATGCTGCTGAGAATTAATGATCATTATTTATAATCACAAACTATTCTTCATTTAAAGCACACAAAATTGTGAAAGGTTAAAGGTTACATCTGCCACATTACCAGCAGGTCTGAAATTTTCATTGTAAAGACGTTTTAAACAGAGGTAGAAAAATATTTGAAACGAATATACGCATTTTCTCTCTGCAGTTTACCAACCATACTGATTTCTGGGTTTTTGTGAAAGACATCTATAACTTACTAATTAAAGCCCTGTTCTCCATGTTTGAGAGTAAGAAAAATACTTAATGGTGAAGTTATATCACTCACATCTACATTACAGGAATTTATACTGAAGGCAAGTGCAGCACTTTACATTGAGCATTTCTGGATTTTTTTTTAATTGTTTTCTAGCTGAATGATAACAATTGCTGTTCTTTCTCCATGACCCCTCTCAGAAATAATTTCCAACATGCCTGGTGCACAGTACATTCCACGGGAGCTTGACTGATGTAAACCATAACTGAAATGTGGTCAAGTTTGCAAACCTTATGAGTAGCATTTATGAACATGTGGGAGCAATCTTTCTAATATAATGAACAAGAACGTACATGTTTAAGCCTATACAGGATAAAAGTTTCAGGGTCAAGACGGTAATACATACTTCAATGTCCTTAACTCCTCTTAACTTTCATTTAAGTTATTTTGGTGCATATTTCAACAAAATCAAGAACAGAAGAAATGTCATATCTAAAGACATTTAAAAAAAACCCCAAACCCTAAGGATTGCCTGATCCAAAACTCAAAGCTAGTACAAAGACTTCCCTTTATTTCATAAAACTGTGGACCTTCTTCTGAAAGTTAGTATGAAAAAGAATTCATTTCAAAACAATTTGATTTTATATTAGTATTTCATTCCACAGAAGTCCTCCCAGCACACCAAAACAAAGAGATTGCATTTTTTGAAGCATACTCTTCTTTCTGATAATTTATTTTATTTTTCTACTTATATGACATCAATCAACTCCCTGGACTGTGCCTGAAAGGATTATTTTAAAAGGCAGTATCACATATTGCTCTTTCAGCACATGTAGAAGAGAGAGTGCATTTCTTTCTGTTTCTAGTTAAAGACAGACTGCAACACAGTGATCCACTTGTGCAGATATCTCCTACTGGCAGGATGTTCAGAGACTTACACTTCAGAATACTTGATGTTTATTCAACAGAAACTACCCCATAAAGGAACTAGTGTCTCAAATGAAGACTCATATGTCCTTGTGTGATACTCCTACCACGTGAACCAAAAAGAAAGAAGATGCAAACAAAGAGTCCAGCCAAAAGACTGCTATAATGTGCAAAAATTTTATGTATCCTGTATCCATATAATGCAGCAACACTTCAGTGCACGCTACAGAACTGCAGTAGTTTCACATTAATCAGGCACTGGCTGTCTAATTTATTTGAGATATGTCTGATTTCATCCTACACATCCAAAGTTCAGGATGTTTCATGAGGCACAGCCATTAGAAAATGCACACAGAAAACAGATACTTACGATGTATTATCAACAAATAGCCACACTTTGGGATATTATCAGGCCCCATATTCTAAAGCTCAGGTTAGCTAACAGTTAAACCTGCAAGTTCAGAAAGTTATTTCAACTTTCTTTACAGCACGCAGCCCACAAGAAGACACAGTATGTTACCTCAGTTTCTGGAGTAGGAGATGGAGTAATGGAACCAAGTGATCCTTTCCGTGAGCCCTGGAGATCTGTTGGGATGGATAAGGGACGTTGCCATTGAGTTGTTCCTGTTGGTATGTGCCAGTAGTAGATCCCAGCAATGTCATTGATTTTTTTCCAGCCAGGTGGTAAGTCTGGGTCTGTCTGAAATGAATGATCACTCCATATATCTGCTGGGAACACACACACAAAAAAAAAGAAAATTAATCAATGTTACTAAGACACAAACAGTTCTTCCATGGGTCTGCCCCTGATGCAAGTGATGCATAGCTGGTACTGCTGTTGTACAGTTCCTGTGTAAATGAATACCAGAAAAACAGGCTCAAAGCAAGGTGACAATGCCTCGTTTGACTTGGCCTATAAAGAGGAAAAAAATACACTACTTAACAAAGAGCTGTCCTAATATGGCAGCTATCTAATACCATCAGATAAACTAGCTCTTCTAATAAGGTTTAGCTTCAAGTACATTAAATCACAGCATATAAAGAAAAATCTGGAGTTGTAGTGTACTCTATCCTCTTTATCACAGTACCTTCCCTTCTCAATGCATGGTAGCAGAGCCTGTATTTCTGCTAATCAAAGTCAGCTTATCAAAACAGAACCCCCATACACACCAGTCAAACACCCACATTGGGTTTACTTACAACATCTGAAAGACTGCTTGTTCAAAATGACGAGAACAAAAGATCTGAGTGATCATTTTACACACACCTCGATTATCACAAACAAACATACTGTTTTCGATAATGGGGCAGGAAAAAATCAAACTCATCCACGGTGCCAACACAGAGATGAAATACTGGCTCTACTGACAAACCTCCTACTAACTTAAGAATGCACCAGCAATTCATATCATAATTAGACACAGTCTCAGATTTACTTGGGATTATAGATGCATATAAGAGATGCCACTAGTAGAGAGCATCCAGTGCTTTTTAGAAAGGCAGTGGCATCACCTCTGTGCAAACCAGCTGTACCCCAGCATGGGGCAGTTACCTTCTGCTGGATACATGCTTTCCAGGGGCTGGGAAGGGAGCCAGTGCTCTTCTAAACTTCCCAGCTAAACTGCTTTGGTGGTGTCATTATGGTACGTGCTATTAACCAGCTGCTATGGTCTACTCCGTCAAGCTGCAGGGAGAAACAAGTAACCTCCCACACTGATGTTTCCACCAGCACTTGAGCAGACATGATGAAGGCTGACAACAGCACAGTGAACTGAGCTAGCAAGAAAAAAAACCAAGAATAAAGGAAGCACCATACCAATGAGCTGTGGCTCATATAGTCTAGCAAATTTTTCCCAACCTTCAAAGACAGTCCTCAAAACACCTTCAGTGGACAACAGATGAATTTGTTGTTATATTGCTCCTCTTAATCTCTTTTTTGAATTAAAAGTTTGTTGTTAGTCTATCCTTAAGCCTCTTACTAAGTATTCTATCATGGTTGCTTATTTCTGAATCTCTCTCATTTCTGCTACGCAAATTTACACACATACACACACGCACAAATGGCATGATAACTTGAAATAACTCTTACACTCCATGGCACAAACCAGACTATTTCTTCTCCTGAGCCACTCAGAGTTCTTAAGTTACTGATTTACCACTTGAGGACTAATCTGAGCAAATTCTGCAGAAGAAAAACTAGACAATATCATTACACTTAAATTCAATAATGAGCCTCACCCATGGCCCAATATCTGAAATCAGGAACATTCATATAATCAGTTCCAGAAATTCCCAAGTATTCTAAACACCTCCCTCTAAATGTCCCCTCTCGTAGCCTCTACTGCATTCAAGCATTCACAGTCCCTGACTCCAAGGTTTTACGTTTTAAAGACCATTCATCTTCAACCTTGCCCATTTTTATTTTCCAACTGAACAACTCAACTGCACTCTTCTCAACCATATGAAAGGAAAATAAAAACAAAACACTTTCAATAATTTGACCACATCATGCAAAAGTGACATGCAAAAATCAAATATCTAAACATCATACTGAAGTATGCGTGGCAACATCTACAAGTCCAGATACACACGGGTAAGTTTAAATAACTGGTTCATAAAAGTCCAAAATATCACAATGTCAGTGTTCATAGAACTTAGATATTGGGCCTTTCAAAGCATGCTAGAATAGGAAAATAATAAGCTTTTATTATGCAGAGAGGCAAAGCTTCAGATCAGTTAAGGTTCATACAGTTTACAGTATTAAACAACCATACTTCAACATTGCCAGGACACGAAATGTCATTCTCTTCACTTTAAGACAGGCACTGCTTCTGTCCCTGCTACGCATACATACGCATGTGTACACATGTATTTAAATACACAGTTAGCGAAGTGTTATGCTATGGCTGCATTAAATTACTCCTTTCAAACCCATCAACCAAAGATGCAGAGGAACCAGAGATGCAGAGTAAACAACATGCTGTTATTTATAGTTGTAATGACATGCAGTACCAGAAAGACCTAAATAGAAATGACTTCAAAGTAAAAGAAGACAAAACTCACAGCAGAAAGAAAACTGTTAACCCAGAAACTTAAAAAAACAACATTTCTGCAACATTTAGTTAGAAGAGAAGAAATTATCTTGTATGTAAATGAATACTTGGAAGGAAATCATGTAAAACAGCTGGGAACACTTTGGGATAAGAAAATATCACTTAGCCGAGTAATATTAATTTACTTTGAAAACTTATCCATTAGCAAAAAATACACCAAAATATGTTTGCATATGCTCTGAGATAAAATAGAAATTAAACTTCAGATTTCTTTTCAATTAATAAAGCTTAGGATATTCAAAGACCTGTATTTTCCACACACAAAGACTGTGATTGACACCTGTGTGTGAGATGCACGTTGCTGGTGTCCACATGCTCCTTGCACAGAGGTACTGACCACAGACCATCTGAACAGGACAGCGCCAGATCTCACATGTTCAGACTGAAACGCCATTCCCTGTGTTAGCTATGCAAACCTACTTGAAAAAATGAACCGTGTGTGTCCCCCAGCCTATTTGTGAACACACCTCAGGATCGGACAGACTATCAGGGATAACCTTTTCACAGGCTCTGGTTTCCTACTGGCACGAACTGGAAAACCTCCCCAGTTTGCTGGCTGTTCTAACAGATGAAAGCACTCGGTGTGCAAGTCAAAGGTAATGCACCATTGTCCTGGTTTCAGTGGGGATAGAGTTAATTTTCTTCCTAGTAGCTGGTACAGTGCTGCATTCTGGATTTAGGATGAGAATAATGTTGATAACACACTGATGTTTTACTTGTTGTTGAGCAGTGCTTACACTAAGGCACGGACTTTTCAGCTTCTCATGCTCTACTGACTGAGAAGGCTGGAGATGCACAAGAAGCTGGGAGGGTGCACAGCCAAGACAGCTGACCCAAACTGGCCAAAGGGATATTCCATACCATATGTCGTCATGCTCAGTATATAAACTAGAGGAAAGCTGGCTGGGGGGCTGCTGCTGTGGACTAGCTGGCCATTGGTCAGGGGGTGGTGAGCAACTGCATTGTGCATCGCTTGTTTTGTGTATTCTTTTATCATTACTTTCCCTTCCTTTTCTGCCCTATTAAACTGTCTTTACCTCAACCCACGAATCTTACTTCCCCCTCCCCGCCCCGGTTCTCTCCCCCATCCCACTGGGCAGTGGGGCACAAGGGGGGAGTGAGTGAACAGCTGTGTGGTGTTTAGCTGCCTGCCAGGTTAAACCAAAAGAGATACAGCACAAGAAAGATAAAAGTAAGAGTCAACATACAAAATCTGACAGGACAGATAAATGTGCTTGCGGCATCAGAGACCTACTACAGGATACCAATGGCTTTTCTTTATTTGAATATGGAATTACAGGTAGTAAAATAATTCTCCTCTGAATTTGAAAGAAACTGTTCAATGGCATGACATTGAGTCAAAGCATCTATTTTTGCTTGCATGGGCCACTGTAAGAATGGTCCCTTATCAGAGAAGTGTTTGGATCCCAGAAGAAAATGAAGGCACTACACTGATATATAAATCCTGTTACATTCAATGGCCTTTTCAATCTCAATCTTATTGTAAAAGTGACAGCCACAGGACGGGGGGGAAAAGAAGCAGGTAGTTGTACATCAATCCAATTCTGTTGACACAGCATCAAACAACTTGCATGAAAGAAACCCAAGAGGAAACAGAACCGAACACACTGGACTTCTTCAACTGAAATCAGGAACTCCTCTTCTGTCTGCAAGATTTTAGAAGTAAAAACATTACATGGAAATGGTCCCTTTTGGTCTGTGGATAACTAAGCCCTACATGCTTCCTCAGTGGCAGAGGATTTAGAGTGGTCAAGAACTTTTCTCCAAATCCCTCCCAGTCATCCCCAGTAGGTGAAGTTCTACCTGGCACCTCCTGGCCTTTTCTGTGCTCTTCTTCACTTTCTTTGTTGGTGAAAGGTCAGTGAACCAGGAACCAGGACATGGTTGCTCATAAAGCTTCTGGGTTTGCAAGTATTGTTGCTCTGATAACACAGAAAGCATGGCTTACTACAGAAATTTAGCACACGATTCACCAAAAGAATGTATCCTTTTGTATTGGGGTCGGTTTACCTACCATGTGTATTACAGTAAACTATGATCTCCTGAAAAGCTATACGGTAACACATTTCTTATATAAAATGCATAAAGCAACAGGAGTAAGAAAAACAATACTGAACTAGAATAAAAGAGAGCCACTGTAGGTAAGCTGTATGAGAAAGCAGACACTGGGTTTCTTCAAGCAACTTGGATTCATATTATCTGTATAACTTGTTTTTCTACAGCCAGAGAGAGTCAAATTCTTATCAGCATAAAAACTATTTTAAGATGTAACCAATTCAAAACTCTGCACGGGAATGAGGTATATCTACCCAGGCATCATGCAGATTCACACAGCACTGCAGACCTTTGAAAGCCGACTCTTTTTCTGGAGAAAGACCTTACCGAACAGGGTGGCTCCACTGCCTACATACACTCCGGAGATGAAGCACAAAGTCAGTGCTCATCACTGGAGACTGGTCAGTCAGCTTGCAGCTGATCCTTCACCTCCCTTTCTATCTGTATCTGAACACGGGGTGCATGAGAGCCGTCACTAGCAAGGCAGGCCGACTCTCATCCTAGATCTGCCCGCACTGGCATGGACACGTCGGCAAGTCCTCATCGGCAAGCTGCTACCTGGAAATTGGCCTAAGATAAGTGTGAGCTGTCACCACCCAACTTCTGAAATCAGCACTACCAGCTTAAAGGTCAACATAGTTAGAAGTTCACAGCTGGTCTTCTGCAGGCAAATTCACGTGAAAGGACAGGTCGCAGAGAGAGGACTGGTATTTTTCAGTTGGAATTTTGCCTCACTAAAGACAGAAGACAAGCTTTGTCCATACGGGGGAAGATCTCCAAACCGGCTATTCATGGGGATGTTATTACGGAAGAAGCACAGGACAATTCTGGCGAAAAAAACATTACAGTAAAAGAGACATGGTAGAAGATGTTGAGGACTAAAATGGAAGATTATGTAAAAACCTGAAAGATGTGATTTAAGATCAGAAGCTAACTTCATCTGAGAAAAACTGAAAAACACAGAGTGGACTTCACTGGGCTCTCCTGCCTCCACCACCTTCCTGCACCAGGACCTGCCAAGTCCCGTGGGAAACCAGATCTTTCCCTCTACCTAAAGCTTGCTTAGAGTTGGTGCCATAGTCCCTTCTTACGGGGTCCTACATGATGGGGCACAGGGTTGCTCCCCGAAAACCTTTGGCACTGGTCTCTGCAGAACTCAGAGAGAGGAATCCATTTGCTGCACCCCACCATGCAGGCTCTGCTTCACCTCTTCAGAGACTCAGCAACACATCAATGATAGGAATGTTTTTAAAAGAATGGGAAAATTATGAAAAAAATTAAATAATCAGAAGTGAGAGCCCAAGGGGAGGGCAGCGCCTGCAATGCTTTACCATTCCCTTTTAAAACTAAACAGGGAATTTATGTTAGTCATTTCTCTTTAAAAATTAAAGAGAAAGAACTAACTCACAAAAAGCCAGTAAGGCTTTAGAAAAGTACCAAAGATTTTTTTAAAGGTATAAATAGATGCCTTGATTTTTAATAAATGTACAAAGGAGTAAAACAATCTGAAGAGATTCCCACTTGCTGAAATTGTCTGGTCAAGCTTCACTCAGAAATAAAAGGTTGTGTCTGAATTTTTGTCTGAATGGCTGAAACACAGAGGGTGTAATAGAAAACAAACAAATACCGCCTTCATCCTGGTATCGCTATAACTGAGGAGAAAGAGCAGTTAAAACTTCAAAAATACTGGAAAAATGAAGTCTATTACACAAAATGAAACTATTAATTCACTCTTTTGAAACAACTAACAACAGAGATGTACCTCCACAAAACCATAAACATAGCCATATTTAACTGATAATTCTGGCTAGGAGAGCTTTGTGAACACATTTTGTATTCTAAAGAAGATTGGCTAAAGCCAATATAATGTAATATATTGCTGTTTGTAACTCCCTTCTCCAGATGCCAGCCTCTGCCAATTACCTGCTATAGAGCAGTGATAAATTCCATGCTGTAGCTATGAGTTTGGCATAATGATTAGAAATTTTAGTAATTATATTTTTATTTCAAGTTCAGATTATTTTACTATCTGAGGCTGACCTAGGAAAACAGTGCTATGATGTTGAAAAGGGATGGTAACAAACAATATAAATAATTCACTGAAGAGCACATGTAATTGGTGACCAAGCTCTTTGGCAAAATTAGTATTTTTATCACTTACTTTATTGCTGTTTCAGGGGAAAGTATAGTAATCAAATTGCTGCCATTATGAATCACTCTTTAGCCCTTGTTCAATTAAACAGAAATTAAAACTACAGTATTCAGCAGGATCTTTCACAGCAGATAACCCTGTGTAGTAAATGGAGACCATTTATTTTTCCCTCATTTTGCAATGCCACAAACTGTTCCCTCGTAACAGGCATCCCGTGTAAGGCAATGTCAACACTCACCAAGCACAGGTCATATTGGTGGCATCACAACAGATGCAAACAGTACGCCCTGTACCTAAACAAAGCAATGCAGCTTTCCAGCTGCCATTCCTGACTATGTCAGCAGCATTCTCTGTTGGTGTAGTTTGTGGATATTTCATAATCAGAGAGACTAACTGCCATGAAGCTGAAGCAGCTTTTAACTGCTTCAGGCTTTCTTCTGCAGGCACAGTTAGAAATCCCTTTCACTGAAAACCAAAGGCAATCATTTAGAAACAAATACAGATGGAAAGAAAATGGCAGGAGCTCTGGAGGCACTTTCTGGAAGAGCAGGAATGCAAAGGTACAGCACAATGTATTTTATTTAAGAGTAAGTTGTGTTAATGTTTTGAGACAATAAGTACTCATCTTTTTTAGAAAGAGCTACACCAAAGTAAAATGTTCAGTTAGGGTTGATCTGGTGCTATAACAAAGGTGGAATGGATGAATATTAGCAACATGCTTGATTTCTTATGGACCAAACTGTGTTATCTAGTAAAGCACTATCTCCATCATCCTTAGCAAAGTCTGTATTTATCAGCATTAAACAACCCAAATACTCCACCCACCACTGTCATAAGCTGGTCTATCACCAGTCCAGTACTAAAATCTCACTGTATGACATTGTGCTTGTGCTAAATTAAATAAATCAAGATCTTTTCTTGATAAAGACTAGAAATATACCGTATCATTTCAATAACAAATCTCAACACTCCTGTCTGGAAGGAACATCATCTAGCTTCTTCCCTTTCTGCAGGTAAGGTAGTGGAAGATGACTAGCATTATTTACACATTATTTAGGACTGGAAGAAAAAGATCACCTTATGTGATAGAAAGAAAAGCTAGATACCTCAGGAATAGATACCTCAAGCAAAAATGCACCAGCAAGTAAACTGTATGGGAACAAAAAATATAATTTAAAATAGACTGTAATAAACAAACTTTCTGCTTTCCTTTAGATAAATGAAACAAAAATGGATAAAAGCAGCAACTAGGTGCTATCTCCACTTCGAAGTGAACTTGGTGGTGATGATAAGCAAGGTGCTGGGGACAGAGACTGAACTGTCAGTGCCTCTCTGCTTAGGTCCTTGTGCATGAGGGAACCAGAACCTCAAACCTAGTTCATCAAAGGCTAAGCAGACCTACTTCCTGAACAAAATACTCTTAAGCAAGCTGACAAAATAAATTTTGTATTTAACTGGGAGAATTACTTGCAAAAAACCATGTACTTTGGATGCACAGGTCTTCTTTAGCTAAAAACAAATCCCACCAACCAGCACGGCTAGGGCATCAAATTATGGCCAAGAAGGGTACTCCTGAATATGAGCGACTGCAGTCCCAAAGGGCTCGAGGTTGGCAGCATGCGTGACTTCAAAACAGAGACTGTAAAAGTGCTGTACAGAGCCATCAGAGTGCTGCAAATTCTGTACCTGGGCAGTGCATAGTAATACAACCGATGACACAGGACAATTTTAACTGCGTTACTTCAGTTTAAAAGCATTTTTTTTTTAAACTGGGAAAGAGCACCAAGGCAGACTCATACTAAGACAGAAAATATATTCAGGGAAATCTGAGAGGTATTATTGCATCATTAAAGGGACACATGTGCTTTGCTTTTTAAGGGATTAATTTCCACATACAGGCCTCATTTCCCCTACTTGGAAGCAGCAGCAGACTCTGGCTGATGCAAATGCAGCTCCACTGGAGTGGAGCCTGATCTTCTGTCAGTCTTTCCAGCTAAGGAGGACTCCTTCCACTGCACGGTGGTAGAATGATCAAATGAGACCACCTGTCTGCAAGGCTCAACAATACTTGTGAGAACTTGATCTACATTATCTAAATAGGTTAGGAAATAAAATACCCATACTCTACAGATATAAAGATGAGAGAACTCACTTTTTTGTACTCCTAGCTTAGTTATCTCAATTCTTAGTACTGTTTTGCAACAATTCTTCTCCTGCAAAGATTCTCTGAAGAAAAGGGATACCATCCAAACACAGGATTTGACCTAGACTTTGATTACCTACCACTGTCTCAAAAGTATATTTCCACAGTGAAAAGTTAACTGAAAAGGAGCGTTCAGTGTCCAGGCTGGAAGCACAATGGTTCAAACAGGGACATGTTCAGAGTTTTCCAAATGTAGAAAAGTAATCTGGCCAATAATAAATCTATAAATCCACTTATCAGCCTCTGGCCCTCCCATTGCCCACATTCCAGCAGTGGGTGCACAATATAAATGAAGGATTTCAAACTGCAAAGCGCCTTGTTTGTAAATAAGAGATCTGCAGCAAAGTTTCCTATGCCAAAAATTGCAAAGAATGGGATGGTGACAGGATCCAACAACATGTTGTCCTAGTGTTTGGGCAGCAATGGGAAACCACTAGCTTCAAATCTGATGTCTGTCTTCATTGCTGGAATAAAGCATAACAGAAGAGCTGGCCCACAATGGCACATGTGTGTTACATATGCCATCCTTCTGGGCACACAAGGGGAAGCACAAGAAAGGAGCTGGGAAGACAGGAGCATAAAAAGGTTTTATTAAAAATGAAAGGGATGGGGGAAAGTGGTTTTTTCCTCTTCTGAACTTCCAAAATCTTGAAATAAGAATGTTTTCCTTCTGCCTTCTGGGCCTAAAGAAAAGCAAAACCCAAGGAAAAGAAAATCACAGAACCTTAATCTTCTTGAGAAGATCCCAATGACTTCAGCATATCCAGGATTTGATCCTACAGGGAGTGTATTCCCCTATCCCCACCCCATATGCACACTAAAGATCAAGGCAGGCATTGGAAGGGAGGGGAAGACATGTTTTATTAATGAGTGAAGGCAAACAAAAATAAAGGAGCACTCTCCATTAAACAGCACAATAGAAGAGGCATGGGCCCTGAATGTTTTTATCCCATTTATTTCCTGTAGTGGGCTCAGTGTGCAAGTTTAAGTTGCTCAGGTTTAACAAAAAACGACCCCAAAGACAAATTTTCTCCTCACTTTGCATGCGCTACAGCATAATCAATGTACCACCTACCCTCATAATTCACAACAATGGCGGTCAGCAGGTAGTCTCGCCTAAGCATCACTGCAAGAAGCATGAATGCTATCTCAGAAACAAATGCAGCAAAAATGCAAGCCACTAGGACAAGTAATTATAAATCAGACAAGCCTGTCTAATTTGGGGAACATTACTCAACAAGGAGTGATAAACAGCCAGAAGCTGGTCATTTGGCATCATCTTTTCTCACAATATGCAACTGGTTGTCATGGCAACCCTGTTTTCCTTACCAGCCACATGCATTTTGTGAGAGGAAGATTATCAAACAGGTTCCAGGAAAAAGTGCTGAAATGGGGAATTTACAGGCATACACATATCTAGACACAATCTTTGCCAAAATGAATTGCCGTTTTGATCACCTGTAACATAAACCACAGTCAGAAAAGACTGACTGGTTAAAAATCCTAAGGAAGCTTGGGATGAATCGCCTGTACTATTTTTTTCATGTGATATGATCTTCATCCTGCTGTATAAATCATGAGTTACTACAGGCATACAAGGCATTCAAGGAGAGATGACTAATCTTAAGGAAGAGAGAGGAAAGCAGATTTGTCAACATTCAGGAAAAAAGCCACACCACTAAATCCGCTTGTTTTGATGTCCTGGCTCCTTCTCCCTTTCAACCACCAAACCCCAAGCTGTTGGCATAAGGACCAAAGTACTAGCACAATAACCAAAGAAAGCCAAGGGCAAGTGACTTCAGGAAAGAGGTTCTGAAGAACTGTTGATGACAGCCCTGAACGAGTACTCCGGATGGTACTACCTGTCCTGCTTAAGTGGGAGAATTTCGGGGCTCTGCTAGGTGTCTGCTGAGGGGCAATACAGCCTGAGGGCCAGAGGTGAAGCCGTGAGAAACCAGCACCACAGCTTGCGTTTACAGGAGTTGATACTAACAGCAACAGCAGCGGGGAAAAGCACCACAGGAAGACCATGAGGAAAGGTCCATGTGTTCCTTCCTGGAAAATGGGCCAGAAATAGGCCCAAAAAGAGGACCAGCCTGTTCACCAACCAAAACAATCCAGCCACAAAACAAGCACAGTCCAGCAAGGGAAGGAAGGAAGACTTGGAGGTGACCTGAACTGCTGTCTCAAGGGGGCTGAAGCCAGGCTCTCGGAAGACCTGTCCCACCTGGAGGAGGGTGGCTGCTTAACCAGGTGGAGCAGTGGTGGCAACACGAAATGGCGGACACAGAGGAAGGACCACCTCAGCTGGAGCAAAGGCTGATGAATCGCTACCTGAAAGTGCTGTAGTGGAGGCACATTCCACAGCTCTTGCACAAACTTTACTGTGTGACAAGATCTCCATCTCTTGATTAGGGGGCTGATGAACATTAGGAGACTTGGCCAACTAAGAGGCTGTACTGGGTTTGGTTGGGATGAAGTTAAATTTTCTTCATAGCAGCCTGTAAGGTGCTGTGTTTTACTTTTGTGTCCAAAACAAGTGTTGAAAACACACCAGTGGTTTAACTATTGCTGAGCAGTGCTTGCATAGGGCCAAGACCTTCTCTGTTTCTCACTCTGCCCCCAGCCAGAGACTGGCTGGGCATCGGTCTGCTGGCAGGAGGTGGTCAGTGATTGTGTTTGCATCACTTGTTTTTTATATTTATTTTTTTTCTTCACTTACTAAGCTGTCTTTATCTTGACTCATGAGTTTTTCCTCGCTTTTGCCCTTCCAGTTCTCTCCCCCATCCCACTGGTGGGGGGAGTGAGCCACCACAGAAGCTTTCAAAGCATACTGGCCAAGCCCAGGATCCAGGTAAGAGCAGGAGGTACCCTCCAGGATGGAACGAGAAGGAGTCCCAAACGAGCGAGAGCAGCGTGGAAATGAATGCCCTGTTCACCACCTTTGTGTTTAAATGAGATACAGCCTCAAATACTATGTGAATAAAAGGCACCATTAGCTCGGAAGATTTCTACCATCTAATTTCCACAGGAAATCAGAATAATTTGCTATTGTTCTAGCAAGTGAGTTACTCCATATACACTTTGTATATGACCAATATTAGTGGGTTTCTTGCTTATTTGAAATGCTAGTTCTCTATTCTTTCCACTAGGTGGCAAAAGCTTTCACTTAAAAATAACAATAGTCTAACACAGAGTCTACCTCTAAATCTACGGTGACTGCACATTGTGGGACTGCACCCCAAGGGAATTCCTCACCATGGAGGACTCTAAGCAACAAATAATTCATCTAGAGCAGCATCTTCTTCCTCATCAACAAATCACTAAAAGTGGTCTTGTGAGTTCACTTTCAGGGCTAAAACAGTCCAGCAGCAATCTGCATCTCCTTTTCTGATATTTTTTTGGCATAGTATCTCTTCTGGCTTGTATCAGGAATAGTGTGACCAGCAGGAGTAGGGAAGTGATCGTGCCCCTGTACTCGGCACTGGTGAGGCCGCACCTCGAATATTGTGTTCAGTTTTGGGCCCCTCACTACAAGAAGGACACTGAGGTGCTGGAGCGTGTCCAGAGAAGGGCAACGAAGCTGGTGAAGGGTCTAGAAAACAAGTCTTATGAGGAGCGGCTGAGAGAACTGGGGCTGTTTAGCTTGGAGAAGAGGAGGCTGAGGGGAGACCTTATCGCTCTCTACAACTACCTGAAAGGAGGTTGTAGTGAAGCGGGTGTTGGACTCTTCTCCCAAGAAACTAGCAATAGGACGAGAGGGAATGGCCTCAAGTTGCATCAGGGGAGGTTTAGATTGGACATCAGGAAGAATTTCTTTACTGAAAGAGTGGTTAGGCATTGGAACAGGCTGCCCAGAGAGGTGGTGGAGTCGTCAACCCTGGAGGCGTTCAAAGAAGGTGTAGACGTGGCACTCCAGGGCCTAGTTTAGGAGTCATGGTGGTGTTAGTTGATGGTTGGACTTGATGATCTTAGAGGTCTTTTCCAACCTTAATGATTCTATGATTCTATGATTCTTCCCATGCCTTTCCCCACACAGAGCAGGACTGCAGCACATGATCTTGTGTTCTGGGTTCCTACCCTATTTAACTACTTTGTATTCTTTCAGAAGGAGGGTTTTGTCTGGTCTAAAGAATAGAATTAAACTGCCATCTCAGCCAAGGGACTGCTGTACTCACACAGCAAAGCCTGCACACGCATTGTTGCACCAGTAGGCACACTGCGCAGCACACCCAGGAAAAGCAGTTTGCACATGCGCGTTGTCCAGACTTCCATACCCCCACAAAATTTATCTGTCTCAGCAACAGCAGCCAACGATTTGGCAGAAAAACAGGGAAAATCAGTTTGGTGGCAGCTCTGAATTTATGTATTTCTCTACTAAAATATAGAGCCTGACTCTCCTGTCCCCTCAAAGCAAATCGATATGTTAGTGTCAAACCATCCACAGAAGAGACCATTAACAATTTCATTTCGGGCAATGAACAAATATAATCTGGAACAATCACACAAAACAGAAAGATTCACTCTATAAACACTGACAAAAAAAGCAGTTAAACTCAGATGTCCTTCTGACTCCAAGACACAAGATGCCTGCAGAGCAGGAGGAGACGCTGCACCAAGGTATAGCATACAGCAGTACGGCCACCTCAACAGCCTCAACTCTCCCCACAGGAACTGCTGCACCATACTGCTTTATTTCCAAGTAAAACTCTGTTTTACAAGCATCAGACATTACAAGAGTTCAGTATCTCCTGACCTGTAACTCTCCGCTTTGCTGGGACTGGCTGTAGACACAAGTGGGTCCCGTCTCCCTTAGGCCTTCTGCTAGTAGCTGGTGCTACTTAACTTGACACAAGCCATGAGAGACAGACGGACAGATCTTATTCCCTTACTTAGCTATGATACACTTGCCATCAAGTCCTGGTACTAAAAAACAGCAACAGGCTTGGACTCCACACTTTTTATCAGATTCGTTTCAACTGAGGAACAGAAAGAGCCTCAACAGTGTAAATTTGGTGACGTTAGTGAATGTCTCTTTAATCTGAAAGACAGAAGCAGTAAGCTAGAGCATGGAAGAAGGAATCTGACTAGCAAGCACTACTTTCTTCGTCCTTTAGAATAGGAACTGCAGAAAAAAGAAATTTGCATAAAAAGTCAGGTACTGGGCAAAAGATAATTTTCCTCACCTAAAATATGACGAAGCCTGCTGACTTCAGGAGAGAACAATGTAGAGAAAGGAAGGACTGTACTTCTCTGGAGAATGTACTGCATAAATATATCGATAGAGCCTGAAATTTTGTAGAAATGCTCATTAGTGAGTTTTGTGCATATGATTGGCTAACTAAAAGCCAGTGAAGTTGGCCAGTGGCACAGACATACAATTCAAATGGTGGCTTGACTAAAATTGCTTTTCTTTGACAGCTTCATTTACAGCACTGTGCAAATGTATTAGAAAAACCTTTTTCTGAATTTAATGATTCAATGAAAACAGTACATAAAATTGAATTACAATGAATTACTCTGAAATTAAATGTTGTGCTTCAAGAAAAAGCAAAGCCTGCAAGAACAGCCATTTCCCGTCTCAGATGCAAGTTCTGCTCATCCCTCAGTCCATGCGGATGCATGGCTCCACACACAGCATGGCAGATGCACTAGGACGCCATGAAAACAACAACTTTATCTTCACACCAACCTTGTGAGCCAGGAGAGCATGAGCCCTGTTTTAAACAAAGCCAGGCAGAGGTAGGAGGAGAGGTCCGAGATGCATTAAATAACTTGCCTGGAGTCATGCCCAGACTCTGTGCAGGTTCCCTGCACCCAAACACCAACCACAAGATCAAGGTGCACAGACAGAGACCAGCCACCATCCTCCAGTGTGTCCATGTGCCAGAGTCCCCTTCTGTCCCACACAAAAGCCTGCTCCTCCTGATGCGACAAAAGAGTAATTCCTACACCCCATCCTACTCAATTTAGTCAGTTTAGTACTACCAGTAAAAGCCAGAATGTTACTTTTAACGAACTATATAATGGATTAGTTTGCCACTTTAAAGCTGTAGTCAAACGCACATTAGAGAACAAACTGAAGGCTCCTTTTTTTTCCAACATAGAAGCCGAAGACCTAATGTTTTCCCACCTCCAAACTGATTTCATGTTGCTACAGTACTGAAGGGAAGGGAGAAGAAGTTATTATAGCAAAAATCCCCTCTTACCATTAGAGGTGCATGAGCATGAAATATTGCACAAGCATAGGAAGCAGTGCATTGGCCCTCAGGGCCTACAGCTTGCCCGCAAAGAAAGATGTTAAGGGAGAAGCTCAGGCACATCAGGCAGCTAAAGGCTGTGCTGAGGCCTTGTAAGATGTGAACTCAGCTCTACTTCCCAGCCTTCAAGCTTTGAGACTTTTTTAAAAACAAAAAAACCAAAACCCCAAAAAACTTTAACCTTTTCAAAAGTAATCTTGCTTCAGTTGAACCTAAGTCTTCTGCACAATGTGTAGAGCCATATATAAAACGCAACGTACAGCATCTACAATGGGAAGGCTTTATGAACAGGGGCTTCTGACAGCCGATGCAAGCATCAGGGGAGCTGGTTGTATTTCATCCCCTGTGGGAGAGGGAAGCGTGCTGATAGTGCACAGGGGGCTGTCGTGGCCCAGAAGTTTAAGTGTTTCACATCGCTACATCGCTATAAACTTTCTATTAAATGTTTATTCATACCGTCCAGATATCTTTTGGTATTAAGCAAACTCAGAGATGTTAATAATCTTTGAAAGCATCCATCTAGCATTAGAAATATCATTATTTTCATTCTCATATCCACTTCATGGCACTCCAGCACTAAAATTTTGTATTTATTTTCCACAGAGATGGATTTATACACATAACTGAAGAACAGAAATCTACATTTAAGGAGACAGAAATGGTATCTCTAACATAACCACTAACAAGAATTAGAAGAAAATTCAGAAAACTAACCATGTCACCGATCATCCTCGTAAGTCTAACTTAGCAAACAGTAGCCAGAAACAAGCCTAACACACAACAACTGGAGTCCTATGCCAGACAATCATTTAAGAGAGAAAAAGGGAGGGATTAATTTTACAATCCTGCAGAACCACAACAGAATTTCATTTGCAATTAGCACTGCCTTCGATTCAAAGTATATTAGCAAAATAGCTACTCACTTTGAAAACTTGAGGACAAACTCTCCTTAAAGCTGCATATGCCCAGAATATAACAACTTCAAAAGTTTCCTTTATTGTGAAACCTGAGCCAGAATCTCCCTCAAAACGAACACCTGCTTGGTAAGAATGTAAATATGTCAAAGCACAGTAAAACAGTACACAAAAGATCTCCAGTATATGATGTACCACAAGCCACCAAGATCTATTAGCACTATGGAAAAGACACAGCAGATTGTCATCACAAGTTGTCACAAACAGCAAAACAAGAGATGCACAAGCAACAGCATGGTCCTTCCCCCAGCTGAAAACAATAGCTAATCTTTGGTGAAAACATTACAATTTGTGGACATGCCAAAGGGCTGCAGGTGGTCTCGGGAAGCAGGAAAACCACAGTTATATAGGATGAGAAGATTTCCCTTTCTAGATTTATATTTACCTTTGTTGCTGTGCAAAAAACCAAAAAGAACTGCAAATAGGTCCTACAGCATTAGGACACACATGGTTTCAACAGCTGGTTTTCTAATGTACAGCCTTCACTTTTCAGTTTCCTTCACCACACAGATGTCCATCTCCTGATTTTTGTTAAAGTTCCTTTACTGTTACTCTTCTTATCTGCTACTTAAAATCCTCATACACAATGGCAGGCAATTAATTACCTTTTGTCACTCTGGAAGGATCAAAGTCACTGAGTTCTTTGAAAATAGCAGCTTGGTACTCACTGGCAGTTGAAAAAGTTTTATGTTAGGAACTACAATCAAGACAAAAACCCTTATGCCTACTGTTTTAATGTAGAGTTGAACTATCATAGGACTAGTGCGTGCACTTCCACGTGCCCTATTATAAAAATGGACATTGCAGAACTAGAAAAGACATAAAGACAGATAAAACTGCTTCTGCAGGCACAGACATTGAGTGTAGTAGGACTCTCGAGCTTGGAAAAGGAATGACAGGGAGAAGGGAAGGATGTCACAGAAATCTGTAAAATCATGAATGGCGGGAAGAAGGCAAGGATGGAAAGGAAATGATCATTCACTGTTATTTACTGCTTCCTATAACAGAAAAGCAATGGGCACCTAATGAAATTATTGGAGAGCAATTTTATAACAAAGGGAAGTACTTTTTCATACAACACATAATTAAATTATGGAGCTCATGGTCACAGGATGTTGTGGATGCCAGAAATACAAGTGAGACCAAAAATGATTAAATAAATTCACGTTAGAAAAGTCTATCAAGAGCAATTAAAGAAGATAACATGAATGACATACCAAGTCTGAAAGCCCTAAAACCACCAATTGCTGAAAGTGAAAAAAATATAATAGGGGGAGGGCCACTTCATGCTAGCCCTGTTTTTTATTTTTATTGCTCCCATAAGTTTCTGGTACTGACCACTGCCAGAAGCAACCCATAAAGAACCACATGAGCCTAAGGTCTGCTGGATACAGCCATTCTTACAAGCTGATGTACTATCTGGTGATATACAAAATGGAACCGTAACCTCTAACTCTTGTAAAAGTGAGCTCTAGCTTCCAGTCAGTATATTAGTTTGCATTGGAAATGGTGGAACTAACAACATTATTGAAAGACTTTGATAAAAGTACACAACAACAATTAGACTGGGTCAGATTAAAAAGCCACATCTGACATGAGAACCCTCAAACCAATATATCCAAGCTTCCTCTAAGGGATACACATATTCCCAGAAGGAAAATCCACAGTAAATTTGTTCTCCTAAGTACAAAGGTGCACAGTTTCCTACCCTGAGATACACGATAACCTCATGTAACAGCAGCAATGCAGGAGTTACGGGACTGAATATTATGATCCTTATGCATTTCTCACCTTCAACTTTATATTAACATGTATCTAAAAGGAAGATATCACTACTTCTATACTAAATTGTACAGAGCCATCTAATAAAGATTTCTTTATAGGCAAATACATCTGTCAGGCTGAAATATCTTTATGAATAAAGAAAAGGGAACATAACTGAACTACCATGAAGAGCAGTAATTAAAAGCAGATCTCATCTAGTGATTACTGCAGAGCCAACTGCTTGAGGGTAATTAACACCGCTTAAACTACACACTTTTACATATGACAAGTATTACAGTTCAAAAGAGCTCTTATGTCCATAAATGTTTACAGTCTTGCTTCCCTTATATTATTTGCATTCCAGAAAAATTGAGAAATAAAAAGGAGAGATGACAGCAACATACTGGATGTGAGATGCTAGTTAGAAATTCACTGTTTCTGCACTGATAATGAATTCTCAGTGAATCCTGCCACCTTCTGAAAACAGAATAGCCCAGATAAAAGATTGTGGCCAGCACAACATACAATCCTGACACAGCATCTGTAAAGTGATAAACCAAAAGAAAAATAACTTATCCAAAATAACCTGATCTGGTGGCCTTTACACTGACCCTTTTGCAGTAGCGTTACCAGAAGGAGAAAACAAATAGTTTTCTCTCTCTTCTAAACTTTGACCACCACCTTACCCATCAGCAAGTCATAAAATTACAAAGCACATCCCACCAAAAGACCTTTACTGTATTACCAAATGAAGTAGTAATTTGTTCATCATCGCAGAATTCAAGCTGCAAGGCTCATTCCTTTCAAAAAGTTCACTTTTAAAACACTAGAGAAATGAAATACTACCCTTGTGAACTTATGCTTGTTTTCAGCATTTTTGACAGAAATTTTTACAATTTTGTATTGCGCTTTGTGATATCTGGTCCTTTTTAAATCCCCAGCTCCTAGAATCATGAGAAAATTGCAGCTTGTCCATTAAAAAACCCAAAAAAACCCAACAAAAACCCCTCTCACTACAACCCACAGAATCTCCCATGTCTCCCCCTCCAAAAAAAGCTGAAAAAAATAGAATTAGAATGAAAGCTTAACCCTAAAAGATAAACAACGACCTAAAATTGGTTCTTGCTTTTGAAGACACATTCTTTTTAGACTCCCCATTTTAGACTACAAGGTGTTATTTGTTTCAAGAAAAATTTATAACTTTGTTTTCATTTAGTTTTTAATTGGTTTCTTGGTGTAAATTGAAGCATTTATTCTTATTCACCAGTACTATAGACTTTATAAATGCATGATATCTATAAGCATTCTTGTGTCATTAAAGAGAGGATGTAAAATAAATGTGTTAATAATAAAAGGGCAACATCTGAAAACTCTGTCCCCTCCCTTCTGAAGAGTCTTTCTGCTTCCAGTGCTCAGTCTGTCCACTTGCCCTGTCTGCAGATGGCGTGGTTTAGCAGAGGGAAACAAAAGAGATCTACTGTGCAAATGCTAGATATATTCCCTCATCTACAGTAAGCTTCTGTTGTATACTTGAATACATAAAAAGAAAGGTTAAAAAAATACAACCAGGAATTACTAGAGTATTTCAAGTGCGGTCTGCAGGGAGCACAACTTTTAAATCAGTAGATTTTGTCTGTCTTTTTTTTTTTTTTTTTTTTTAAATACTGTCAAATAGTTATTGCACTGACATTAACAGAATTTGGAAGTAGTAAACCTGAAGCGTTGGTCGAACACGTAGATAGCACCTCTCCCTACTTCTGGCAGAGACCTGAGAGACAACCCACCCCTCTGCATCTTTCCTGGAAAACCACAAGTCTTCCTGAGTCTCTGCTCAACTGATTTTATGCTGGGACAGCTGAAGCTTGTCCCAGATTAGCAACAGTCTCTTTCAAGTTAGAGACACCTGACCACCCAAAAAATGCAGGTTTCATCTGGGAAGTGTTGAGCGCTCTGGACCATGCACCACTGTTTCCTGGACCAGGTCCCTGAAACTAAAAACAAAGTGGATGTGGACAGAAGCCACTCGGAGGAACAGAAAATGGGGCAACTTCCATGTCACCTGACTCCCGACGGAGCTTCTTTTAAGAAACTGCATTTTCCCTGTGAAGTAATTGTAGGATTAAATAATCTTAGGAAAGAGGAGCTTTCCATAAAGAAGCACACACAGTATATTTAAAGTACAAAAATCTGGAGTATAGTTATGAAAGTGAGAATTCAACTATGACATGAAATCAAGAGAAATATAGAAAAATGATCTTCTGTTAATGATCATGCATTCATTTTGATAGTTGCATAAGGGCCTTACTTCCTATATGTATCCTGAATACACACAGGCAATATAATTTTACAAAGCCCAACACACCCATTTTAGTGGAAAAAACCCAATCCTGTATGAAAAATTAAATAAACGTCCCATTCTATGCCAGTGGAAGCTTAGCCCTGAAATCTCTGTTTTTCTGTCTTCTTCATACTTCTCAGATCTCTTTGTTAAAAAACAGTTGGTTATGTTTCAGCACAATTAACTATGGGAAATTAATATAGTCAGGAGACTACAAAGTTCCTTAGTCGATCTGCTGACAGGCTCCAGTGGCAAAAAATGGAGACTCATTATTCTGGTTTATTTAAGCACAAAAGAAAATAAGGTAATTTGAGTTTAACACCAAATGTTATCTTGAAAGTCTGCTACAGCTACAGAGTGGGATAAATGATGTTGGCTTGCCTAAAAAAGAAAAAAAGATTGAACTAAATTTCAAATAATTTTACAAAAGCCAAACTAGATCACTATTTCTTATTACTAGTTTGATTTTGTAAGGAGCGAATACAGTTATGCTATTTAATTACAGTTCCACAAATGAAGACAAAAAGTTGTGTAAAGATTTTGTGTGAACTAGCTTTCTGACAAAAGATTGTTTTTCTGACCTGGCCAAATTGATTGATTTAGGGCTGGCAAAATGAGCAAAACAAATGTCCAAGATATTAATCAACATTCTTTGACAGATCCAAATCAAATACTGGCTATAAACCGCCTCACATTTCTAACCCCCAAAACCTCACTCAGTATACCAAAAGTTGCTTTACCTTGAACTTTAGGGAATGACTAGAGGTACTGCTCTTACATTATTTACACAGACTTTTTTCTTCCCTTTGACTGCAAGGAAAATAAAGCAGTCCCAGAGGAGGAATTTGTGATGTGTGAAGGAGAAACTAGAAGTCTGGTTCATAATGTATTTTAAACCTATGTAAAAACCTTTGAGGTCTATGGATCACAAGTCTAAAACATCACTTGTCAATTCACTACTGAAGTGATGAGTGTTCAGAAAGATACCTTTACAGTATTAACTGCACACCATGCACTCTGCAACTTAAGCTGTCAGATACCAGCTGATGTTCCACTGAGCAGAATTTTTATTAACAGATAATTGTATTCAATATCCAGTGCTAAGTGACATGGTCAACCAGAGCTACAAAAAAGTAAAATAGAAGTGTTACTTACAGTTACTAGATGCTCCCATATGGTTCAACATGTACTGATCTGCTACCAGCATCCTTTAAGTTTGCTATATACATGTCCCAACTGCTTCATATTCTCCTTCTGTGTAGCATCTCCAACTCAAATACGGGAAAATACACTGCTATGTTTAAACAGACACTTACTTAATTAGTCTAACAAGGAATGGTGCTTTGGGTGGGAGAAAAGAAAAGCCACCCCTATTCAGCTGCCGGTAGATGTAACAGAGGAAACACCACATGTTGACCATATAAATGACTGCGTTTTCTAATAAGCCAGGAAAAAATCAGAGGGATGGCTATACAGGAATTACAGCAGCATGTGCACACAGTGCATTCTCTACTGAATTGATTCCAGCTTGCAAGACATTGATGTATTTTCTGACTGACTCTGCTCAGGAGACAAGCTTCTGAAACAGTACTTCAGCCCACAAGCCTTTAGATATCAATCACATCAAGATTTAATCAGCTCAACTTTGGACGAAAACAGCCCCTCACCCTGCAAATCAACCCCTGGACATATATTTATGTTGGGTTTTTTCTCCTTAGCTGCCTGAATAAACACGAAAAGAAAAGGCTTAGAAAAATGTATGGTAAAGATCCACTCTTTGAAGACAAAATTCTTCTTAAGGCTGCTAACCTCTGACTCCCCGAAGGTGCACTGCAGCAATGGCAGAAATTGATTTAGTGAAAGGCTTCTATTAGTGAGAGCGCTGTTCTCATCGCAAAGTCCCTCCCCTTGCTATAATCAATAATTTAAGCAAAGCCAAGAATCATGTCAGCCAAAATGACCAGGGTAACTGACTGTCTCTTTCTTGCAGAGTAGAAGTAAAATTAAATTAAAGTCTGAATGGGAGTATATTCTAATTTAAAAATTAATTTCGCCAATCTGAGTTGTGCATTTTGGCTTTCATTTTGAGAAGGGGAGGAGGGATGGGCTCCTTTGATCCTTACTGAAAACTTCTCAGGTTCAGGAAAGAGCCAAAAATCCACTTCTAAAAAGTAAAAGAAGCCATAACCTTAGATTTAGATTTTATCAGTTATGCGCAAACAAGAAATGTGTTCTACAGAGTTACAATTCTTACTTGAGTATTATGACAGTGCTACTGTACCTATCCCTCAGTGCACTGCAGCTATCTCTGAGTTAATAACTGAAGAAGTGTTTCATTTTTAAATTTAGCCCTCCACAATCTCCACTGAAAAGCAATTAAAAACAAAATAATAGGAAAAATGAATTTAGTTAATATTAAATTATGTCACTGTTTAGGAAAAAAATAGTTTCATTAAGAAACAGTTTCATGAATAGTTCCGAGACTGACTACTTCAAGGCTTTCGCTTGAAAATCATATTAGGTAATAAATTTGTCCAGTGTATCAAATTATGTACATATAAAATGATCAACATAACAAATGGTGGTTAAAAACAATCCCTGTAACACAACGCCATACAAAAATGAATAAAAATGCCCCAGAGACACTATGAGCAGGGAGCAAAAATATATGCTTCAGATTCAGGGTTGTCCTCCCCCTCTCCCCCCAAGGATTTCTCATCAATGAAGTATCATGGATAAATCTACTGTGCAAACCAAAGGACATGCACTGCTAGGCTTTAGAAATCCACATCTCAGACACTACAAGAAACCCACTTAATGTCATTATCTTGAGCTCTGTGGCATCCTGATATTGGACATTTACGGCCTAATGCTGAGTACCCAGGGGCTCCATACATCTCAAAATGAAGCAATTGAGCCTTAATGGCAAATATATGTGCTTTCACGGGATTGCTTAAAAAAGGCTTCATGTCCCTTAAGGCAGGGAGCATATATCGACTCTCAAGCAAGGACTGAGTTCAGAACAAGGTCTCTGCAGCATGCCAAGTCCCATCATACAAGACCTCTCCTGGCCCACGGAGATGGCTCGGTACTGCCCTGAATCTGCCCACCTTCTCTTGATTCAGCAGCAACGAACGCAAGGCTGTCTGCAGCACCATCTAGTCCACATCTCAGTGGTACATGCTATAGGTTTCTGTGTGTTTAACACCACAGCTTGCAATAGCACAGTTGTGACTCAAGGGACCCACGACCCCAATTCAGCCAATCCCATGTCATTAATTAAAGCTGAATTAAATTTCAGTCAGCTAAAGCTGGCTTGTGTGAGAGTTAAGCACATGAGGAACCAGTGCACTGAGAGACTGGGGTCTAAAGCAGCCACTAACTTGGGGAGATTAAAAGAAATATCTATAGGTGCAAATATACCAGGGCAGGAACTTAAGGGAAATTTAGGTGTGTGTCCCTCAGAGCACAGACATCTCCTTCTACCAGGGCCTGAATCCAATCCCAAGCTAGAATTTTACTTTCTCTTAGCAGTACTTCAGTATTAAATAACTTTCACCCAGAGCTCCCGTTTTTGCCTGCCTTAAGTTTTCAGAACTTCTGTGAAACAATGTCCCAGCCTCAAGCACACGCAAATTCCCCGACACTCACTTCTGCTGCTTTACTCTCAATCTTAGTCCATCCTATTTATTGTCACTGTCTTTGTGCTAGTCCCACTTGCCTAAGCTACTGACTACGAACACCCCTGCTTGCTTCCAGCTCCTGCTTACTCCAGCTTCCCCCCAGTTTGTGCCAAGTTCTCATTTATCTCCACAGCTGCAGTTACTCTCCTTTTGCTTCCCCCTTCCAGTGGGTCACTCCTCTCAACAAGCCTCCAGGTCACACTCCCATCTTCCAACCCTTCCTACCTTCCTCCCCACCCCACAACTCTTCTTGTTCCCCCATCGGCTTTCTCCTCTGCTGAGAGCAGCAGTGAGACAAGCTCACCACTGCTGCTGGGCCCTGACGCTGGTATCACTGCAGATGCTCAGAGAAACAACCACAGCAGCTCAGGCTTTGGGTTTCCACTCTGCAGGGGATTTAGCTGCAAAAAGGCAGGAACCACTTGTGAGCAGGGAACTCCCAAAGTTGTACAAGCCATCCCCGGTGTTGTACACTTAGGTGAATTGCTGCTACCCCAGCAACTCTGAGATCCTCCAAAAGCTCAGGGACCACTGTAAAGACTAGAGACTCATTCTGCTGAGTCTGCAATACCATTTCTCTACCACACCTCCTGCAGCTGAGATATAGGAGCACAGAAAACAACAAAGAAGCACCCGACCAGGCTGCAAAGAGCTCCAGAGCACACAGAACCCACCTAGCAGAACATACCCGTGTTCTCAGCTTGCCTTATTGAACAGGGGGCGACAGATTAAGAGTCCTCCCAAAGGTAACACTGTTTTTTTCCTTCCCTTCCCCAGAGATTTCTATACCCATTTCAAAGCATCAATCAGGTGGATTGAAGTTTGGCCTGAGTTCTATGCAGCATTCAGAAGTGCTGAGGCAGAGGCTTACTGGATCGATTTTGGTCCTAATTTGTTATTACTTGCACAGCTTTATGAACTGGGAACTTTTTTTTTTTTTTTAAGGAGTGGCAGTTAGTCTGATGTTAGTTGATGTCAGCTTTTCTTCTGTGCAACTTCCTGCCTTACCATCCCTCTGAAAGAGCTATCAGGATCCAGACTTTTCCTCATTACCTTCTCTGGTTTCTCTTCCATGGTTTGGTTTCCCTTCCCCTTTGCTTGGTCATGTGTCTGACTGGACCTGAACTCTTTCCACGGTCTCAGGAGAGACCTGTGAAGACATACAATCCTAGGCACAGAAGAGCTTTTTCAGCAAGACGCATTCAAACTCAGAGAGGAGATACATGATCCAGAATCCAGATCCCTGAAACAACAGAAGCTTGATAAGCTTCCAAAAAATAGTTGTCAAGTTAAGTACCAGACATGATTAAGCTGGTCACCACTTCTGAAACTCAAGTTTTACCTACAGATGCTCAGAAGAGTCTTCCACTTTGCTACAACACACAATGAGCCCTGTATAAAAAGCACATCCTAATATCTCTTAACATTACACATCAATGTAAACTGCACTATGGAGTTGGGGGAAACTTGCGGTGCTCTGAAGATCTTGTGAACTACTCTATAGCTTCCACCGAGGTGGTAGTATGATGCTGGCATTCACTTTCCTGTGCTGTCTCACCACAACCTCTATTCCCCGTTGTTGCCTTTCACTTCCCCCTGCTGGTATTCCACATGTTCCAGCAGCCAGGCCTACAGGCATTTGTTTACCCCAGAACTATACATTTTACCGAATAGAAAATATTCATTTTTAAAACATTCGAAATCATAGCACTGCACTTACACAAACCAGCACTCTGATTTTGTCCAGACTGGGAATTATGTGCTTTACTATGCTAGAAAGGAAAGAGTCCCTGAAAAGACAAGCACCAAACAAGAAATGAAATACCAAGGGCAAAATAAGCCAGCTTGTTAAACTCCCATCAAATGGCCAGAAGTTCAGTGGGAATAACATCAAAATTAATGAAGCTATGTCCATTTGAACAGGGCCACATTTGACACTATTTTAGCCAAAGCACTGAACTAGGCACAGCAATGCTTTGGTAATCAAAGCACAGCCACTAGAAGTTAACTGTCTTTGAATCCAATCTCCCCCAGCGCCAGGGCACCCAGGGAGAGATGTCACACTGGGAGAGAGCTGTGTTTGGAAAGAATCTGACAAAGCATCCTATACCCTTTAGGCACAATATAGCAGAGATTAACCAAGGAGTGTGGGATGGGTTGACCCTGGCTGGACACCAGGTGCCCACCAAAGTCACTCTATCACTCCCTCTCCTTAGCTGGACAGGGGACAGAAAATAGAATGAAAGGCTCATGGGTCAAGATAAGGACAGGGAGATCACTCAGCAGTTACCATCACAGGCAAAACACTCAACTTGGAGAAATCAGTTTAACTTATTAACAATCAAATCAGAGTAGGGTAATGAGAAATAAAATCAAATCTTAAAAACACCTTCCCCCCACCCCTCCCTTCTTCCCAGGCTTAACTTCACTCCCGATTTTCTCTACCTCCTCCCCCTGAGCAGCACAGGGGGATGGGGAATGGGGGTTGCGGTCAGTTCATCACACATTGTCTCTGCCGCTCCTTCCTCCTCGGGGGGAGGACTCCTCACACTCTTCCCCTGCTCCAGCATGGGGTCCGTCCCACAGGAGACAGTCCTCCACGAACTTCTCCAACGTGGGTCCTTCCCACAGGCTACAGTTCTTCACAAACTGCTCCAGCATGGGTCCCTTCCATGGGGTGCAGTCCTTCAGGAACAGACTGCTCCAGCGTGGGTCCCCCATGGGGTCACNGTGAGGGGTTGTTCCTCTCACATATTCTCACTCCTCTCTCCAGCTGCAGTTGTGCAGTTTTTCCCCCCCTTCTTAAATACATTATCCCAGAGGCGCTACCACCATGGTGATGGGCTCGGCCTTGGCCAGTGGCAGGTCCGTCTTGGAGCCAGCTGGCATTGGCTCTGTCGGACATAGGGGAAGCTTCTAGCAGCTTCTCACAGAACCCACCCCTGTAGCCCCCCCTGCTACCAAAACCTTGCCAGGCAAACCCAATACAGAGTGATTTTTAAAAAAAGCCAGACCTAGAAAAGGAACAAATTTTGTTTCTGCACTGCAGGGTAGATGTTGCAGGCTCTATCCAGCTGATTAAATCATTTGTGAGTCTTACTTGATGTGTGTCCCGCTTAGCCTGCAGTTGCTCCTCTAGAACAAAAGTCCTAGTTCTTGCCTCCTGTCTGCTGCCTGTCTTGGGCACCACCAGGCACCTCAAGGGACACCAGGCAGGCAGCTGGATCAAGCCCTCCCTAGGGAGGAAAAAGAACCGTTCTTTATCTTTCTGGTAAACAGCAGAAATGGAACTACAACCATGACCATACAACACATCCTGGAAAGCCTCTTCTATAGTCACAAATTCTGGTAATTGCAAACAGAGTTTAGGAGACCATGCTAATTGCCATTGTATAAAACATCTATCCTCCCATTCCTGAATTTAAGCACGTTAATTCACTTTTACATACGTATTTTTATTAAGTATCACAATTCAAAAGGGTGCCAATCACCCCTCTTTACCATGGAAACTTTGGGTTTCAAGTCAGAGCACTTATCCGAGCACTCAAGATGTGGATTTAGGTAGCTCCACTGAGAACCACAGAGTAAAACCGGCCTGACTGCCCAAATGCAACACATGGCCTCCCTGTGCAATGGACAGCAGCAGCAGCATGTACTCAAGAGAGTCATCTATCAAGTTCAATTTACTATCAAGTTAAATTTATTTTATGACCTTCTACCGGTAGACCCTGAATGCTAATCATCACTGCGAACGTTGTGTAACCATGTGGCCTTTTAGGTTTTATTTCTTTTAAACTGGCTTACTTTTTCTTCCCTAAAATTGTCTTATGGGGTAGCTAAAAGGAAGATAAACATGCAGTTAGTTACTCCACATACAGAATGTTACCTACACAAACACTGGGGATATACAGCAACAGTCACATTCCCTATTTTGTAAGTAGTCAGCAAATGGTCAAGTCAAGTCTGAGACTATAAAACATGAGCTGTTCTTGATACGTGGTTATCAGCAAAATGCAGGATTAAAAAAACCCCAGCTCAATACTAAAAGTTGACAGGCCATTAGGATGCATAGCAGGTGTGAACTAGAGCCTCTTATTCCCAAGAATCTGAAAATTGGAGGTTTACCTAGAACCATACAATTGTACAGATGATAATACATTCCTTCTCTAGTATTATAGGACTTGTGTTTACCCACAGTGTAATTGAATGTATTTTTACTACCATAAATCTTTTTCCACATTCAGGAACACAGAAAACATGTTCTGTAGTAAATAACATACTTGTTGTCTATATCAGATAGGTACTGCAAAGGGAAAATGGTGCTTTTAAGAGGACATACATTTTAATTTTGTCAAAGATGCTGGTTAAAAATCAGAGGCAGAACTTGACCATTGGTATAAATCTTTCTGACTAGTTCATGATTTGCTGTAATTTTTATTGTATTAGAGGGCTGTTCTATCCAGACATACTGTTATTTCAGAATACCAGGCTCTATTTACAAGAGTGACACTCCTGATCCCCAAGGGCCAGTCTCATCACTGTCATTTCTGTACTGGGTTGAACTCATTTATTCATAACCAGCTATTAAACTGCCCACCTGGATTTGCTCAGAGACCAGCAGCAGACAGGCATTTGCTATATGGCAGGCACATACAGCGGCGGCACTCCCGGAAAAAGAGGACACTTGTACTCTTGATACCCCTTTGAATGACATTTTCAATCAGGGAGAAACAAGGTATTGTGCGCTGAGAAGGAGGAGGGTGCTGCCCCTGCGCAGTCTCCCACAGCTCTGAAGAAAGCAAGGAGGGTGACTATCCCAGAGCAAGAAAACTTGTGGCTCTCTAGCACTGAGTGTCCCGCATCTCAGGGACCTTCTTAATTACGGGGCTATTCCCTGATCTGGAAGGAGGGGAGGTGGTTCAAATTAAGATAAAACAGGAAGCAAAAGCAAATTCCAGTATTTTTCTAGGCTTTGACGCAAACAGAATTCCTTATTTTTCCCAGAGAATTCTCATTCCTAATTCATTAGAGATTATTACATAGAGAGCTGCACTTTACTAAGGAGGGATAACTTTCCACTGAAACTGTTCTTCAGGTGACAGGAAGTTTAAGAAACGTGCCTGCCTTCCTCAGACGTTCTGGTGAGGAGCTTTTCAAAAAAGAAAAAAAAAAAAAAAAAGCAGCCACAAACAGAAAATGACACTAGCATCACCCTCATCCTCCCCTAGGTTTGGGCTCTGGGGTGTCCACTTGACTCCTGCTGTTCGTGGCACACTGATTCATAAAATGTAGGTGAAACTGGTGAATACATAGAGACAAAGAATAGACGGTGTAATAACACAAGATGCATTTCCTTTGAAAACTATACTAAAGAAATTTTCTGGAGAGAGGGGGAGGAAGCATTCGCCATGATTTAAAACCAGCTCTGTGCCATCTGCAGTTTTAAACACATCTGGAGCCAGTCTTTGGTAACACACAATACACTCTCTGAATGACAGCAGAGTCAGCTGGATGGGTGCAGCTGGTCCTGAGGCCGGTGGAGGAAAGCTAAAAGTCCTTATTAAAAAAAAAAAAATCTCTGAAAGCTGAAGTCAATGTAGTTCTTGTCAAGAAGCAGATATAGATAATTTCTTTGGAGGAGAAAGAAGAGTTTCCTCAAAACAATTCTTATACTGTACTGTGCTTGTGGTGTTCGGTGCCCCTGTTATTAATGGACTATTACATTGTTTAGCAACATTACTAGACAACAACATTAACATTTGTTTAATACCCAGCCAGTTGGTTTGCATCTTTAAATCGGAGTGTCTTATTTTTGCCTCCTCATTCAGAAAATTCAAGTCTCTTGAAAACACCTTTTCATTAGACCACAAATAAAAGTATCCTGCCCTAAGGAGAGTTCAGGATGATTTTGTCTAAACAGTGATGCATCCCCAGTGCAAACAATTAAGCTTATGGGTAAATTTTTTCAGGGCCTTTGAATTACATACCTCCAAAACAAAACACATGAAAACAAAACAAAAAAACCCCAACACAAAACAAGACTAAGTTTTCCAGGATTTGAATAACAAATTGAGTTAACAGATGGAAGAAGATGACAAAACAATTCAGAAGCCCTGGAACTAGTATATCGTCTTTTTCAACAGTGTCCTCTCAGTATAACAGTATTTCTATCATATTCCTATGTATACTAAAGTGCTAAATATAATCTCTGGATTGAACGTTAATAATTCTCCAGTTATCTGTTAGATTACACTCTTTAATGGATTAACTGTTCTCAAAACTGTGTCTTTTCTCCCCTTCCCAGAAGCCATATGACTAAAACTGTCTACTTCTGCAGATTTTTTTCTCCCAGATGCCTTTCTCCCTTTGGTCCCTAACATTTATTACTGGGGCATAAACGCAAGGGTTGGAGAGCACTGAGCCGTGAAGACCCCACATGATGCTCTCCTCCCACCCAGATGCAGTGGCAGTGAAGAGCCCTGGCCATGCCCAAAATCTCGGACCTCCAGGATGAGTACCACAAGAGCTCACTGCACGACACCCCAGTTGGGAGGGCTTCCCTTCACCCATGCTGGCACACAGGGACAACGAGGAATGAAAGACTGGAAAGATCTACTGCAGGGGAAAGCGCCACGTGCCTCTGGAGCGGATGGCCCAAGCAGGTTGGGCCAACATGTCCACTGAAGGGATGTTTAAAACCAGATCAGACAATCACAAGACTGCTGAGAGACCACCAATCCTTGCTTTCTGAGGTTTCTTCTTCTTGCTTACTCCTAAACATGGGCTCCCACATCTACTCCATGGCGTCAGACGGGCTAGATACAGCCCCATGGGAATCTCTCCGGTTTCTGGTCAACCACCACTGACATAAACGCATTGGATGCCTTTTCTGCTTGTGAGAAACTACTTCTCTGTGCCCAGTACAGCAGAAGGGTGCAAGGGGTTTCAGGAAGCAGCAAGTGTTACTTGATTTCCTTCAGGACTTCCAACTCCACCCACTGCTGTAGCACCCAAGTTATTTCGCAAGTAAGGTAACTGCCATAGCTTGACCTAGCATGGTGAAAGGCAAACGCTTGCCGATCAGTAACACAAGCAACTCTTGGGGAGGAGATGGAAAAGGCACAGGTGTTCACAATGCAAAACACTGAACTGTTCTTGACCCTGGCTCAAAAAAGAAAGTTGAGTTCATTTACTGAACTTTTATTTCACCTCTTATTTTATTTCCCTTCAAACATCCTTGGAGATATATGAACTTAGAATCATAGAATCATTTAGGTTGGAAAAGACCTTTAAGATCATCAAGCCCAACCATTAACCTAGCACTGCCAAGTCCACCACTAAACCTTGTCCCTAAGCAACACATCTACGCCTCTTTAAAATACCTCCAGGGATGGTGACTCAACCACTTCCCTGGGCAGCCTCTTCCAATGCTTGACAACCCTTTCAGTGAAGAAAGTTTTCCTAATATCCAATCTAAACCTCCCCTGGCACAACTTGAGGCCACTTCCTCTTGTCCTGTCGCTTGTTACATGGGAGAAGAGACCAACACCCACCTCGCTACAACCTCCTTTCAGGTAGTTGTAGAGAGCAATAAGGCCTCCCCTCAGCCTCCTCTTCTCCAGGCTAAACAACCCCAGTTCCCTCAGACGCTCTTCATAAGACTTGTGCTCTAGGCCCTTCACCAGCTTCGTTGCCCTTCTCTGGACACGCTCCAGCACCTCAATGTCTTTCTTGTACTGAGGGGCCCAAAACTGGACACAGTATTGGAGGTGCGGCCTCACCAGTACGGAGTACAGGGGGACAATCACTTCCCTACTCCTGCTGGCCACGCTATTTCTGATACAAACCAGGATGCTATCGGCCTTCTTGGCCACCTGGGCACACTGCCGGCTCATATTCAGCCAGCTGTTAACCAACACCCCCAGGTCCTTTTCC
>WAAD01036225.1:0-13518 GCA_013389945.1 Fregata magnificens | reverse complement strand
TAGTTGTTTGTTTTTTTTTTTCCAAAGGTTGAGAGGTATGTTTTAGTATATGACTTGCTTTGAAATTTGTATTTAAAGGAAGGCCTTTCTGTTCTGTTTGTTTCATTGTATTGAACCTATAATTGTATTTGGATACGCGGCAAGATAAACTATGACACAAATTAATGTACAAGGTATGAAGGAATAAACTAAAAAGAACGTCTAAAATACAGGGTAGCTTCAATACTTTCCTAAAAGCACTGGGGAGTATTCTCTGTGATGCATCTTCCAGTATCAGTGAGAATTGTGCATGTTAACTGGGAAGTAAAAATAGATCACTTAGTGTTCATCTTTCTTCTCATCAAGTTTCACATAAACAAACAACAAAACAACAATTGCATCCATTGTAAATCTTATACAGAATCTGCACCTTTGTTATGCAAGCTGCAAAGGAAAGTAATTAAATTGAAGTGAAGATGTGGTAGAGGAAAGTAATTAAATTGAAGTGAAAATGTGGCTTCTAATTAAGATGTATAGTATATTAGTGACTTAATTTCTCAGGTTATTAATTGCTATAAAATAAATGTCTCTATGACTCAACCTTTCAAGCTTCTGACTTTAATGGCAATTCAAAGCCCTTGACATTTCCACAATGTGCTCAGTGCTACAGAGGAAGCATTTTTCCCTTTTTACTTAGGGTCAAAGTAATAAACATCCAACTCCTCAGAGACATGTCAAATGTACATATGGATGCATAAAACCATAATGTGCTCTTCCACTATGATTAAACCAATGATGCAGAAAAAACTGTAGACTCCTACTGCTTTGGACTGGGTATTGTATCTGTTAGCCTGTGTAGGTAATCCTGCAGAAATTAGACTGTTTATTTTGATGACTGAGAATTACTGAATCAGGTAATGCTCCATGTGACTGTCTTAAATCTTAGTCTTAATCTAATCTTGGTGGGCCCAATCTGTTTTTATATACCAATGTAATTGGGAGCAGCTCCAGTGATGTTGACAGAGTTATACCTGTAAAAAGTTGTTATAAAGGACACTGGGATCTAGCCACTTTATCTTCATGCTGTATGACTTTCTATCCTGAAATTCTTGTGGCCTAAACCTGCCTCTCTGAAAATTAATGGACGTTTTTCAATGACTTCAGCTGGAGCAGAATGGGACCATCAAAAAACTGTGTTAGTACCCTCCCCAATGATGTTCATACTCCAGTAAACTCCATTAGAAAAACTAATTTTATTCTAAACGCTTATAACACAGCATTTAGGTAGGAAAAAAGTACCATCAATCACTTGGTGTTATCCCACAGACAACACTACACACATCAGTGATGTGCTCAGAAGGCAAGAAGACCCACATGAATTAGTAGTTTGTCTAGTTTTTTCACTTTATAAACTAAAGTGTTTCAGAGATATAAAACACTATGTAGCTATCATTTCTACTGTTAAACTCAAGCATATAAAAAGACCTTTGAGGAAAACAGCAGGACTAAACAACAAAGGTTAAATTTACATAATTTTACAGGGAAATATATGATACCAGTATTAAAAGAATTAAAGTTTAGTATGATAGACTTATGATTAGCAGCCAGGCATTAAGCTTTAATTTATGTATTCTGTCTATAGAATGATGTTGGCAATGAAATTTTGCTTGTATATAATCAAAAAAACTCTATACCTCAACGCAGAATGTGTATTTGTTGTAATAGAAATGGAGTGATTCAAGGTTCTGAAAGGAACACGTTAAAGGGAATATAACTGATATAGGCCATTAATGTATAACATATAATAATTAACAGAATTTATCTTGACAAAGTATGTTGACTGTGTTGTTTATGTATGTAATGTCATGACAGATAATATTATTAGCTTTTAAAGCTAAAAGAGAAGGTTACATCTTTCGATGTAACCAAAGCAGTACAATTTTACCAAGCAGTTCTTGTATCCAGCTCAGGAAGTTACAGATTAATATCTACAGAAAGACTTTTAATACTGATTTAAGCCCTCAAAGTAATGACAAAGCCAGGTTATTCCTTGGAACAATGTTATTAGTTTGGGTAGGAAAAAGCATTTTGAATTTTTATTTATGAAGAGAAAACATTCTCATT
The DNA here is from genome assembly GCA_013389945.1 of Fregata magnificens. Lineage (NCBI taxonomy): Eukaryota > Metazoa > Chordata > Aves > Suliformes > Fregatidae > Fregata > Fregata magnificens. The sequence goes on along the minus strand of WAAD01036225.1, from coordinate 11,415 downwards.
AATATGTACGTATCTTAGGGCTATTTAAGCCGTTCTTATAAGCTGTGGCATTTATAGACTACAGTTGATCATTATTACTTGTTGAATAGAATGCAGTAATTTTCATTTTGTATTATAATAACACCAAATCTAAATAGGCCTGCTGTCTATATGACGTTGCATTACACTGGGAATTATTCTCATTTGTACCCACTGAACTTGATGAAGTAATATGGACAGAATCTGATTCTGTTCAGCTGGCATTCTGTCATAAAAGAGAGAATCAATCCACCAGAATCAGTTCACCTACACTTTTCCTTCAGTGCAGTAAGCCTTGATGAGGCATGTGTAAGTAAAAGGTCTACTTTCACTTCAATTTTTTAATTCTTTTTTCTACATGTTTTTGTTATATTCAGCCAAAGCCAATGAGAACGCAGCTCTGAAATAACAACAGAAGTGTCCTTATGACTCCAGTAAAATTATACTTTTCATGCAATAAAAATAGCATCCCACTTCCTTTCTCCTATTCAGGCCTTGCTTATTTACCACTTAAATGTCAGTAACTGCAATAACTTAACCTTTGGTGTTGTACTAATGGACCTGCAATTAAGCAGCAAGATTTTCATTGGTTTCTATTCGAGTGGAACAGTGCTAGGCACTGCAAAGCGAGTTACCGCAGAGCATGTGCAGTAGGAAGGCATCCCATTTGTGTGTTCGTAACAACGTACTATGGGCTGTGCATCTGCAATACATTATTGATCAAACAGTTGTTATAAATAGGAGCGTCTAGTTTTGCTACCAGTGCCAACCCTCAGATCTCGGAAAGTGAAGAAGTAATTAATGTATTCATATAGAATACATAAGCTAAGACTAGAAGACTGCCTACAAATGACTGTTAGAAAAAAAAATCAACAAGACAAAACTCATTAAGAATTATAATATTCATTAGATTATACAGCTTTTATGACCTGCGCTTCTCCCCAGCGTGCCCTTCTTCTGTCAACATTCAAAACCTCGTTACAGATTTGCCAAGACAAGTCGGTTCTCAGTTTGATCAGAGAGAGAAAATCATACAATTCCACTAAATCTTCTCACCGTTCTGCTGTCAGGGCTGTCAGGCTGGGGTACATACTTTACATTAAATGAAGCAGAATATAGTAGTATAGAAGGGGCTGTAAGAGTCTCTTCATAACAATGATTTATTTATTTTTGCATTAAATATGCCTTTGAGCTGTCAGATGATGCAAGGTTATTGCTATTGTTTATTATTTATTGTTGGTATTATTATCACGCCTCGGAGTAGCCATGGACTACGATCCAACTGTTCTTCCTGCCGTACACAGTTCTGCCAAGGAACTTATAACTGAGAGTATGTTTAGAGAGCAATCAGAGGTGGGACTGTGGCATAGCAGATCAGCTTTACTCTCTATAGTGTGGGTAACAACAGCAGTGAAATCACCATAGCATGCACTGTGGCTGCCTCAGGTCATTCCTGCTATGGTCTTATGACCTTATTCCTGTATGGCCTTACACTGCTCCCACTGCAGTCTGTAGTACAACAGTGACGGTGGTGGTGGCCAAGCCAGGCATCTTGACACTTGTGCAGTGGCATCACAAACAAGATATAGGACAAGGTGGAAGTGAGATCAGCAGGCAGGCAGTGGAGAAAGCAGTGAGGCCTGGTATTACACGCACAGTGGTCACAGGACACCAGCTGCCTATCTAGTAATGCTTTTATTCAAGGTTTCATGGGGAAAGGAGGAGATTTGAGAAGAAGGAAATAACACAGTGGTTATTCTTGAAGAGTCCTTTCAAGCCTCAGAGGCAATGGTGGAGAAAACCAAGTTGTAGTTGCTAAACAGAGATATCAAGAAGGGTTGGTAAGAGAAAAAAGCTTTTGAGAAGAACAGAAGAACAAGCCAGAGAGATGAGAAGCTGAGGATGGCCTGTTCAAAGAAATGGGCTAGAAACATGAGTTTTGCAAAAACTGAAAGTCCTTAGCATTGCCTAAGAAAGAAGAGAGCAACGGCAAAGATTACCATCAGTACCCAGCCTATACCCAACATATTTTTTCTACTGAATAGCTCTGACAGACAATGTGTCCATTTTGTAGAGAATTAAACCACAGCTCCTTTTTTTATGGGCATGTAGGATTACAAAGAGAATAGCCTAATTTATATCCATGGGGGAGTCGGGCTTCTTTGCCTGTTATTCAGCAAGGTCTTTCAGACCCTTGCTGCAGAGCTCAGACTGAACAGTATCACAGAAAGTAAGAGTCACAGGAATATCAACTATAGGTGTGTGAAAAGGAGATATTAGACTTCCAATATTTTTACTTTAGTATTGGAAAAATTCTTTCTGCTATAAGCAGTATTTGTACTTAGTATATAAATGCCTATGTAGTCCTATCATAATTACTGGTAATTTTTCCTTCCAAATAGTCATTATAGTGTCAAAAGTAAAGCTATATTTTTTTGAGCTGGTCTGCATGAATGAGGGCTACAGTATTATTAATATTCTAGAAGTATATTCAAAATCATGGAAGACTGAATTCAAAAGAAAAAGAAATAGAAGTTCCAGTTCCAAAAGGGCTATTTAGAAGAAGCTGAACATTTTGTCCATGTATGATAAAACAACAGCCATTTGGGGAAAAATTTGAATGAAATCTGGCAAATATGGAAGAAAAACAAGTGGGAAAGGGAAAATGGACTTGAGATATAGTAGTAAGTTTTGCTGTATTACTGTATTATACTATATTAATATATTACTATGCTACATATTATAGCAGTAAATTATCTAAATCTGTTTAACATGTTTGTGAAGCCTTTTGCTTCAAAATGGAAGCTACCGGACCAGCTGAAAAGAGATGCAAGATGGAGCAATTGGAAAACCTGTTGTGTTCTGCATATTGTAAGGACTTCTGGAATGTAAAGCAGTTGTGGATACCTGGGTTTAAGGACATCTGTCTTGTGAGGATACCTGGTTAACATAAATGAAAACACCTCAATAAATAATAAACACCCAGATAGGGTAATGAGCCGGAGATAACAGAGATGATAGCAAAAACCGGATCCCTCAAGTCAATGACTTGAAGGAACCACTCAAGCACAGCCTGGAAGAGGTTCGACAAGACTTTGTAAGTGATAAGAAAGGGGAAAATGAGATTATCATGGGTCTCATGGGAAAGAGACACAAAGATCCTTCTAAGGAGATCTCTCCTTTATTTATTTATTTATTTTTAGACAAGCTCTGAAAATTACCTTACTAAGAGACACCATGACTTCTGGCCAATATCGATTCATTCCTTTGGTAAGGCACAGGCTCAACATAACACAGCGTTTATAACTACAGAACGTGTAAAACTCAATAGGTAGAAACTAGAAACAATTTCATTGATCCAACAGTGGTTATCTTTGCCTAGGACAATATTATTTCTTATAAACCATATTACATAAGGCTCTTTACAATTAAAGCACATTTTTATTTGTCTAGATTGGAGACTTGAGAGAAAAGTTGTACTCTCTCTTAAGGAAATTATCTGCTTTAGGGAATACTTTTAAATATATCAAAGTGGAGGGATCATTACCTTGTCTGTGGCTCATTTGCAATATAATCTCATTTTGGCTCCAACCATCACTGAATGGTAATGGATATTGATCAGTTGTTTTAGCAGTGGAATAACAGCTTCAATTTAATGACTGTGTAATAACATTATAATGGCTGAGGCTGTGAGCAGAACATGTTCATTATTTCTCAAGCCATACAAGGCAGCATTAGAGCTTTTAATGTATTTTCTGTATGATTTAATTGTGCACCGAGTTGTACTTTTATACATGAAACAACAATAGTACACAGAGGATTACAGTCTTAAAATGTAAAGTGTGCACAACTTACGCAAATAGAGCTGATCACATTTCCATTTTTATGTCTAGCAACCTGCTTGCTTTTAAATAAACTTACAGCATTTCATTTCCTTTCAAAGGTAAAACATACGATAAATGTAGTCCTAGCAGAAGGAAAGGTAAGTGGCTGTCTCCTTTCAGCTGACTTTCAGCCTACTTCCAGCTAAAAGAGAGCTAACTATTGGATTTAAAAAAAAAAAAAATTACGGAGAACTATCAGATACATTAAAAATCAGTCTCCAAATTTACCAGACCAGACAATATTACACAAAGTCTTGTTTTCAGTGCACCAGTGTACCAAGCTTTATTAATCACGTTGAAAGCTGTGATACAAAATACCTTCTCGTGCCTTTTCTTTTCTTCATATATTTTTTTCCGTGTTTTTCATAAGATTTCATTAATTTCATCCTTTCCTAGTTGCACTTCTTGGCACCATATTCCCTATTTTTTTTTTACCTCTGAAAAATGCCAGCCTTTTTGAAAAGTCTTCAATTCTGCTATTACCTCGANAATAAATAAATATAAATAATGACAAATAAACAGTTGTGAATTTATATCCAATACTCTAATTTCCATTAGGTATATATTTCTCAAAGAAACAAAAGGTTAATTTTCAAAGCGCAAAAGCAAATCTTATCTTCCCAAAATATCAAAATACTACTGTGTGGTATTATTTGAAAGAAATTTGTTGAAATGGAGCTGTAGAAACTTTTTAAGTCAGTCTAATTTCATTTTTAAAATATTACCCTGAAAAAATGTTAAAAAGCTAAGTAATTTTTATAGTTGAATAAGCACGTGTAGTTTAATCCTGGACTTACTCAAATTTTTGAGGAAATCTGCAGTTTTTGGAGAATGAAAGATTCTTCTTATGTGTCTTGTAGGATGTTTGAAACTTGTGATGGTGTTTTTATCAAATTAGGTTTTTTAACATTTACTCTTTCAGCACAGCCAAAAACTTTTTTTAAACTTCCCACTGAAACATGATGCTTTATACTTGTGCTCACTGGGTTTAGTACATTTTCCTTTCTTCCCTTTTATTTTTAAAGAAATGTTAGGAGTATATGAAAACAATATTATTAGCCAGGAGTAAACAGATCCACTGTACTTGAAGAAAAAAAAAATCTAGTCTCCATAGCATGTCTACTCTTGGCTCAATTTTGATTTAAAATGTTAAAAGAGGGGGACAGTCACTGGTGTAATTAACATGGAGACTGGAATCTATAGGGGCATAGGAAAATTGCTATGAATAAGATGAAGAAGAGCAAAGAATCAAGATCAGTAAGATGGGTGGAAAAGAAAAAATGCACGAGAGTAAGACAAAGCTCAGAGAAGAGCTCAGAAGAATCTGAGAATCGGCATCTTCCAGTTCTCAAAATGAGGAAAGCGACTCTCGGTGTTTAGCTCATATATGATTAGCCTTGCACTTAATGCATGCTTGAATGAATAATTCTCAAAACTTTCCCAAAATATGGTCTCCCACCCCTCCCGGACCTGCTACTGACAAACCTGCAGTAAGTGATGTATCCCTTACTCTAACTTGAGAAATAACTGCTTTTGTTTTTCTGTTAGATTATTTAATCACAAATCTGCATTGTTTTAGTGGAGTAACAGAACTGTTATGGCCTACAAAACTGAAGGGTAGTATTTCTGTTTAGTAGTTGTAACCTCTGAAATAGTTTTCACTACTTTCAGAAGGTGCTGGCCTTGAGTGTACCGCCCAGCTTACCAGCAGCTTTTCTGTAGGCACATATCTCCATCTTCATACAGCTAATTGTGGACTTATGAACAGTTTTACAATTATGTGGCCATTTTTAAAATTATATTGATTTTAAATTTATAATAATTTTAAAGCATAATTTTCTGGGAAAATATCTACCTTTAATTTTCCACTTTCTCCACAACTTTATTACCTGATATGTTCTGCTTGTAAAATACTCATGGAATAGCTCAGAAGAGAAAGCAAGAGCACATGTTAGAAGCATTTTGAAGATGAGGAGACCAACATTCTCTTTTTTTTTTCATCATCATGTCCACATAATACTTTTTACCCAGTGCTGTAAAATAGCCATTTATTACACTATCAAAGCCCACCACTTCATTCGAAGGTGGAGAGTAGATAAGCTACCAGTCACGTCAGACATTAGTATGCTATGTATCCCGTCTCCAGCAAAATTGGTTTGACATACATAATTATCTGTCTAGATGCATTAAGTGTACCAGAACCTTCCATTATTAGAAATTAGGCTACTTTCTCATTTTCTTCATACCAGTACCCTGTGTATGGCTTAAATCTTTCCCAGGCGCTTTGAGTTTTGTGGTGGGTTGACCCTGGCTGGACGCCAGGTGCCCACCAAAGCCGCTCTATCACTCCCCCTCCTCAGCTGGACAGGGGAGAGGAAATAGAACGAAAGGCTCAGGGGTCAAGATAAGGACAGGGAGAGATTGCTCAGCAGTTACCATCACGGTAACTGACTTGGGGAAAATTAGTTTAATTTATTACCAATCAAATTAGTTAGGGTAATGAGAAATAAAAAACAAATCTTAGAACACATTCCCCCCACCCCTCCTTTCTTCCTGGGCTTAACTTTACTTTTGATTTTCTCTACCTCCTCCCCCCGAGGGGCACAGGGGGACAGGGAATGGGGGTTGCGCTCAGTTCATCACACACTGTCTCTGCCGCTCCTTCCTCCTCGGGGGGAGGACTCCTCNTCAGTTCATCACACACTGTCTCTGCCGCTCCTTCCTCCTCGGGGGGAGGACTCCTCACACTCTTCCCCTGCTCCAGCGTGGGGTCCCTCCCACGGGAGACAGTCCTCGATGGACTTCTCCAACGTGGGTCCTTCCCACAGGCTGCAGTTCTTCAGGAACTGCTCCAGCATGGGTCCCTTCCATGGGGCTCAGTCCTTCAGGAACAGACTGCTCCAGTGTGGGTCCCCCACGGGGTCACAAGTCCTGCCAGAAAACCTGCTCCAGCGTGGGCTCCTCTCTCCATGGGTCCACAGGTCCTGCCAGGAGCCTGCTCCAGCACGGGCTTCCCACGGGGTCACAGCCTCCTCCGGGCATCCATCTGCTCCGACATGGGGTCCTCCACGGGCTGCAGGTGGATATCTGCTCCACCATGGACCTCCATGGGCTGCAGGGGGACAGCCTGCCTCACCATGGTCTTCACCAGGGCCTGCAGGGGAATCTCTGCTCCGGCGCCTGGAGCACCTCCTCCCCCTCCTTCTTCACTGACCTTGGTGTCTGCAGAGTTGTTCCTCTCGCATGTTCTCACTCTTCTCTCTGGCTGCAGTTGCTGCTGCGCAATAACTTTTCCCCTTCTTAAATATGTTATCCCAGAGGCGCTACCACCGTCACTGATGGGCTCAGCCTTGGCCAGTGGCGGGTCCGTCTTAGAGCGGGCTGATATTGGCTCTATCAGACATAGGGGAAGCTTCTAGCAGCTTCTCACAGAAGGCACTCCTGTAGCCCCCCCTGCTACCAAAACCTCGCCAGGCAAACTCAATACAAGTTTCCAGAGGATTTCAGGTCTAACAGAGCATTTAAGTACAGTATTCTTCCATGCTATTATTTTTTCCATTTCATTTTACTCCTGACTGCATGTGTTGTTCACAGTCTCTTTGAGCCCAAGCTGTATGACAGTGATCCAGTTTATTTGCGAGCATGAGACTATCTTAGTAGGATGTATGCACTTCTTACTTACTCCAGAATGCCTTTTTCTGAGGAGCTAAAACCCTTATATTCCTCACACACAGACATTACAACTATACACGGAGCTGCTGATTTCAATAACTTAATCAGAAAAATACAGTTTATTTGTAAATAATTTCTATAGCTTAAAACATTGTCTTGAAATTGTACATCTTTAACAGTAAAAACTGAGTTTCTACAATCCTGCCTTTCATGTTTAAAGATATGATTTTATACTAGCCATCCCAGCAAAATGCAGTTAGCTGTCTGTGTTTAGTAACTTGCCAATATTTGCCTGACCTTAATAAATTCCAGCCGGTCTTCATTTTCAGCCATTCTGGTTTCAGACCTCAATGTAGTAGTAGTAGCTTATTTAAGCAGGTTGCACAGACTTCCTTAAATGTATTCATCATCCCTGTTATAATTTATTCATAAATTAACTCTGTGAACCTCACTTTCACATACTGATCAGTTCATGCTTTAATTTCACGCATTGATGAGCACTGCATGAATAAGTGTGAGAGGCTTCTAAAAATAGGTAGGGAGGATTTAGCAGGACAGGAAAGCCTCTTGCTCAGCTGGGGATCTGGTGTCTGCCTGGTAAAAGCAGCATTTTACATGCAACTAATAGCACTTCAGTACTTCTGCTGTTACTTCTGTTTGTTAATGAGTTCTGAAGTACTAAGAACAATCACATCATTGTGATAATGAATCAGTGAAGTTGTCTTTGGACAGAGATGGAGTATACTTTCTGATCTCCAATGCTATTTTTAATGTGACGTTCTCATTGTTTGATGGTGTTTGACTTGCTCTCTACTATGCTTTTATTGCTTAGTAACCTTATGCTATGTAACTGTGTAGTAATTGGCTGTATTATTGAGATAGTTAGAAGCCAATGATCAGCACTATGACTAGCCCATAGCATTTAATATATTTATTATATTAAAATATAATAAACACAGGCTATTACTGTAGGTTAAAAACAGGGCTACACCCTTAACCTCCCTGATCAGCTGAGCAGATCACTTGTTCCATGGACAGCTGCATCATCTAAACTCAGAATAATCAGTCAGTGCTGAGCTGCATGAGCAGTCAAGGCCTAACCCTCATGGCACAGCATTAATTTATCTTCCAAACAAAAAAACCAACAACGCAAATCATAATGGCTAGAAGAAAAATTTCAGGTAGAAAATAATCTGGTGGTCCCAGTAACTTGACTTGCTTTTGGGGAGAATAGTTAAATCTAGCCTTTGCAGTTGTAGCCTTCATTATGATGCTATTTTATACTACATTATATAGAAAATAACATTTAGATTTATATAAAAATAATAATGAAGGGGTGAAACCTGTCACTAGGAAAGTGACAACATTATATTTACCACTGTGAACCTCCTACTCTTCCTAGTGTTTAGAATTTTCTATTTTGACTTCTCGTGGGAATAAATAGACAAAATGTATTCAGAATTGTGCTTTTTTTAGACTTTAGTCTAACCTGTGGTCTCTGTGCATTTCAATTCCTGGTTTTACTTTCTGGAAAATAATTACTCACCATCATGTCAGGTTCTCATTTTGCTCAAAAAGCATGGTTTCAGCAGGATGGTTCTGAAAAGCTGTCTTAAAAAAGTTCAGCATTTAAGTTGAGCAGATACATTTGAATCTAGAAATAAATTAATTTCATTCTCTGTATTTATTTATTACACAGTATAACAGGACCAGTGTTGAATAAAAAAACAACTTCATGTGGAGCTTTCCACCAGACCGTGTTGATTCCAAGCCTGGGCTGTACTAGGAACCCCAGAGGAGAAAGTTATCTTTAATTGTTTTTGCTTCATATACTTCAACTTGATTTCCACTGAAGCTGATGGAAAATCTTTTCTATTGTAAGGGGGACTTAAGATTCTTTATCACTTTGGCAGTTTTGAAAATGTTATAAATATTATCTCTTTCGTTATTTTTTTACCCACTCTGGCTAGAAGCTAGACTTACTCGTTATCTAATGTTTTGTGTCTTGTCTTGAGATTTTGAGCTGAGGTTTTGCTTGCAAATGTAAATGTGAAAATCTTAGTCACCCTTTCTCACAAAGTAGTCCTTAATGTTTAGTCATATTTTCTTCACAGTTTTCCACATAAAATCATAGTTATCTCCTTAATTCTTCTTAACTTGGTTCTGGAGACGGTTGTTTTTTCTCCCTTCTCCAAGCTTCTGTAATCCATTTTCCCTCTCCCTTTTTTAAAAAAAAAAAAAAAAAGAGTCTTAAAAATCAGTAGCTGACAACCAAATTTTTTATTTTTTTATCTGTTACTATAATTACTGAATTTTCAGTACACTCTCCAACTTAACCTCAGTAGTAAATCCTTCGGTCTTCTGGGAGTAGTAAAGCTCTGAGCTTATTGTTCCTGTTGTAGCAAATCAAACTATAATTTCCAAGTTGGACAGAAAATTATGTAACAGGGTCTTGTGTACCCCTTGCTTATGCTGGGGAATTTTCTCACTTAAATGATCTTATTTAGATGATTCACGTATCCTTTCCTCTCCTCCTCTCATGCTGCCCTCAAAGCATGTACAAATCTCTGGGACTTGCTGGTGGATTTGGCCAGGTATTTTACACCATAAATGTAAATGCAGAAAAGAAGTATGGCGCTTCTATTTCCAGTGGGAGCAGAATCATTGATTTGTGTAAGCTGTTTTCTGGTGGTAGTCCTTAGAAGCGGGGGAGCAAGCAAAAAGTACATTAAGCTTTCTTAATATATCCCTGGATAATTGTGTTTATTGCCCTTGGAATAAGGTTAACTGAGAATCAGCTGTAAGCATTAGGACTTAGTATCTGCCTAAAATTCTTCATTGTTATGACATCAGTTGTTACAGTTGTAAGGCTGTTCAGGAGTCAGCATTTCTTGTACTTCCCATTGCTTGTAATCCTAACGAAAACAAAAGAAAACTGTCACAGATAACAATCAAATTCCTAATAAAAGCAAACCAGCTCATTTGTGAACTCTAGAGCTGCTGGAACAATGCACTGCTGCAAGAGTTGTAGCAGGCAATGAAGAACCGTGTTCTAAATATGTCTCTATGTCCAGTGACATTACACCCTGAGAACCGCAAAGTGCCAGCTTTTTGTTGAAAACAATTTGTGTGTCCAAGCTCTTGGTGTTTCCTTGTTATCACGTCACCCACTAATTGGCTAGGTTACTGAGAATAAAATAAGTAAACTTTTCTTTCCGACATGTTGAGGGCATAAGATATTATAAAAGGCCTAGAAAACTTGAAAGCTCTTGTAATCATATTGCTGAGTTAACTCCTTTTTTCTGCCTGGGAGTAGAACAACTTGGATTTCAATAAGATTGCACATACAATCTCAACTCTTTGAAAGATAGTTTACAACAATATTACTGAAGGCAACCCAGGGTCACAATGGAATAAAACACTGTGAAAATTCATGAGTTTTTTGGAAAAGTTTCCAAACTTTATGAAATATTTCCAACTGTGTTTGCCATTTAAGAACAATTAAGAATGATCACAGTGAGACTGAATTCTGCTCTCAAGCATCCGAAGACACTATTATTGAAAGCTGATAAGTGGCCACCAAAACTGCCTGATTTTTTTGTCTGCTCCTCTCATAGGTTAAAGTTTTGTGGCAGGAGAATAGAAAATTATGAAGAGCAAATATATATTTCACTTCTGAATTTGTGACACTTTGAAATAGTCATCTGGGTGAATGGAAATACTGCAATAGATTGAAGTGTGTACTGACTGGGCCCAGTAGGATTGTATGAATTTGAGGTTATTTGGGATTTTCAGTACAGGCGAGAAGGGTGTGGCGAGTGCCCAGACCCTTCTCCTGGTG
>WAAD01036224.1:57983-87993 GCA_013389945.1 Fregata magnificens | reverse complement strand
TGCTTCAACAACTTCTCACAGGCTCCATTTAAAACTAGGGATGCTGGTGCTATCACTGATCATGCCCTGTGTGTCCCTGTTAGGAAGGTGGCTGTTTGCATAGCCACGAAATGTTTTGGCTGAATGGGGCAGACATAGATTGCACTTTCACCCAGAAAGAAGAGATTTTAACACACCTGGAGATTATCTGCAAGTGGATTTTACATCTCCAGAAAGAAATAATTGAAGCCATCACAGGTCTGGTGTCAGCTGGAGTACAGCACGGATAGCCTCAGGCTTTGATTTCTATACTTAGAATTTAAAACTAGAAAATTGCTGAGCTTCAGACTGTACCATCTCCTAAAGGTTTCCATTGTTCCAGCATGAGACAGTTTGAGGATTGTTGATGGCCTTTGCCAGTGAATGCAGTGGAGGGGGGGGCTCTCCTCTAACACTCAGAAATCCAAGTTTACATGGTTCTGTCACACACTGATTTTATTTGAAGTCTTTACAAGAAGAAGTTATGTTTCCCTGCTGAAAATTTGTAAGAATGTTTTCCCCACCCCTGTAAGTCTTTGATAAGATATCAAGATAGGAATGTTACACTCTATGGCACTATATTAAACACATGGCTTTTGTTTAGTTTAATCTCCTCTCCTAGAAGTGTTGGGTATCTAAAGATACCTTGAATAAAAGGAAGTATTTTACCCTGAAAATGAAAAAAAGTGCTAAAAATAGTGGAAAAAAAGGGAAAAGAAAAGAAGGACCAGAATGCCTAATAATTTCAGCTGTCCAATTTAAGAAGGACTAATTTTTGGAAATGCTGATTGCTCATACTGAAAAAACAGATAACCAAACACAGCTAACATTTCTGAAAATCCTAACTTGCTGCATAAATTTAATTATTTCCTCATGAGTATTAGATGCAGAGTTTATAATACTGTTTTTGCTTTTAGCATAACAAACAATTGGAATCTATCTTGTTGAAAGCATTCTGTCTTGTATCTCTCTTGAACTGAATTTAAATTAATGAAGCTCTTATAAGGGGAGCTGTAACAGAAATTGATGAAACCAAAATGAAAGACATTATTAAAATAGTCAGGATGTTTGGGTCTTCCTTTGAAATCATCTATATTTTAATAAACAATCAATATGTGTTTAAAATACCCAATATGCTGATTAATTCCATGCAGAAAATATGCTGCAACTTATTCTGAATTATTATAAGTAGGTAAAAACTGGAATTTCTGTCAAGTTAGAAATTGCATTTTCTGATTTTCATCCTGAACTAAAATGGTAAAAATAGCAGGAAATAAATTATTTCTATAGAACAGAAAATTCCATTTCAGATATCTACAACCTGTAGGTCTGCACAAATGAAGCTGCCTCCCTTTATAACAGAGTGATAAAAAGGATGTGTATTTTGGTTGGTTTGTTCCAGTTTGTATGCAAAGACTCTGTATGATCTGTAAGAAGACTTCTGAGATGGGGTAACAGATGGAAGGGAAACAGCCTGATCAATGTGTTTGGGATGGCTGTTGTGGAGGGAGGGAAACAGTTTCTGTCTGGTGAGCGTGCCCAGCATGAAGAAGGTTTTGGGGATACGAGTATGTGAGAGCAGAGGAGGAAAGAGCAGGACTGGGAGCTCGAGTCTCAGGGTGGCAGGAGGAGGGAGCCTTTGCTATGGGTGTCTATCGCTATGCAACCCAGGAAGCCGTAGGAAGCTGCTGAACCAGAAGATAATACTGGAGGGACTAACTCACCCTTCAAGGACAAAACCAAGAGAGGAGTGTTTTTCAAACCTTTTTAATATATCTTCCACCACATTTCCTATTTAAACCGACACCTTGTTCTAGTTTATTACTTTAGTGTTCTGATAAATGTGTTTTGATATCCTTTGGCACATTTGCTTAAAAAAAGGGGAAAAAATGTGTGAACAGTTGGTGGTTGAGCAGGTGGCCAGGGCTACTCTGCTAAACTGTTTTTCCCGAGATGCACTGAGTCCTCATCCTCATCACCCCTCTGAGACATCATGGCAAATCACACTAGCACCAAGTAATACTGAAGTGACCTGACCTAAAAAGTAATAATGGCAATCAAACTCCGAATTTGAACTTTGTACTCCCCAAACTCAGTCAATTAAAGGTTTTCCATATGAAGCTGTTCAGTACATTCAATCCTTCCTTTCTCCCTCCCCCCAAGTCTTTCCTTCCTTTTTTCCTCTCCTTTCTCCCCCTCCTTTCTCACTTTCTCAGACACTATCTATATTATACGTGGTGTGTTCCCATTCTTGCCTGCAGAATGTCCTGTTAAGGCTGTAGTGACGGTGCCCTTTGAAACAACTCCAAGTCCTCCCTCTGGGATACCAGGAATCCATTATGGAGAACCCCATAAAGCATGAGCACAGAACCTCAGAAAAAAAGGTGTCTTGCTCAAGAGGCTGCCTCACCTTTGTGAAAATCCCAAATACATGATTTATCTTGGTAATGATGGTACCAACATTCTTTCTGTACCTTTGGAAATGGAGAAAGAAAAAATTAAAATATTAATTTTTTGAAAGATAGGCCTCTCATATGGAGACCAGGTAATCTACTTGATGTATCATAGCCTAAATAGTCTGTACAAAGAAAGCAAGAAACTGATAAACAAAAAAGCCCTCTCAAGGTTGTGCATTTCTGGTTCATTGGTGTAGAGGTATATAGTTGTAAGTGAGTATATATGAGAGATCTGTCAGATAATTTAGTTTGGCAAAGAAAACAACCTCCCTAAACTATGCTTTAGGCTGGATCTCAACATCTGTGATCTATCCTAGCTCCTTATTGCTTTTTTAAGAAAAGTTTGGGATCACTAAAATTTTATGAGAATTTATAAGACTAATTCTTGTGAAGAGCTTCTCGACCATGCAGTACCCTATATAGGAGCAACTCTACTAGCACCTTCAGTGTGCAGAGGGGTATCACAGAACTGTACAAACCCCCTTTTAATTTCTGCCAGGGATGTGACAGAAGTGGGAGGTTCCCATCTGATAGCAGAGAGGTCAGCAACGTGTTAGGTTTGTTATATATTTTTCCCTAGTTACTTAAAATCTCTTTCAGTATGAATAACACTCAGTACAGTTGTCAGAAATACAGCGTATGCCAGAAGGTTTGAGATAACTGAGCAAACGGGCAAGCACCAAAGGGCTTACACTCGAGAGCAGCCTACAGCCATCCCATTTAGTGTGAACTTTGTTAGCTGATGCTGAGTCGCTTCCTGCCAGAGCAGTAAATGGCCACTGGGAGAATGGTAGCTGTTCCCAACAAAATGACAGTATTAGCAGTAGCAGCAGCCATGAAGTCTGTGCATTCCAACAAAATATTATTTTATTCATAAATTTATAAACAGAATGATATTGCCTAGATTTTTTTTTTCTGTGGAATTTGTTTTTTTGCAACATTGTCACTCAGCTACAGGAACAGAAAGAAATAATTGTTTGAGAAGTGTCAATTTTTTTTTAATATATTTTGATGGCTGAATGGCTCAGAACACTGAGCAACTGGGTTGCCTGCAAAGTTGAATGTTAGATCTGCCATGTTCTTACTCACATACCTTTTGACACTGATGTACCTGGAAGGGCAGCTCTCTTGTTATCGTCCATGAATTTTTCAGACAGCGTATCATTATAAAGCTCACCATAACTAAAACCAGACAAAACACAGTCACCAACAAAATTCAACTGGCTATTATAAAGGAATGAAAGTCGGTTAATGAACTGTAACATTAAATAAACACAACTCTTTTCTGGTCATAAAAGGGGTGCAAATAATAAGTTCATATATTTCAGAGTTTTAGTGGGAGAGACTTATTTTCAAAGATGATTTGGTCTTTGTCTAAATACATTCTAAAATACAGCCACAAATTTACTGAAGTTCAGGTTACCGACAGCTTCAGAACCACTCAGGAAGAAGAGGAGTAATTCCGTGGCATTCAGGTTGGATAACTTTACTCAGCTAATGTCAAGGTCATATTCATAACATGGGGTATGGTATTTCTCTTGGCTTTTCATTCTTTTCTTCTGAAAGAAGGCTTAAGTTTCTTAGAGAAAGGAAAACACCTTATCAGTTCTTTTCATAGAACTAAGAAGGTTGTTTCCTTTCTGTTCTCAGATGTCGACCATTTTCACTGTATTGTGCATAAGCAATGCCACCTTTTTGTTTTCAGAAGTGAAAGGCAGGAGGGGGAAACTCAGCAGTGGTGGCGGGACTGCACTGGCACCCAGTGGCTCAGGATCCTCTTGGCTCAGCATCCCTCTTTACCTGCTCTGCTAAGATAAATTTAAAGGCCATCCACCTTCATAATTTTAGCTACCACAGGTGCTTTCAAGCAGATCCATAAGTATATTTCTGCAGGAATGAAGTTACCACAGGAAAGTGATTTCCAGTAGAAAATACCCTTTTTTTTTAATTCCCTCAGGAGCCAGGGAGAGCAAAGAAAATATTGCATGTCCCAGTGACTGACTTTGGAAACCTTCTCCTTCCGTTCTTGCCCTGCACAGAACCTATGTCAGCACTTGATGTGTCTTCTTGATAGGTCCACAGGAGACAGACGGACACAGTTAAACTTGTATAAACTGATTGGCAAAGGTTAAGAAGATTGAACCAGGCTTGCTATTGCATCACAGCCAAGAGTCTGTTGCTTTTGCTATAGATCAGCTGCTATGAAAATAATTACCTAGACTTCACAGTGACTGAGAATATTTTTTATATTTTTATTTACCTATCTCTTTATATTTTTATTTACAGTTACAGTTCCTTTCTGTGCTCTTCACCAGCAGTATTTGAACCCCCTGATATGCAGCATTTACCTTGTCGGAGAACCATCATTGCCCTCTGGGATACTCTTATTACAGCCTTCCCAACCCCACCTGGGATTTTACAGCTTGAATTCTGCTCATCTAGTCTAACCACAGATTTAAATAGAAAGAGAAGTGTAATGATATCAAAAGGCACCCTTACAAGCTTTACCAAACCAATTTTTTGAAAGGGTGCAAGGGCAGGGCTTTTAACTTCTGATCCAACAGATTCTGAAGACTAAATTGACTATGGACCGCAAGGTCCACTAAAGCTGACTGACAGTGGGCTTACATTTACTCTACATACCTCCCCAGAAAAATAATTAAGGACTTTCAAATGAAAATAAAAATTGAAAACCACTGGTGCAAGGTAATATTTCCATGTTTGCTTTAGATCTGCTGATCTGAATGGAAACATGCTGCACCTGGAGCCTTTTGTAATACAAAGAAAGTGCAAAAATGTTGCCACTTGCTCAATCTTTCTATAGCTCTCCCTCTCTTCTTTCTCCCAACATTTTCTGAGTAAGAGTCCACTGCCACATACCACTTTTCCAATGTTTTGTTCCTAAGTATTTGTCTCACATCATTCTGGACCCATTTAACTACCTGTTCAATCGTTAGTGATGTTTTCAGAACAGTGTTTCTTGGTGACATTAATCTGAAAGTATGCAGCAGCTTCCTAGCCAGTTACCTGGGAATTCCCTTCTCTGGGATCATCCCGGGGTAGCATATGGCTCCTGAAGGAAGATCAGCTTCATGCCTTCAAGCCCAGGGGACAGCACCATGTGCAGGTGGATGGGCATGGGGAATAAGGCAAAGCAGCAGTGCTCTCTCCTGAGCTCCCTCCAGCGAGGGGAGCCCTGAAAGAGCACTGTGCTCCCCTCACAGGGATCCACCGGGTCTGGGGAAGCCTTCACCTTGCACACCCTGCTCCTTGACTTGGGAAGCCAAGCACAGGGGCTGGAAGGGTAGCAAAATAGAGCTACTAGCCTCCAAAAGAGGATTAGAAAATAAAAGTCAATATTGTAGTTTTCAGAGAATAGTGAAACAGCTGTTCCACTTTTTGCAGAGGTGGCCACAGAGCTGTTATCTTTGTGTGATGCACGGAAGACTCGTATCTTTAATTTACACCTCATTTGCCTTCCAGAAAATGAGTGGGATACTGTAATCGTTGGTCTGCATGCATCTAAAGCTTTTGTGCTTCAACAGCCACTGATCATTGGTTGTTATTACAGCTTGTTATACTTGCATTGTTTGGAAAGTTCTCACAGATGGATAAATAAGCATC
Organism: Fregata magnificens; assembly: GCA_013389945.1. NCBI lineage: Eukaryota > Metazoa > Chordata > Aves > Suliformes > Fregatidae > Fregata > Fregata magnificens. The sequence goes on along the minus strand of WAAD01036224.1, from coordinate 81,895 downwards.
ATGAGAGCAGGAGTCCCTGTTACAGGGCATCTGTAAGGATCCCTTCACAATCTGTGGAGCCAGCCATGTCACAGGGTTCACTTCTGGAGAATTCTCACTTAAGCTGAGCAGAGAATTTTCAGTCTTTGTACTTGAGCACTGCTAATTGTTTGCACAGTTAATTAAACTATGGGTGAGGTATTCTGTTAAATATCCATGTGTAATGCACATATTGACTGTTTCAAGGTGAATACTTTTCTAAATCATGAGCTATTGAATGTTGACTCACTGTGGTCCATTTTCTCTAATTGGCTTGAAGCTTCTCTCTATTGCTTGTTATGATAGAAGGTGGTTTTTTCCCCACTAAAAACATTACTGTCTCTAAATATGAACATCAATGGATGTTTTGAGAATCATTGTGCAGGAAAGGGACTCTCCTGAGTACACATTTAGGTTGGTAATTGGCTGGTGTTCACCTTTTCTCTGCGTTAAACAGCCCTTGGGCCTGTGGATGAAAGCCTGGTGGTCTCTAGTGTACCTGTCAGTCATGTTGTAAAAATACAGTAGAGGACTGTGTCTCTCATGGGGTCACAGCATTGCTTTCTTCCAGGAGTCTGACTATGCAAGAAAAGGGTTTTTTTGTATACGAAATGACAACCAAATTATATTTTGTTTGGTAAACATCTGCAAGCTCTGTAAGAATTCTCACTGTATAACACCAGTTATAAGTTTTAATAAGTTATCCCGGCTTCATGTGATGTGATAAATGCTCGGTGATTCCTCAGTCACTTGCAAAACTGGTCATTCCATTCAAAGCCACCATTCAAAAGATCCTTCATATCATAACGTGCATTCAGAGGCACATTGAAAACTAGCTCTCAGATGATGTTTCCTAACTCATTATAAGTTCCAAAAGAGTTACATATTTGAAGAAATTAATTCAATTCTGTAGCTTAGTAAAATCTCTTGATAATCCAGGCTATGGTTTGAGCTACATATTTAAAGCAAAGTCAGGGAATTTTTTAGTCCATACTGGATGTCTGTGTACTTCTGTATGACTCTGCCATTGGTCAACATCAGATGTAGGATCATATATGGGACACCCATTTTTAGCTGAAACAATTAAAGAGAGACCTCTTTAGCTTTAAGGGATTTTATCTTGAGTTGTAATAACAGAAGCAGTGAGTTTCAAACCCCAATAGCAATTCAAGAGACATAATTCTATAAAAACTGATTCCACTTTTATTTCAATGGCTTTTTTCCCAACAGCATAAAAAAAAGTTGTCTTCTGTGAATTTAAGTAGCATTTAGAGCATTTAAACTGTTGAATGATAATTGCTGCATTCAAAATTCATGCTATCTTCATCACACATTAGCAATAAGGTGAGAAAGAAAAGAATGTTTGGAAAAGAACAGATACTGCTGGGTACCACTCGACTGAGACAGAAAGGATGGCAGAATCTATTGCTGAGGTGTACAGTGCAGGGGAAAGTAAAACACTGTTCATGGTTTTCCAGTGTCTGTTTTTAATAAAAAGCTGAACTCCTGCTCTCAGGAAAGAGATGCTAGAGTTAGAGAGAGAGAAAAGCAGCAGTCTGACTATGTCTCTGTCCTTCATTGTTTGTCCTAGAAGTCAAAGTACTGAAAAAAGACTGTTTGGTGTAACCTGTTGGTCAGAACATGTTTGGAGCAGCTATCAAATTCCAGAGTTAATTCTTAAAGGCAGGATTCATAGAATTGCACAGGCAAAAAAAAATCAATCTGCAAAATGCTCTGCTTCTTAGGCAAAAATTAAATTCCCTCCAGGCCATGTTGGGAGACGGGAAGAAGAACTCTCTACAGAGAGTGAAAAGCACCTTCTCTTTCTTTGGCTGCTGCAGGAGGGGAAGGTTACACCTTCACAGGCCTCATCTCCATTTTTGCTTCTAACAGAAAATCATCATTAATGATATGAGCTCCTGTTGTTTTCTAGCCACTTTCAGAAGTATGTTTGGACTCGGTAATCAAGTAGGGAGGTGTGGAAATGGCTATTGAGAAACAACAGCTAATAAGCAAAGACAAAGATCAAAACAAAACCTGAAATGTACAATTTCTGACCGCAGTGATGAAAAGTTAGGTTGTATTTTTTGTCATAGTCTTCGCTTTTTAGCTGGTTGCTAGTCCTGCTCATTATTTTACAGAGTGAATAAGTATAAAGTTTTATTTTATCTTTCAATGAACCAAACTTTTAATTAACTTTCATATTTGTCTTAAGACTAATGACTCTCAAAGGAATTGCCTACAAATCCTTAAACTTTTCAACAAAGGGACCAGAGAAAAAGCACCAAGCTTCCTTTGAAAACCAACCTTTCTATTAGAGAACAAAATCAAAAAATAAGCAACTTGAAACTGGGAAACACAGGGTATTAATATTCATCATGAAAACGAACTGAAAGAAAATTTAAATCTGTGTTGTCCCCAGAGGATTTTTGTTAGCGATTTCACACAGATTGGCAAATTACACTAATGATTTCAGTACTTGGTCTCTAAACTGGAGGGAAATTATTGGTGTTTAAATCAAGAGTTTCTCTGAAGTATAACGTACTTTGTTTAATGTTATTTACTTGGTTGAGTACAGACAAATTATTGTTGACAATTACTTTAACAGAACATTGTCCATTTGTGCAGATTTCTTCTTTTCCTTCCTCCCCATCATTGTGTCTGATCAGGTTAATGGGTGTCAGGACGGTTTGCCAGGATCAGGGCACTCTGGGTAGAAGAATACCAGGTGTAACAGACAGGTGGAAGTACTAGAAGCAACAATAATAGGATGCATTGTGGTATTGCCCAAAGTAGGTTTTGCACAAATATAATTTTATTCCAGCTGTGATATGTAAACTAGTATTGTAGGAATAATTTTGGCAGATGTCAAGACATAATATTGAGTGAAAAAAAGAGGGCCGCTATAAGGAATGAGAAGTAGAAAATTTTACAAAGGTATAAGACGCAGTTATAAATCCTACAAGTTTGGGGATAGTCTGCACTAGGGTGAAATTAGAAAATTATCTTTGAAGGGTGAGCTAACAGCTGCTCATGAGGGATCCTTGCTTTAGTATGTATCCTCATGATGGTGGTGTATGAACTGGCAGAGCATTAAAAAGAAGATGCAGAAGAAAGCAAAGAATGTGGTCTTGTACCGTATATTTGACAAAACTTGGCTGCAGCTCAATTATTTTTTTTAGGTCGAGTACTGGGGTTTTTTCCTTCTTACATTCTGGCTCCTCTGATAGCATGTGTGCTTTCCTGCTCGGTTATTGACTTGGTTGCAAGCAGTCCTCTGAGCAGAATTGATTTATGATACACTTTGCAGCCATCCAGACAGCTTCCAGCGAAGTGACAAAGAAGTTCTGCTTCTGCACCCACCTAATCAATGAAACGCAAAGAAAGACTAGACAAAACAGAACCCCCATGTGGAGCTCTGGGGTGCCAAACATCAAGCACAGTTCACAAAATCCACAAAAGTGACATGCAGTGGTTTTAGTTATCATGTGAGTATAATATGCCTTTTTTGTATTTCCAAGGTAAGAATCTTTCTTTTAAGGAACAAACAGAGTAAAAGAAAAGCGTATATATAACCACAGATCAATGTGTGGAAATGGACTCAAAGTTTAGCAAGTGGAACATCAAAGCCAGTGTATGTTAATATACCAGAATAAGCAACAGTTAGCTGTTTCCTCCATCTTTTACAACAAAATAGATTTTAAAGCTGAAAACACTAAACATATTTAAAAAATTAACCAGGAATGGTTTGATCTTGCAAAGGACTGAGCAATGTCGTTCTGATCCAACAATTTTCTGGTGTGTATTTAATTGGAGTGTGAATCAACACTCCAGTCCTTGGGACAAACCACATAATTAGCATTGAACATCAATAAATGTTTTGTTAGACTGAGACTGAATGTCCTCTTCTGGCAGAATCAAGCCACGTGAGAAACTGAGAGGACTTTGCTAGGTCCTTGTCACCCAGGTATCTGCATGAGGATGATACAAAGGCATCAGTTTAGTTTAGAAGTGTCTTCTATATTTACTAGAGAGAGATGCACATCAGGATCTAGAATGAAGAGCAGTGAAGGCAGCAGAGGCACCTGCAAGGATCTGTGGTCTGTCAGTTCTTGGACGAATCGTTGGAAAATGTTGTGCCCATGCACAATTTAAAGCTTAACAAGACTTCCCAAAATTTAACCTCTGATTGACGCACTGGAAGAGACAGACACACTGCTTTCTGTACTCCTGCAAAAATTTAGAATTTTGTCCTATGTCCTCTGATGGGTTTTTTGCCATAATTCAGCTGAGCTGCTAACCTTGAATTCCCTTTGCCTGTGCAATGTGGGACCATCTTGATGTAAGGCCATTGTATATGTAGTTTACAAGCAAATGACTGTGCGAGGTGAAGGCATGAGAGAATTAGGTTCTAAGACAGCATGCCATAAATCTTGCTTTATAGGACAGGATACTCTGGGTCGGTAGAATTATCTTGTTATAAAGCCAATGAGATAGAAAAGCAAATAGTGACTCAGTTTTGAAGCACTCCAGTCCCTTGAACAGGTGAAGGAAATTTCTCTAAAATCTATCAGCCAAAATGCATTCCTCTATGCACAGAAGTGCATCCCCACATGCATGTTCCCCCCCCCCAAACATTTAATGTGTGCAGAGGCATTTGTTGTTCTACTGTATCACTGGGGGAATAGCTCTGGTGCAATGCGCCCTGTTCCTCCTTCCTCTCTAATGAGATTCTGCTTTGTGACAGATCTTGTCAGAGGCTAATTATAACAAATGTTTGGAAATATTTGCTCCAGAATAACCTTTGGCTCTAAGATGGATCACTCATGTGAGGCAGGTCCCCTTGCAGAGCCCTGGAGATCAAGTTCTGCTTCAGAACAATGTCTAAAATTCAATAATGGCACTGTGTACTCGGCTGACCAAGTTTGGCAGTTTCTGATTGATTTCTTTTCCTCTTCAAACCTTGCCTGTCACGATTGGCTAATTAAAACTGCAGTAATCTGATATAATCCGTTTCCCAGTTGGTGTGGCAGTTGGCTATCTAACAGAAATAATTGATTTGTAAACTGCCAAACCTCAGACATTTAGACTTGCATTGTCTCCTCTAAACCATGTCTAACAGGCAAAATTTGTCTCTTGATGCATCAAATGACCCACACAACAAAATTAATTCAGCCGTCACTACTGTGGAAAATCAATAGAATAGAAATAGATAAATTTTTAAATGTAATAAAAGTCTGGAGGAAAAGCAAATAAACATGGATATAGTCTGTTTGTGCAAAGTCAGCAGTGTGTCACCATTTGGCTCTCCTCAGTTTTCCCACTGCTGTTATTAAAGAAGTGATAGTTACCTTATCACTTCAGATGAGATTGTCCTTACAGTTCAAATCGCACCTATTTTTTTTTCTTTTTCAAATATAGGTTGAACCTCTAGGTACATGAGTGGCTTCCAGTGGCTGGTGACCCATGCAATAAATTCTTTCAGTCAAGGAACAATAGCCATCTTGGTTGTTTTTTTCTTACGTTAAGAATACTTCCTTAGTATTAAGGATAGGATATCCTTCCTTAAGTACCCTTAATGTAGGCCAATACCTCTTTATTGTAGAACACAAACAGAAATCTGAATTAGAAGGGGTGAAAGCATCTCACAAAATGGACAGCAACAGTATTGGAACAGGTACTGAAATCATTGTTACAGCACAAACTCTTTCAGCAGAGGTGTCTGCTGCCTTGTGAAGTTCGGTTCTTCATTTTCCAATCTGACAATGAGCATAAGCGTCTGCTTTCCTCTAAGTTTATACATGAAGCAAAAGTAAATCAAGCATGGAAGTGTTTTATAGATCAGGCTATTACAGTTCTTGGAAAGCCATCTGCTCATACAATCATCTTAAAACATATCTGAAAGCAGTCAATTTTTGAGTAATAAAGCTGGGGATTGCACCTCAGAAAGGAAATGCTCTAGAAAACCTGTTGCTATATCTAAAACATGAGTATGTGTGCAATAGATCTGTTTCTTTGGGGGTTTTGCCCTTTTGTGTTCACTGTAAAATATTTTCTTTTACATCTTTAGGCTCACTAATAAATCGACATTTAAAAATTAACTTATACTGAAATGAAAAGGAATGTATTCCTCTGCAAGGAGACCACAAACCCTACCACCACAGGGCACAGAACGGCAGCCCCAACCGGTCATTTTTAAAGCAGAGCGTGCAGTGCCTTAGGGCAGAGTTTCCATGTGGCAGCTTCAAACTCTGCTTAGCAATGTCCTAAACTAGCTTATTTTTCTCCTCGCAGCTCTCATACCAGGAGGATTAGAGCACACGAGGTTGCACCACTGGCTTCCGTGTTTGAGTAAATAGCAATTCTCATACACTGTGTTTGCTCTCTTTTGGTTCCTGTCAGAAGTAAACACAGTTTACTAACCTGTGCTACTCGAAGTCCCCGACTTCTTTCTCTCCCCTTACAAACACACACAAATGCTTACATACAAATGCATAAATATATATTTACACGCACTCTGTATATATATATGTGTAGGTATAATGTGTGTAAATATTCAAACTAAATATGTATATATTTATGTATTTGCATGCGAGTGTATATATACAGTACATATATCTATTTCTGTATATTACATAGATATGTGTGTAATGTGTGCACATACATACACACTCTGAATTTCAACCATATTGCTATTTAAAACTCTGGGTCCTATGCACAGCAGTTGGTTTTTTGCCTATTTATATCCCATACTCTTGTTTTCTGTGAGTATTCTCTAGTTTTGTGTATGATAGCAGTTAAATCTCTACAAAGTAGTATTTTAAGTCTGAATAAATTTTACAAGTTAAATAGTTCACCTCTTAAGGGATTTAAATCTAAGAGATCCACAGTGTTAAAAGACTTAACTCTGATCTAGTAGGCTTGAATGTCCAGCTTGCCTTTTAAGTGCAATAAAATGTGGGTAACTGAAGCCTATGGATGGTTTTGAGATGTTCAGGCTTACAATGTATATTTAATTAGATACATATTTTATACTGTGTGCAAGTTATATACAAACATTTCAAGCTTGTGATAAATATCTAAGAAATCTTGGCTAGATTTCCTGAAAAGATGTCCTCCCTCCCCAAATATCTGCATAAAATCTCAAGTTCCACCTTAAATCAATGGCAAAACCCTACGGACTTTAATGTAGCATTTGATGTTTTCCCTTTTTTGCGGTCAGGCATCTACTTCAGCTACAGATTTCATTTGGCTACTTCTTTCCTTTTATGTTTTATGATTTTCCATGAAATGAATATTTTCCAGTTTTAGGGATCTGAGAGCCCTGACACCACCCTTGTTTCTCCAGGTTCCCAGTGTCTGACCCCAGGCTGGGAAGTTAAGATGAACCTCAGGGAGGTTTCAGGGCAGAGCTGGTGGTTTGGCTCTGGCATGGGGCTCCCAGAGAGCCACAGCCTCTGCAGTTCCTCAGGGCTCGTGGGTCCTCTGAGAGACCCCACCACCCACCCTGGCTCTCAGGTCTGGGAAGATCCTGGAGAAGCCCAAAGGAAGGCCTCCAAAAGCTGCCGTAGCCTGGGATGGAGGGCATGTGGCAGGTCTGGTCTGGCGGCTATAGCAGGAGCTTGTTGGCAAAACAAAAGGCACGAGGAATCAGGGCAGGCATCTACCCAAACCAGGTGAGATTACATGAATCTTTGTCAAATCCAACATATTTCCAGCAAAACTATGAATGAGCCTAAAAACATTCACAGAGGAAAAAATACTAAACTGATTTTTTTTCAAATCTTTAGTCTGTGAAATTTAAAACAAGAACACAGAAATGGAGTCGTCAACCCTGGAGGCGTTCAAAAAAGGCATAGATGTGGCACTCCAGGGCCTAGTTTAGGAGGCATGGTGGTGTTAGTTGATGGTTGGACTTGATGATCTTAGAGGTCTTTTCCAGCCTTAATGATTCTATGATTCTATGATTCTATGAAATTACAGTAAGAAATAGAAGTCATCAAACACTCATCTTCAGCCTGTTAACAGTTTGACTAATTCCAACCAGAGCAGGCTCCAAACAGCCTCCTTTAATTACCTTGTCACAGGCCTTGTCTCAATGCCTGTCTTTGACAGGGCTTGCCCATCGTTTCACCACTACAGTCCCAGCACTTCCCACTACAGACCAAGGAGGGTTCAGCAATGCACAGAAAGAGCAAGCTTTCAGGAATGATCTGCATTTGGAGAGCTTTAATGCACAGAGGTCTGGAGGTACACCAGACATACAGATGTGTGCATGTAGAAATGTACGGCAGTAGGACACCAAAGCATAGTCAAAATAAACGACAATCATCATCAACATAGTAATTTGCCCATTTTTATATGCAGGCTATAACGGTTTTATATGATGTAGGAAAGCGGAATTTTTTTGGCTAGGGAATCATGAAGTAGAAATATTAACTACTAAATAAACCTATTCTCAGATTTCTCTCTATTCTGTATTTCTGATTAGAGGTATATTATTATCTGGGCCAAATAAATTAGCCCTTTGGCCCACCGTGAGAGATGTATAATGGACAATTTTTCCATGCTATGTTACAGCCAAAAAAAAATTAAAAAGTATTGTTATTTCTCTGTGTGTAACTGTGCAATAAAGTATCGAAATCTGAATAATGTTTTAATAAAAATAAAAATATGCAATTACCTCTAAAATAAAATGCATAAATGATCCCCTAGTTGTCATATGTCATCTATGATGAGGAGGACAGTATTATTTCCAGCATAGCCTAAATTATGTTCCTAAGTCAAGCCAAATGACATTGCGGAATTAATTACTGAGGCATTCAAAGTGACTACACAAAGATTTCCTGAAGGACTAGTATGGATTAATCATGACATCTCAAGGTGCTACCCTTAATAGGATTTCCAAAGATTTGATCTATGAGTAAATTTTGAGCTCATGAATATCACGTGAATCTGGATGTATTTTCACATTACAGCTGTAACTGCAGAGACTTGCCTACTTGTTACGTTGTTAGTGAGTATGAATGTCTGTTGGTAATTTTAAAGACCTACCATTTATTCAATAAATAGTGAAGTTTTTCACCCTGCAAGCTGAAATTACACTAGCTGGAGATTTCTATATAGGTATAAGCCATATATAATAGGACATGCTTTTCTGAGTGAAAGAACAGAATTGTATGAAGATTTACTGCTCTGGAAAGTAAGTCTCCCTAACATCAGTTGTTGGGTTATTTGTTATGCAGCTACATAACTATTTTATCAATATAGTTTGCATTAATAATCAGTGGTATATGTAATCTATGGAACTTAATTGAGCCCTGTGATGGAAATGAAAAAGAAATTTTCAAAACTTTGTTGTGGCTTCCTTTTGAGAAAAAAGAGTACTCTACTACATAACAAAAACATTTTTCACATATAGGCATTACTGTGAAATGGGCTACTTTAAAATATTAAGAAAGTATTCTTGATATATAGGTATCTATATATGTAGAGATATATACACTAGACTAATCTTAGAGTATTAAGAAAGATTTTCACTAATCAAAAAATATTGTGATTGACTTGAAATCCATTACTAAAGCAAAAAATTATAAAATTAAAAATATTCACAAATCTAAATGAACATGTTTACAAGAAGAAATAAAGAGGGAAAGAATATGCCTCATATTTTGTTCACTTTTTGGATTGCTCTTTAAAGTAATTTAATTTTCACAAATTATTTTTACCTCTTTTGATCATTTGCACATATACGCAATATGATTTGAACATGATTTATAGATTTAACTGCGATAATTGTATTTTTACTGAGACAAATACCTCAGTCTTGGAAACACATGATTTATTTTCAGAGCAAATAAAATACTCATATCTTCATATATCAAAGCCTATCAAAATGAACATTAATTTTAATTCAGTTGCAACATGGTTTGAGTTTTGTGGGGGGGGGGGTTATCCCAAGTTATCATAACTTTACAGCTCATGGTAAAGGGACATGGCTGCTGCTGCAGCTGTGTCACAGACAAACAACTGCAGATCAGCTCTTTCTCTACTCTGAACTGCTGATGTCCCACGATGCTTCAGGCATGTTTCAATACCTAATACCATACTAACCTTATTTGAATTACTGATACCTTGGTCTGGCAGCCAAACCGAGGCATAATATCCATCAACTTTGGGCAGAACGAGTTTCCATTTTTAAGGTTCAGCTCTTCCCATAAGTGCAGGTGCCAGAGTGTTTTAAAAAGGCTTTTATGCACTTTGCAAGCAGGATCATCAAGATGTATGTCTGACCTATAAAGGTATGTAAACATAAAATGCCTACTGGTTTAAATATGAGATATGGCCTATGCATCTTTGTTAATATGATCCTCAGATTAACAGTTAATCCTCAATTAATCCTGAGATTTACTTAAGTCTGTCACCTTTAGTGACTGTGACCAGAACTTTAAATTAAAGGTGTTCATCCCTGGTTTTACTCCCAGAGGTGAGCATTATACATCAGGAAAAATGATTGCAAAAGTGAAGCCTTAGTTTATGGAGTTTGGAATGAGCTTTTTTTTTTTTTTTTTTTGTGAGGGATAACAGTTTGCAGTTTTGGAGGCACAATCACTAAATCTATCAGACGCCCAGTTGCTATACATGAATAGCATTTCACTGAAGATAACACAGTGAAGATACTTTGTAATATTTGAGGGTCTGGTAACAAATATTTGCATTTTGAATAAGATGAATTAGAGATAAATAGTTAAATATTTGCATATTTATATATGTGTGTACATGAAGATATAGATAGATAAAAGCAGATTATAAAAACAAACATACGTGCACACTTACAGAAAATAGCTAAAAGCCAGTGTTTCAACTTTCCCTCTGTTTTGATTCATACTTCCAACACCAAGAGTATACCCTCAATGAAAATAGCCAAAAATAAATATAAATGGAAAATATTCACTCATAAAGCCATTACTTTAAAATCTATCAGTAAGTCCAAAAAAGAGCAGCTTTGAACCATGCTGCTTTGGTTTGTATTTCACTAGACAGTGGGAAAAACTCTTAAAACAAAAGGGCATTACACTTTTATAAAATACACCTTATAATAATGAATGCTTGCACACTCCATAACCCAACACAGTAATCACATATCCCTCCCTCAGAAAGCGTATAAAAATGACCTGACAAGTACAGTGGAAGAAAAACTAGCAAAGTGTCATTCTACAACTAAAACAAAACCACCTCTTCTCTCCAGAAACATTTCTAAATGGCTGAGAATAAAAGGCAAGTACCCTCTGCACAGGGTGCTGCCCTCGTGCAATGAACAGCCCCACTGACAAGAATTCCCCCCAGGATTTCTTACAGCAGCCTCAAAGGCATCTCTAGCATTTCTCTGAATTTGCCAGCAAAGAGATAGTGTGTGTATATGGGCACACAGATGCTTTTCCAGATCCTCTCAGGGATGTATCAGCCAAGGATGATACTATGTCCCACTGTCCATCATCACCAACCAGATGGAAATTGGCACCCCTCTTGCACCATCAGTGTCCTTGGCTGGTCATCATATCATCACCCTGCTTCCTTTGAATGACTTTTATTGATACTTCAAGCTATGCTAATCTGATAATCAAATCCACACTGAAATGGGTAATGAGCGTTCATGCAGCCTGTCCACCCGCTGTGGTCTGGAGTTGATCAGACCCAGCAGAGTGACAGCCTCAGAGTGATCTAGCCGTTTGCAAAGAAAAGGCACACCGAGGCCCTTGGATGATGTTAAGCACCATGATGCGTAAATGAATATTCAACAGAGCCAACTCCCTTCCCTGAATCTTGTGATCTCTAGTCTGCTAACTCATACCTAATATTAAATTGTAAGAAAAAGCATTCTCCCATAGTTTGCCCTCATTATTTTTTTAATTACACAGTTTTGAAAAGGTGTTGAAGAGGTGCTAATCGGAGCAATTATTTTTTATTGTGGACTATTGTCAAACCAAGCACTGCAGAGAAGGAAAACATTAGCCAGTTATTCTCTATTCTTTCACTTCTTCCTTCTTAAAAACGTTTGCTTTAAGTACTAGCAGAGACTATTTTTTTATTTACTATAATTTCAATTTTTTTATGTGTTACATTTTAGGACATTAATTCTACACGATAAATATCAGGGCCATTCCAATAATCTCAGGTTTCAGTGAACAGGAGATATCAGGCCCAGATGTGGTCGGTGCATGGAGTTTGGTGTGGGACTCCATCTTTAAGATTCTGCTGTGGTTATGGTATATGAAAGGGATAATATATGATATATATATTAAAAAAATAACCAGAAGGTCCTCACCTAACAAAATCAAGAAACAACACAAGGACTCAAGAAAAGAGACGAGATTTTGCACTCCCCTGCAGTAGTGCCTAAGATGGGATCAATCTCGCATAGCTCTAGTTTTGCCTGTTTCTAGTAGATGTTAACTAAATCTAATGTATGCTGCAGTTTCGGTAGTGAAGGCACGTGCTGGTCAGCTGCTGACAGTGTGCCACTGTTTGCACTTTGAACCTCTGAAATGGCTCAACAGCTGTGCAACCCCCATGTAGGCATCTCCTTGCCTGCTCCATTTCAAAACTCTCTTTAGGAGCCTTTAAGGTGGGTAGGAGATTTACCAGCAGTGAGCTACTGTAGGGTGTACATCATAGCCGAGGACCTGGTGGGATTTGTTTCCCTCCTACAAAAGCCCAGGAGCTTCGGTGTAACCTAGGCAGATTGTGCTAGTGCCTGAAGCATGCTAGACTTCATATTTCTTAACCTCTTTCTACAGTGTACCTGAAGGTTTCAGGCTAAATTTCTCAGCCCAGCAGTACGCTTAAGGACATGAGGGTGGTGCTTCTAGGCTGGCAGGGCAAGAGCTAACCTGCACCTGGTCCAGGTGGTGGCAATGAGGACACCTGGGTGGGGAGAGGCCAGGCAGAGCCCCCTCCCCAGGGGTCCTGAGCACCGAGCTGGCCCAGGCCCATGCTGCGGCTGCTCCAGGAGCTGCTGGTGGTGGTCAGTGTCCTTTCTGTGTGGCTCTGCTGGGGACGGAGGTAGGTCTGAGCTTCCAAAAGAAAGCAAGAAGTTCTGGGAAGGGAGTTTGCAGGGGGAGGAGGGGAATGATGAAGGGGCTTTAGCATTCCTTGTGCGAGTGCAAGAGCGTGAGGCAGGTTGCTTCTCCTTAGGTAAGTGGATGGTGTTAATTACTGGCGGATAGTCTTACTGTAAGCAACAGGTTAATGTAGCTGATGTTACTTCTTAACAGTATCTCAAGAGTTGTAGGAGAAGGTCTGGAGATGCAGGGAGTCAGATGCTCGTGTAGGATCTGTGGTCTGTCCTTTTGCAGCAATGGGGAGGGCCTTGGGCTTGGATTGTTTGTTTTCCCAGCTGAGTGAACTGAATTTGAACAAATAATGAAAACTACAGGTTTAGGCTTGCCTTCCATGTTGAAAGAGAAAGCTAGTCATCTTGTTACTATCTAAACAATCTTTTTGGTTAATCATGTAAGTCCTTTTTACTTCATTTAACACAACTAGTTTGCAAAACTTTGGTCATTTGTGCTCTTTATGAGTTTGAGAGGGCAAAACCAGAAAAATTATACAGGTGAAAATTTCAATGAATGGGAATAATCAGGGGTTTTGATTATGTCTTAGGAATTTGTGTGGTTAGCACTTTATTGACTTCTTTGCTTTTGAGAATTGGCCATCGATGAAAGGTTAGTGTTGGGGTAGCTCAGTAACTGTTGCTAGGCAATTAATTTCACCTGGAAAAAAGCAAACAATGAACAGTTTTAATTAAGATACTGTATTTGAAAGCAGATTTATTGATGGTTTGTCTCAACTATATATTTCATCACCTAAATCCTGCTGATAAGCCATGCTTAGTTGGTTTTGAAAGATGCATTAGCTGAGTGTGCTTATGGTAGCTGACACAGCTGATGTACTTTCCTTTGGGCACCCCTGCAATAAACATCTAGAGTCATCTACCACTTGAATAAGTAGGTGTTGAAAGGAAGAATATTGAGTATGGCCAGCTTTTTAAAGTTTTGTAATGTAAAGTATACTTACCACTTAAGCATGCAAAGTACCGAAGCATTGCTATTCACTCTGTCCTCTGTAGCTCGATGAGGTCTAAAGCTTGAATTTCTTCTGTGCGCCCCTCACTGCTGTTTGATGATCCCAATTTTTGTAGCAGGATTAAAGTGCATTAATGTTGTTTCAGCTGTAGCATGTATTTGTAGGACAAACTGGCTTAATTGATATTTTCATTTCTGAGCAGGATGCCCCTAGAGTGGCTCTTCCCAAGACAGAGCTCTAATTTTCAGAAAACTTTCCTTTTCTGGGGAGCCGTAACATTTTTATTGAACTTCTTTTCTCTCTTCCAACACTGTAAAAGAGGTGGCAACTTGTACGTTTTTGGGGGATAATACAAGCAACACTTGCCCTTAGACTAGGGACTTGGGAGATTCCAGCTATGCTCTGTGTGTCCAGTGAAACTGTACACACAGTATGCTGAATGTAATGAACAGGTTGTCTCTGAATAACATGAGGATTTTTCCCTTTGACATAGTACAAATCTCTGTTTATTCTGTGAGCCAAGAGTCAATATGACTTCAGTGCTTAGCCCTGTCCTTTGCTATGGGAATGCGTTCCTGGAAAAGTTTTCCATTCAATATATCTGCTACTTTTGTCAGATACCCACCATGTGAATGTCTTGTAGGATGCAGGAAGGTATTGGCTTGGTGTTTTCAATAAAATCTGAACCAGTTATTCCTGGACTCGTGCTGAGGTGTCACTTTCTCAGTTTCTCAACAAGGTGGTACATTTTTCAGTGTAGAAAGCCTTAAATTCTTGTTGCAGCTTCTTCAACAGAAATTGTATAGAAACAGATCTTATTCTGTAAAAATCATACCTGGAAAAATGAATTTGTTTTTTTAGAATCTCTGCTAAAATAAAATGGTGTTAACAAAGCAGAACTTTGTGACAGCTCTGGGATAATGTAACCTGGTGGAGGTGGAGGGCAGAACAGGCGAGAAAGAACTGTAAAATTCCTGGTTTAATATATTACAGTGATTCAAGGTCAAACCATTTTGATTTGGGTCATTTGTAATAGCAACACCAACAACGATGATACTTCTTCGCTTTTTACACTTCTGAAATCTATAGTACTTAAACACATTCCTTTACATAAATCTGTGAAAATTAAACTGAGCCTAGCATATGTGTCAAATACCAGTGTCTCGTGGTTGTTCTCAGCTTGGTGCATAAAGGGGGAGGAATTCAGCCAAAGAATAAGTTGCTCCCAACAAAGACTGTTGCTATTATTATTGGTTTTTAAATCTATGGTGAGTAATTCTGGCTGTGATATGAATTTTTTAAATTGCCTACCTGGTGAGGAACGTCCTATCCCCTTTTCTACTTTTTCCCCTAAGGGAGGTAAAAGTTTCTGTTCTCCTTTCACAGTTATCTTTCTGAACTATGAATGTCTCTTGTTTCCATATCTCTTTCTTTCTCTCTCTCTCTGCCCCCTTCCCTCTCTCCTAGGCAGGGTGAATACCTTCATTCCAGTCCTCACTCTTAGTAATACATACTCATCCTCAGTGACAATACTTAGTTTCTTGTTTAATTTTATTCTTGTACCAAGACACTGATCTGCTGCTGGAATGTTCTAAAATAGCTTTCTCCCAACTTCTGCTTTAATCAGCTTTTCTTCACAATGGAACATTTAGCAACATCAAATAATAGTTTCAGACATGCTTTCATACTAAAAATCTCCTAGTCTGAACTACTAATTAGTAATTTTAATGTCTTATTTGGTTTTTACCATATGTCTTCTATTTGTGGTACTATGACATCATATTTAACGTAGTTATGCATTTTGTGAATGTTTTAAGAATAGAAAAAAATTGGTTTTATATGGCTACTACTTAAAAATAATTTTATTTACATATTTGGGTCCCTTTGGAGATTATGAGGTGACAAATATTTCCCAGAAAGCTTGCCCATGGGCCAAACAGTAAAATTATTATCATTCTCACCACTGAGAACCATCTATATGTATATTTTCAATTAATATGTAAACATTATTAACATGACTTATGCATGTTCAATTATGATTGGAAGAAAGGGAAAAATATATAAACATAAGGAAGCAACGTTATTACTATAAAATTAAAACACTTGATTAAAAGGAGAGTAAACATACATCTCAAACCTGACTTCCACTATTCAGGCTGCTTCCTTTATCTCATCTCGTTTAATTTCATTGTAGTCATGATTTCTTAGTGCAAAGCCCAAGTGGACTCAAATGTGGACACAAGCATTAAGTATCCCCATATTACTAGACTGCTCTGGATTGTTTCATTATGACATGGTTGACTACATATATTTTAGCAAATCAGAGTTTCTTTAAAATTGTGTAGCTAGTTCTGATCCATATCTTCCTATGAATTATTTCTCTCCTTTTTCTTATTACTTCAGCTGACTTTATTTTTAAGTTATTTAAATCTAGGATTTTAAGTGAATATTAATATGCTGTTATGTAATTCTTACTGGAGGGATTAATTTTGTTGTGCTGTCTATGTAAGAACATAGGGGTTGTCTTTAAAAAAAAAAAAAAAAATCAGCCTGCTGATGTATCTTTCCCTCACATATTTTGCCTGTGCAATAGCTAACATCTAAGTTGTTTTCTAATGAGGTGGCTTAGAGAGCTTCACCAGATGTTTCATTTCTTTTAAGAATGTGAGTTTATCACTGCTCCAGCTCAATAGCAGGCAGCCCTACATCGTTGCTGCCAGCGTGCGAGGGGCAGCGTGCTCCCATAGTCCCACAGGGCGTTGTGCCCAGGCACAGGGTGGTCGAGCTGCGTGCAAGGCCAGGGCGTTTTCCAAGCTACATAGTGTGGATCCAAGCTGGTCACCATCCATCAGGAGCTGGTGGTGGCTGTGGACAACAAAGAGTGTGTGGACAGTCCCAAGCCCTGATTTGGGAGAGGGATATTACTGTTGCACCCTGCTGCTTACCTCTGTGTTTCTGTTTGACTGTGTATGTCAATTCCGGATACTGAGATGCTTGGTTCGAGCCAGCTATCTGGATTTTTGCTGAAGTTTAGAGGAAGGAGTAGAAGGGAGGTTCTAGGTTAAGATGTATATGGAGGAGGGTGGAGAAGGAGAGGAAGAGACTAAAGGTAGCTGCAGCAATATTTTTCCTTTAGAAAAGCTTAATTTGGTCTCTGAACACGATCTAATCTCACTATTGATAGCGTTTCTTCTGGTTATTCAAAACTTGATGAGAAAGGTGTTATCAGTAGTGCTGTGGACAGGAAGGAGAAGAATCGCAGTCTCAATCAAAAGCCAATTTTAACATTGTAAAGCAAAATGCTATGACTAAAGCAAACTTTGAGGATTAAATTTTTATAATTATGGAATGTAATAATGCAGAACACAGTCATTTCTTTAGCTGCTGACTTCATTGTCTCAGTCTTTGTCATATACCAAAGTCCTTTTTTGCACCTAGCAAAGAACTATTCATGGCAGACAGGGAACAAATTGCTGCTTTCACAAGCTTGAAACTTTCAGTCATTAGGGGAAGAAAGTTCTTACTAGAAGAACATGCGAAATTGCTAAATGTACTTATGTGTGAGTGAGATACATAGTACTTTTCATTAGATAAATTAGGATTATATTGGAGGTTAATTTTGGCTGAACCTTTGACGTATAATAATTCGAACTGTTGAAAGCAGCTCTTCAGTCCTGGAGTGCTTATCTTTTGGTGTCATAATTTCAAACCTGAATGAATGTCCATCATAATGATTTCCCAAATCACCACTGTTATTTGAGAAATGTACTTCTAGACAGCTAAGCATACCAGTGATTGTTTAAATATAATAACTAACAATATCTTAAATATGCCGTAGAAAAACAGTACAATTATGAGCTACGTGAAAATTTAATGTAAAATGTCTTTCTTCTGTCTTTTCTTTTTTGTTGGAGTAAAGAAAAAGAACAACTGGAAGGGTTTAATATGCTGCGAAGTTTTAATCCTTTCAAAACATTCATGAGCAGGACCATTCCAAAATACATTTGGTAACTTCATAAGGAAATTTTAGTTGTGCTTCAGGTTTGTCACTTCAAGGTGGAGCTTTTCAGTGGCTCCTAGGTTTTTAGCCTGTGAGTGATTGTGCACTTCATCTTTATTTACAATGCAAAGGGCACCAGAATCAACACCAACTTTTTTTGAATCAAAGCTGGATATTTTTTTTTTTTCCTGGTCAGTGCCCATCAAGGTGCATGCAAGCTCCTTCTGAACTAAGCTGCTCGTTGGCAATGTATTTTAGTCTAAGAAAACTTGTATTAGCTAAGAATTCTTAAACCTTCTTTTCTTTGTTCAGAGAAATAAAAAATAAAATTGGCCGCAGTTAGTGTTGGTAATTTTCTCCAGTGTTTGAGTCGGTATCATTTTTATACCACAGGAGTAGAAATTAAAAGTAACTTTTTCTGAAAAGTGAACATGAGGGAGCTTCAGTATCTGGCCTTATTTTGGACACTGTATCTTAATGTCAGGGGTGGAGTACTTTGAGTGCAAATGATTTTGTACGGTGATTAGGTGCATTTTATCTTCCTGGTCAAAAAACAACTTGGTGACAATGATGGAATGCAAGCTCCTACCATGCAGAAAATAGACATTGTTTAAAAAAGTCAAAAAATGCGTTCATCGCTCAGCACTGAAGCAAGCAAACAAGCAAGCTCCTAATCATAGAAGGGACTAAATAGTAATAAAAATCAGACATTGTATTGCTGACTGTCTGCATTATTTTTGATTCAGGCATGCTGTAATGATCTTTCACTCTGTTTTGCTTTTAAACTGTAGCAGTGTAATTTTTATAATCATTGCCTGTGTCTCAGTTCTTGGCCTGTTCTCTTATCTTCTAGCCAATACTGTAATTTCACTTAATAGTCCAGTCACTTACTTTTTTGCTCACATGGTTGTCTCGGGATGTAATTTGTGCATATTCAGAGCGAACGCCCTGAAAAATCTTTATCAACTACAAAGAAGAGGTGTCTTTTGTTTAAATAGCAAGCTTCAATCCAGGCTTTGAACTAAAGTTACTGTGAAGTTACTGTTGACAACTTGAACTTGTAATTTTCCCTGAGAAGGTTGCTTTGCAATAGAGCTGATACAGGACTAAAAGCACCCTTAGTCCTATTTATTACTATGTGCTGACTTCCCAGTTTTCTTTACATAAGTCTATTTGTGCTACTAGTTTATTAAATTTTACAGCTATCTTGAGAGTACATGTAGCCACCTTGATGCTTAGATTTGGCTTACTCTGATGTGACCTTGTGCATTAATCTGTGTTTTGCAATTGCATTCTTTGTTTCTTTGTTCTTAAAGTCTGGGAACCACTTAGATGCCTTCAGACCTCTTCTTACCTTATTTATCTCATCATGATTTCTACATTTCAGGCCTGAGTAGGAATTTTAATCTGCTAAGGGCTTCTGTACCAGACTTTTTGCATGGAGAGTGGCCTTCAGGAATGCTTCTCCCTTCTGCTTCTTCCTTTTAAATTTCAGATTCCTCCTCTGCATTTTTCAAAATGTTAGTGACCTGGTAACTGAGAGGTAGCAGAGATTACTCATTTTATTTTGTCACTGTTTCGAATGCTTTTTCGTCGTAGTCAAATTATCCATAGCAAACTTATGTTACTATTGATCCCATTGTCTTGGTCCTTTAACATTACTGGGTTTTGGTGGGTCCACAGCGCCCCCACGCCCCCCAAGGTCTTGCATGCACCCGTAGGGGAAGGGACAACATTGCCTTAATATGTTTTAATAACCTGTAAGACTATGGAGCGTGATACAGAACACAGTCTACTTCAGACAACGGATAAAAATGACAGACAGACATGCTTTTTTCATACGTGGTCATGTGTAACTGAATATGTTTGTGATGGCTACGCGGAAAATGGAAGTAACGTGTCAATCCCAGCACCACAGCCTGTGAGGCTGGTGTGAGTCATGCAGCCCTATTAAAAAGCAGGAATTCAGCTTCTTAAGTGAGAACTCAAAGTTGTAAGCATGGGGGGTTTACCAAATTAGGAAAAGAGAATAAGATGTCAGCCTTACTATCCCATTCACAGCAACAGTATTACATGTTCATGAATTTAGGCTTTTTCTTCTTCAAAGGACCACTGAAATGTACTAGCACATTATATTCAAAATTTGGTCTTGATTTTGATCCTGATCAAAGGGATACGCTTCGAGTATTTTAACATCTAATCCTTTTTCCTCACTTTGATCGTTTCAGACTGAGATACAAGTAACCACTTCCACTACCTGTGTTAGCCAAGACTGAAAAGCATCTTATCAGCAGATAATGGATGCTGCTGCTTGGAACTCCATCCTCTTGATATTTTAGTGTAAAAGATGTCTCTCTCCTTCTGCCTGCGGTTTTCAGCATTGCTGCACAGTATCATGGGAAAAAAGTACTTAAAAAAAATCTATTAAATAATAATATGGGAGCAACAGTTATGAAACCTTCACAGGATACATGTGGATTCTATGTAATACAGTGTGAATGAGTCCCTAGAGAGTAATAGAAGGTTAAAACAAACAGGCGCTTTATTGTTGTAATATAAAATTTCTCATGAGATGCTATCATTAGGCAGATCATTACAGACTTTTTTCTTCTTGTATCATAAAATAGAACTGGTGTTTACTGGGCCTGATATCTTACAAAACAAACTATAAAAGAGGGATTTATGGAGGCAGCAGAAGCCACATAAAAGTTGCTTTGTGGTGTTGAGTGATATAGATGGGCTCCAGAAACTAATGAGCAGAGGTGTCCTCAGAGTTCCCTCCGTGCTAGGGATGAGCCAAGAGGGTCCTAACCAGTCTGTTGTAGTGACGATCTGCTTTTGTCGCCGGGTTACTTTGAGAAGATAGCTCTTGCAGTTGTGCCACCATGTTGACCTCAAAGCTGTAACAGTTAAAATGTGACCCAAAATACTTATCTGATATATCACTTCGTAAATTTGAGAACAATAAATGCTGGGGAAAGACATTTCCTGGCTTTGTTTCTTCCTTTTTAATGTGCTTTTAAAAATTCAAAAGAACTGATTTATACTCAGTTCTGTCAAGAAATGATGGTGTGTAGGGTTAAGTACATGAAAATAGTACCATTTTGCATCCATAAAATGTCACCAGTTTCATAAGATTTTTTTGTTTTAATTCTATCTTGCCTCAGGTCTCTTCACCTCTCTCAGACAATGTTATTAACGCTCTTTCAAGAGGATCAGTGAGGAGACTGTATTTTTTTCAAGGGTATGTAGGGAAGTGTGGAGAAAGACTAGTACCAAAGCTAAGGAATCCTGCTCTATTCAGATCTCAACCACAGCTGTGAGCAACAGGTTTCAGCCACCCATCTTTCCCAGTCTTTCCGGTTTATTGCTGCCTTCCTGTGCATTTTTCCTTTCTCTACTACAAGCTTTTTCCTACCCCTTGCCCTCACCTGTCTCACTTTTCCCTGCTGAAGTCCTGCTCTTCCTCTTGAGTTGAACCTCTGTTGGAGGGGAGGGAGATGCTAAGGAGAAATGTTACTTGCTTACAATCTTGCTAATGAGTGGCATTTCAGCTGATATGAGTGACAACGAGGAAATGAATCACTGTCAATACAGATGGATGGTACTTGGCAGAGCTGGCATAGCTCCTTTGTGGCTGGGTCCTTCTCATGGTTTACATCTCAGTTTTCCTTCTGGTCTGGTCCATGATAGGAGCTGAAAAAGCTCACAATGGCTTTGTGGAGCAAATAACTCCATGCATAATGCACATAATGCTGTCAAGAGTTTTGTGGGACTTGCACTGTTTTTTGTGTTTTATGGACAGCAGGGCTGAAAAAGAAACAAGTGCCAGCAGGTAATTTTGTTTTCAAATAGTCCAAGTGTGAAATGTGTGAGCTCCATTTATCATTCCAGCTGAGTCTCTGTGGAGACTGACCTGCTCATGTTTGCCCATTGTTTTTGTTTTCCTTGGCTAAATGTTGCCTGCTGGAACCAACATTTTAAAATCTGAATTTCTAAGCATGCACAAATGATAAATTGCTTTATTTGTTCAAGAAACACTTTTGTAGGAATGTTTTAATTGTAATTAATAAGGGGAGAGAAGGGCTATGATTGGTTGCAGGCGTTCTTTGTAAGCAAAAATTGTATTGATACCATCCACAAAGGCAATAGATGTGAAAAATAACTTTGTAAATTTGAAGGGCTGCAATTATGTGGTTTATTTTTACAGAGAGATATATTAGAAATCCATCCTTTATGTTTCAGAGGATGTTAGTTTTAGAAAGCTATAAGCTATAAATACTGAGATGGGCTTACTACAACTTCCCACCATCACTTACAAGGTATAGAAAAGACAGTCAGAATAGCAACGAATGTTTTACACAGTTTGAGGGCCGCTCAGTGCTCTGGCAGGTCAAACCTGTTACAGGTGGTGTGAGTACAGCTCTGTGCCATTAGAAAAGGGCTTTGCAGGTTCTGGAGTGTTGAGGACAGCTATTCCCGTTCATATTCATAAATGGATGCTTTAAAACATCATTATTTAGACATTTCTCTTGTAGCCTTTTAAGTGATATATGGACCTTCTGGTCTCCCATTACTGAGCGGTTACTCAGGGGGCTCATAACCATGTTGGGATTTCCTCTCCTCCTACCTCCTTGGTGTCCCTTCAGCCACCACCACAAAGCTGCATTTGCAGCTTCCTAAACGGAGGCAGAGGCCAGCACTTTAATACTTTCCATCCACGTGGTTTCTCCTTTCTTTTGAGAGCCACTTGGAGAGAAAAACAGAACAGACGATGTTTCCTTCAAATCTGATCCTTCTGCTATTTGTTAGCAGCTTTCAGTGACAATACAAAGCTGAGTAAGCCTGCCTTCAGAAAGATACCTCTTTCTCTGGAAAAAGAGTGGGTACCAAGAGTTTTTCCAGAAGTTGTTGAGAGGAAACTGATTCTTCAGTTTGTCTCAAATCAAAATTTAAGTGATCTGTTTCTCTGTTTAAACCTACGTGAACTTCTGCAAGAATACATAGGCTAAACAGTCTGGCAGTTAATAGGTGAAGCTGTTGCCTTACACTCTGATAGTATTTCAGTA
Organism: Fregata magnificens; assembly: GCA_013389945.1. Lineage (NCBI taxonomy): Eukaryota > Metazoa > Chordata > Aves > Suliformes > Fregatidae > Fregata > Fregata magnificens. The sequence continues at coordinate 58,723 of WAAD01036224.1, read as the reverse complement.
TCCTCAGAATAGCTAAAGGGAAGAGATCCTCTAGTGCCTTTGACCTGCAAGATCTTAGTGGCGTTTTCTGTTTTGCAGAAGCACTGACCTGTTCCTTCATAGCTGTCTCTGGCAACTTGCGCATGCAAGGCTCAAAAGGATGAGCTGTGATGAGTGCCATAAAACTGAAGGGAGCGGATAGAGGTGCCAGAACAATTCAAAGTGCTTTTATTAAGCCCTCTTTCCATAATTTCTTAGAGGGAGGGAAAAGCATCTCTTTCAAGCTTGGCTAGACTTAAAATTAGCTGCTGCCTTCCTTTCATTGTCTCGGCACCTTTGTGATACTGCTGCTGGCTTGTTAGCAGCTTCAGCTCGTGAATAGCCACTCTGCTCCTGTGTGCAGAGGGCCGTAATTTCATCTCACCCTTACAGATATATTGCTTTGACTTTGAGAGCTGTGAGGAAGCTCTTAATGTTAGCTTTAATTAGTAATTTTTTTTGTTGTTTTCCTTAGTAAAATTTGTTTCAGTTTAGTGTGAACTGCAATTTGCTTTGAATACCTCCATGTCATTGCTTGAGAGATGAAAGTCCTTTTTTATGAAAAGAGTCTCTTTACTCTTTCTCATTCTCAAGGTATTTGAGAAAACCTTAAAAGCTTTTGGAAGAGCTGGCTTCTAGCTTTCTAAATGTAGCAAGGGTGTAGTTTGGTAGGCTGAAGATTTTCCTAAATATTTTGATAAGTCTTTCTCAGTTTTACTTCA
>WAAD01036224.1:40665-54898 GCA_013389945.1 Fregata magnificens | reverse complement strand
TTTTCCCCCCTTGTGCATCATGAGACAAAGATGTCCCTGACGAGAGACATATTTATGATGCTTACTTCAGAAGGGCTGAGGTCTAGCAGGTTTATTGCACTGAGGTTTCACAGACGCAGAACATGTAGTTCACAGCCGAAGTGCCTCATGAGCTATACTATAATAGGAGCAAGTCTGGCCCTGTACTGTCTTGTCCAAGAGTTGTTGCTCTACAGCTGGGTAAATAGACTTTTCTTCAGGCTTGACCAAATCAAAATGATTCACTTAGGTTTTGAATGAAAGAATTTGATTCCACTTCCCAAAGCTGGCAAATATTTCTGTACTTTACTACAAGGCGGTCAAGACAGAAGGAAGGCATTTTATTGGTTTGGTTTGATAGTCTACACACTGTTCTTGGTGTAGTAAGGAAGGGCTGCTGGAGGTTAGAGGCAACTGAATTAGCAAAAGATGCTAAGATGGCATTAAAAACACAGAATGGGAACATGCTTTGTTTTGGCATAGTGTCAGTCAGTCCAGATTTTAGAGGATTCAAGGAAATGCTATTAGAAATCAGCAACCTCATTTTCTCTTAAAGAAAAGAGATTTCCAGAAATATTAACTGAGACCTCATAGTGCTGACTTGAGTTTTATTTATTTATTTATTTATTAATTTCTGAACACTGAGATAATAGACCAGCATCTTCTAGTGAGCCCCTACAAGCTTTTGCACAATCATAATAAGGTAAAATCCTCTGGTCAAGAATAGCTTTGCAAAGCATTAAGTTAAACACACATGTATTTGCCTGTTTTTGACTGGAGGATTAGTGATTTGTTTCTTTGTGAAACTCTACACTGAGCTCTTAATTAAGCTTACCAGGCACAAGTGCACTTCAGGTGATCCAGACGACCTTTAAAGGGCCTGCAGCAGATGGTGGAAAGTCTGTGCTCTGCGCAGTATTCTGCTGTTTTGTCTGTTAAATAAGTATCTAATTACTCCCAGTCTTATCTTATTTCAACACAGTGTCACTAAATTACTTACATGGCTGTAAGTAAGGTAATCCGTTGCCAATCCGATAAGCTTTCAGCTTGACTTTTTGGGAAGTAAACTTGCACCTGATGAGAATTTTCTTTCGAGCAGACAAGAGCATCTTCCAGTACTTTTCCAGAGGCTCTTCACAAGATCATTCACTGTCTTTCCCGTACAGCTTTTTTTTTGTCAGCTGTTCTAAATAAATTGCCTGTGACAAATTTGGATTTTTTTAAGTTTCTTTCTTGAGGGCAAAATGGCTTTTATTTGTGATGTTTTACACTGTGATGGGCAAGGGGATGCAAGCACTTCTGAAATAATAGCTTCAACTCTTTGTATTTGTGGACACTGAACCATTACTCTGTTATTTTTCTGAACTGCTGCCTGTGTCAGGCAGAATGGCTATTATGTAGAGCAGCACTTGGGCAGGTGGTTGAGTCATCCTAAGTTAATTTCTTCTTCATTATTGTCTTGAACAGATCTAAGCTGTGAAAATAGGCAGGTTGTTATTGGAGTCAGTATCTAGATTTTTCCTCACGTATGACTTTTTTTTTTTCAGTCTCACTAATTCTGAGATGGTATATGAAAAGCTTGGCAACATTGGGGATGCTCTCCCTCCTCTTCTCAGCCTTCCTGTAATCATCCCCTGTGCATGTTAGCACACCTGCAAGCCTGAGGAGGAGGGATGTTTGCCATTAAAGAAAAAAAAAAATGCATTGCTCATATGCACTCTCATACATTGGAAACAGGGGAGATGTCCTGTGATGAAAAAACCCCCATAACTTCTGGTCTCCAAATAGTGAGCCTTTGCTATCTAGTCCTATCTTCAAAATGTATTCTGTGCAAGCTGCATGTCCTGCAGAAATCGATGAAGTTCTGCAGGCATGCATTATGGCATTCACACGGAGCTCTGGATAGGATGAGGCTCTATAGGCGTAAAAATGCCCTTACCTCTTTACCTCAATAGCTATTCTACTGTAACAGTATTGAGGGGAAAAAATGTTTGGGAGAAGCGTATCAATCTCACTATTCAATTGGTGTTTCATGTTTTATATAGTTCATATGCTTCATATCTGCCAGATGCAAGCTGGGTTGGATGTTTGATATAGACTAGTTAGTAGGTCTTTAGGCCAGTAAATACTGATTTTTATTTTTAGTTCTGTTGTCTTCCTCCTTTGTTTTTGAATGAACTTGTTTCATCAGAAACAGCCATTCAATTAACGGTGTGAAAAGCACTTGATTCAGTCAAAACCCAAGATGACATGTTCTGACAGACATGGCTGGTGTCTGTTTTGGACTTGTAGAGAAAGGAAGCTGTGCTTCTGTCTTGTTACTTCAGTCTCTGAATGCCTACATCTTGGTACCCTGTGATGCTCTGTCACAACCCCACAACACCCTGTAGTGTTAAGGTAGGTGGTCTCCTTTTGGTCTCCCTGTATCTGCTAGAGAAGTGGAGTGCTCCATCCTGCTGAGCTGAGGACTACTGCAGCTGCTGCATCTCTTGCTTTTCTGGGTAATCCCCCTGCTTTTGCACAGCAGAGTAATTTCTCCTGTGATTTCCACCCTGAATGACAGGAGATGATCTGTTTTGTTTGAAAGTAAGGTTCAGGTTCAGACCAGTGTTCTTTAAGTTGTGTTTAAAAGGAGGTCAAATGAGATAATATAATGCTGCCTTCTGTCCTTAAAAATCTATAGATGTAGCCAGTGAAGGGAAATATCTTATTCCTGTAATTTTAGTCATTGTCCTCAATCAAATTCTCAGAGGAAAACACAGCAAAAGACAAGCTCACAAGCAGCCTAACAACCTCTTTGACTTTAGTCTCTTGAGTTCCCATAAATAGTTTACAAACTAATTGTCTTTAAAAGAGAAAAACCTGTTACTAAGGGCAAGATGTTTAATGTGTTTCTGGTAAATATGCAATTTAATCTAATAGTGGTGTTCTTAGCTGTTAATATCCGTGGATGACCTGTTTGGCATGAGCATCTGAAAGCAGAGCTGTCCTATTAACCTGCCAGGGTATCTGTTAGCCTCATTTTGAGAGCGATTTGGAAGAGCCTGGAGAAGATCATTGTAAACACCATAGCATGATGCCAGGGAAGTATTACCATGAGCATACTTACTGCTTTTATTGCATGATCAATTGTTAAAAACGTCCCTTTGTTTATGGTTTTGCATTAGAAATCATACCAAGTTAAATAACAACATTTTGCCTCCCTGTGATATGCTGTTGGTAATTTCTGTTAAGCTGGATAAAAGCTCCAACTGCAGAATTTGAGCTTTGTCTCATTCTGTGGGTAACAAGCCACTCAAAGGATTTTTTTTTCAACTTTTTTTTTTTCCCCCTCCCTAAAATAAAATCCTTTCCTGACTTCCAGCCGAGTCTCCTATTTTAAAGATATCTGGGCACTAGTGATGTTAGTGCAAACGCTGGTGGCTGTGGAAATGTTTCAGTGGAGATGGGCCCTGAAGTCCCTGCCATTGCCCTGCAAAGAGGAGTATAGCTAAGGATGCAGTGAAATAAAAAGCAGCTGTGCCACTTGGGGGTGGTGAGTGGCCTCTACACAGCAAGGTCTGGGGAGAGTCTAAGGACTGCCTGGGTGTCTTATCTGTATCACTCCATGCTGTGCCATGTTTAAAGGCAATTCCATTTCTTGTCTCATATAGAACAGTCATATTCTCACTGCTTTTATCTGTCATTACATGGGAATAATCATACTGAATCAAACTTCTTGTCACTAAGTGCAGTATTTTGTCTCCACAAGGATGCTTCCAGCACACACAAATTCTTGAGGAAGGTGTAAGAAACCATGCAGCATGCAGAGGCTGTGTCCTTCAGGCATTACATTTTTGGGGGTTACCAACCCTGTGCCCGCTGCTGTGTCTGGTGGCTGCAGAGCTGAGGGCCCTGTGGGCACAGCAGGGTGCCTGTGTGCCCCAGCCCTGTGCCTTTGTTCCCCTGGTCTTTGCTTGGTGAGCTTAGGAGGATGAAAGTTCACAACCCATTCTCCATGCACCACTCATTATTTTGTATGTTTTCAACATAGCTCTCTTAAATCTCCTATCTAAGGTAATCAATCTCATCTCTGAAGTAATCAATCAGTAACCGTTTTGAGTCTTTCTACTATGGCTCTCCATTTCCTTAATCACTCTTGTTGTTAATACAATTGCCCTTGGACAGTACTTTACCTATCAGGTTCAATATCTATAGTACATGATTTTTATCCTCCCGTCTCCTACCTTACTGAATTTGACCCATCTTAATACCTGTGAAAAAAAACCATATCCATGTAAACCTATTATTCAAAGAGATTTTATGTTGTTGTATATATACATAGTTTTCATAGCTTGAACTAAAGCAAATGTATAATTTAAATTTCTACTTACAATTGCCACTACAGGGTGTTAAATTGTTGCTGCTATAAAGAAACTGCACCAAATGTAGTAATGAATTTAACAGCCATATATGCACCATAGTAGAGCATAACAAGTCAATTTAGGGTTTGGTCTCAGGAAACACTGAGTGGTTTTTTTTAAAAAGCATTCACAATTCACAGCTGCAAACTATCCTATCTTTACATATGACTCCAGGAATTAGCTAAATGTTTATGCATGAGTTTAAGGCCTTATTAGCAACTGCAAGAACTTGCTCTTTTATTTCTAAGCTAAAACTTCAGAGCAAAGTAGTATAAGTAAGCTTTTTTGTTCTGAAATATTTCCAAACTGTGCAAGCAGCATGATTTAAAAATATCGCTTCCTCAGGTGATAATCTCAGGCAACGTGTACTAGAATGATCACAAGGTACATTTATCAATGCACCTTTCTTGTGTTTAGGTTTTAATTTTCTCTAGTTCTCTTAGGCTTTGAAGAGAAGTTAAAATACCAGAATATTTAACTCAGTTGTTCGTGGCTTCTCCAAAAATGACTAAATACTAAAATGATAAGGGAAGCGTACATGTATTGAAATTATGAGAAGTTCTCTATGATCCTAAAGAGAAGTCCATCACAGGCTGAAAGCAGTGGGGTAAACCTAGTTGTTCTCAGTACAAGCAACATTTTAGACTTCCAGATGATTGGTGGGGGTTTTTTTTAATGTCTGAGCTTTTATTCAGTGATCGCGTAGTAACTACGTATTTCATAAATGAACTGAAATATACTCGTAGACACATCTAAACCATAGCCTTAGTCAAAAATATCAGTATCTGTTTCAGAGGCTAGGAAATGAGATGCACATTAAACGGTACGTTTCCAGAATGACAGAGGAAACTTATAACTTGGGAATAAATGCCAGAATTCATGTTTTCCAGTACAAAACAAATCTTTTCTCTTCAGCTGTCTGATAACCTCAATAAAAGGAAAGTGACCAATATCAGAATCGTTTATATAAGAATCCTCGTGCTTTGAAGTATGAAAAGATCCTTGGCATTGCGATTTATGTAGTGCATACATGTACAGCTACATTTTTTACACTATGCTTTTCAACCCTGTTGTGAGGGAAGGAGTAGCTCTAACATGTTCAAGAGAGAATTTCCAGGTGCAAATCCCATTTGTCTGTCACTCCTGTTTCTGCCATTCACAACAATGACAGTTATGCTATCAATTATCTTAAGAGGAAAAGGTGATATATATCCTTTTCTTAGTGATGACTTCATAACAAAAGCTAAAATCTCATTCTGCAGAGTGAGGGAACTGAATAATAGAAAAAAAGGTTTTTATAGCTTTCACAAATTGTACTGTTCCTGTAGGGACAGCTAACACTAAGTGATTCTTGCTGACAGTGACAGGCCATTCTAGCCAACAATGTGGAGACTCTACCTGCATACTCTCAAAGTCAACATTATAAAATGTTCCTCTATGTTAAACACCTAAGCACATATTTGGTCACAAAACCCATACAGGTTTTAGGCACCTCTGAAAAATATGTTCTGTATACAACAAAGGAGGTAAGGTCTAAATTCCCTTCTGAGGTGTAAAACTAGTTAATTGCTCTGTCTTATACCGGAGGCATTTGGCCTGATGTTTCACCTGAAAAACCTAAGACTTACTTCCAGCAACTGCACCAACTTAAAGGAGCAGTACTCCCCAACAGGGTCTTGGCAAAAGTTATCAAAAGACTGGGATAGCCCCAGTGTGCCCGGGGTACCTTCTCAGCTGTGCCATGATCCTTAGGGTGACTGAAGCCCTCAGAAGGCCCACCAGGGAGAAGAGGCTGAGAAATCCTGCAGACTTTCATGTTTTCTTCATTTTTCAGCGCAAGTGGTCACACTTCGCTCATCTTCTGCCACCTTCGGCAGGTCCTGGGGCTGCCTGTGTGCTTCTGCAGCATTGTTAGGAGTGTACAAGAGTAAAACTCTGTCCTCTTCAGGTTTCCTCTTAAAATGAGAATAGGAGGTGGATGGTCAGTGTTAGAATGTGAGGGTTAATTTGGAAGATGCTGCTTCTTTAGTGTTAAATTTTACATTCACTCTTTTAAATTGATTTCCATCCTTATCTTAGCTCCATGGCTAAAGCCATGTTAGTTAAAACTTTAAAATGTTTCCTATCAAGGGTCTCGCTTAACAGGCTGCTTTTCGGAGAAGAGGAAATAGTTCACTGTCTGTCCATTACTCTGAATGCTTGCAAAGGAGAAGATTAATGTGCTTTTCATTGTCAGTCATCATAGGGGAAATAATAGTTGTTTGCTATTTCCTGATAACTCGGCTCAGGGTTCTTCCCCACTTGATCGTGAAATTCTTGTTCCTGGAATGCAGGGAGAAAGATATATTACAAAATTATGTAAATATTCATTGGTAGTTGTACAGTAATACTGAATTTGTGATGGAGTTGTAATGATTTTTTTATTTTGAAATTATTTTCAAAATACACAAAAAGAGATGCCTCCTGTACATTGCAGTCCTCAATTTAAAAAAACAAAAAAAACAAACAAAACAAAACAAAACAAAAAACTATAGGTTAAACAGTACCATCCCACTTCATTTGGAAAATGATAGAAAACCTGGAAAGGAGGCAAAAAGCATCCTGTTTAGATACAAAATCAAATTGCTATATGAAAAATATGATGTTTGCTTGGTTTAGCTAGGGGTTTATGAAAGTTTCCCATATAATAAAAAACCCTTAAAAATCATATGTTTCTAGTTTGCTAGCTGTGGGATTGATATCTGTAACTTGAAATTATTGGGAGGAAGTAGGAAAGGCTCCTCATTCCCTCTGTCACTGTCATATGAATGGAAAGAGATGAAACTTCAAGAGCTGATGGATTATTACAAGAGAGAGGATACCTGAGCTCTGAGCAATGATATGGGGTGCACAGAATATGCTGAGGTCTTTTTCACAGGTTTACCAGGTTCATGTACTGGGGCTTGTTGCAGGGAACACAGAAAAGCAGTGAAGATGGCTGCATTTTAACGGATATCGAAGTACTGCTGAAAAAGCCATTCTAATTATAAAATTGTTTCATGGAATTTGCAAGGGTCATATAAATGCTCACCCTCACCCAAGGGCTGTTCCCATCAATATGCTCATGAGCAAAGGTGGTGTTTTGTTAGCGTATATTTTTACACAGCAATTGTACAAATCTTAATCATAAAGACGGCGTTTTGCCAAGCAGCTGTAATCTGCTCTCAGACACCACTCAACTCCTCTAAGTTGCTGTATTATCTTTATAACAGTCATGAAATAAAACAGTTGAGATGAAAATGTGGCATGATAAATGTGCACCCAAGCAGCAGGTGAGGGAAGAAGCAGAATATACTTGAAAGCAGGAAGAATAGTACATCAGAAAATACTTTGTTCATACACTTTTACAATTATTTTATTTGAACTATTTCTGAGAATGGTCGTAAGTGCTCAGTGTTTTTCACCTTTCCCTTTAATAACACCCAAAATATGAGATTCGGACATACTTTTTCTACGGAATTAAATAGAATGGAAATAAGAAATAATGTAGCATACAATGCCCCAATTTCTCTGATATACCTCTAAAATACATATGTTCATGCACAATGCACATGCACACTATTCTGAGGTTAAAATGTTCCACTTTGTAAATGATTAATGCCTTTCCATTCATGTGTCAGATTTGTCTGAGCAGTGTGTGACAAGGAAACTGTGACTATGATAATAGTTTGGGGAGAAATAAGTTGATAATCACTTTCAAAGAACAGTAGGGATGCAGACTTAAATAACTACTGGAAAACTCCAGTATTCTCCCAAGCATTTCAATACTGTATGACACAATTAACAAATGTAAGTACATTTTCACTCAATATGCTACTTAGGATCTGGAGGCCATATTTATTTTTCGAAAGACTTTTAAGCCCTTCAGGGAATGTCTTTGGAACCTGCAGTTCATTTCTCCGAAGCTCAGTTTAATTATTATACCAAAGAAATTTCGAGGAGCTGTGGCCTTCATGCAATGCTGCAGCTGTGAAACGCAGCTCAGAATAAGACATTAAGCTGTAAAACAAGGAGTGGCGGGTACCAATGTCGCCTCGTCAGGAGCAGAGAGAGCATTTGCTCTTGGGCAATAACAGTAAGCACTGCCCGTGGCCATGAGCAACAGCTCCTCCCCTTCGCTCTTCTGACAGAGATGGGGCTGCTTGCAGTGACTCCGCAGGCCATTTTTGGATTGTCTCTTTGACGCTCTGCAAGTTCTTTTTTGCAGCCATGGAAACCTTCCAAATTCCTCAATTAGTAACTCTGACTTTTTCCAGCTCACTGGTCCTAGCGGCTCTTTGTAACCAAAGTCTCTCTTCTGCTAAAGTACTGCTAACTGCCACCTTCCACTATATACAGCAGTCTCTATTAGAAAGTTAGTGCTGTTATGATAGACCTTATAGGGGGATGTTTTCCTTCATCATTTATCTCCTGTTCTTGCCTGGACTCTTGTCCTGGGTTTTTTTGGTGGTGGTTTTTTTTGTTTGGTTTTTTTTTTTTTTTTTTTTGGTCTGGTCATGACATTGCAACTTGGGCAGTGTCCACTGTAGACGCAGGAGCTATTTTCTGTATGACATCCTCTGAAAGGCTCCAGAATGTGAAAAATTATGGCCTCACAGGCAGAGAGAAACAAAGGAGACATTGAATGCAAAAAAGAACTTTCTCGCTCCATCTCACCAAAAGACCTGTGCCTTGTGAGAGTGGTATTGGGGCAGCAGATGGCAAAGTGCAAACAGCATGGGAAGTCATCAGGAATCCCTGGAAAGTGTATTTTGGGAAGCTGTGTGGCAAATCAGGGGACATTACTGACAGTACAGAGTGCAAGGCAATCATCTGCGTAGCCATAAAATAACCTTCACCTTTTCTGGAGGAGACTGACACTGTAGTAAACAAGCTCAAACTGGGAAAGGCACGTGGTAAATGTTACAGATGAAGTCATAAAAGTCTGGCAGCCATGCAGTTCATGTCCTTCATAAAATCTGTGAAGAAGCAAATGGGAAGCCAGGGACTGTCCAAAGTACCAGTGCAAATCAATCTACCTTTCGGCATCTCAGGGAAAAAAAAGCAGACCTGAAAGACCTGCTGAGCAGATCTCTTCTCAAACAAAGATAATGTGCTGCCACATGTTACTGGAACTTGCAATTCAAGATTGGGTCCAAGAAGATTGAATTAGTGGGGGACTGGTAGAGGGGGAGAATTTTTATTTTTATTTTTTTTTTTTACCCTGAGGTATTAGCAAGCCTGGGATAATTCAGTCTCTGTGAATCTTCAGTGATCTGCAAGCCCGTTTGGGACTGTTATGCACACACTGAAGCAGCTTGCTGTGGTATGTACTGCTGCATGGATCTGTTTAATTTTATTAAAACTTCCAGAGGAAACACTAGTAGATATCTCACACTGAATAAGAGGAAATATTTCCTTGCCTTTGGAGCTTTTAAGGAAAATCCTTAAACTGAGTTAGAATTGATTTCTTTTGTCATGAGACAAATACCTGTTTCATTGGTTAGTTCTTTGTTGGAGGTTCTTGGATGGGGACCCTGTGGATGGAAAGGAAGGAGATGGACGCTTCCTTGAAAATAAGTGGATGTGCTCAGGGAGGAGAAGCTTCCAGCCTGTGGCATGGAAAGGCAGCGTGGGGTGAGAGTTCACATGCAGGGAATCTGCAGCATTATGGGGACCAGATGTAGCTGGCGAGCAGAAGCCAGTGCAGGCTTGGCCTCTGGGCTGTGAGAAGTTCCATGCAGCCTGGACTGAGACAAAGCCAACCTGAAAGAAAGGGTCTGCCTTGTGAGGACATAACTGGCAGGGGAGGGTTGTTTATAAACCCTTTTTATTTTGTTGTGGATTACCTGGCCACTTAGAGTTTTATTTCAAGTAATTTAATAAAAGCTGGCTTTTCTGATAGGGGGAAAAAACCCTTTCATTTCAGTGCTCACTATAAACAAAAAGGATTAGCAGGTTTTCCACAGTGCTCTGGAAATGTCAGGCCCATTTCACTGCATATATAAGAAGCTGCTATGGTGGTGCAAACCCAGGCACACACGTTCATGTCCCATGCCAACCTGCATTCACTGTGCAGTGGCCTTTCCCTTCGAGATTTGTAATGGCATCTCGGGCTCCCCAGGTAGACAACTGAGACAGTCTTTCTATGGTTTTTGAGCAAACTTCACAATGACCACCTAGAAATACCTATCAGATGGTTTTGGATCTGAGTTAACATGTCTTTTGTGCTGGAGTTTGGACTTTGTTTCCCTCTGGTTCTTTCTCATGCTTCTGGCCTTTTATTGCCACCCATCTTCCCTGTCCCCAGGCTTAGCAATAGAGCAATGAATTTAAGTGAATTGGATGGTCTCCGTAGGTGCCAGGATCAGTACAGTGTGATACAGGGCCTGGCAGAAAGGAAAGAAGAGAGGAGAGCCACCTTCTTCCAGTGGTAACAAGTTATTAGATGAAATCACATCTCGATCAGCTGTGGTTTGGTTCTGATTTTTCCCTGAAACTCTAGGGGAAAAAGTAATTAAGCCTGCCACTGGATGGGGGGGGCGGGGGAATGGAGATTAGTGTTTTCTGTGACTTTCTAGGCTGTGATCTCCTCTGTAGGATTAGTAACCCACCACACGCTTCTGTAATCCCTGGGTTACTGATTGTACAAACCTTTAGTGCATACTTCTCTTAGGAATAGGGTGGATCTCATCTTCCAAAGTAGCAGTTCTTGCACAGGGAAATGAAACTTCATCCCTCCGGATGAATTGAGCCTGCTTGTTAAGTGATCTTGTGGGGGAAGAGCTGCTGAGCAATTTGTTGGGAGGAAAGACAAAACCTCACAATTAACTTTCAGAGGATCACGGGTTTTGGCTCTGAGCCAAATGTTTAATAGTAGGTCAAGCTTGATAGAGCTGTTTTTCTGCCCAGAGCTGAACTGGTAAGTCAAATGCACTACTCTTTGACAACTTAATTTTGACTTCAGGCTTGGGGACAAATCACAAAAGAACACCAGTAATTGTGCAACAGCTGTCACAGGAGGGAAAAGAAGGAGAGAAAAAAAAAAAAAAAAAAAAAAAAAAAAAACCTAGTTTGTAAGTCATGGCATCCTATTTCAGGAAACTTGCAAATGTGGCCCTGGAGCAGAATTGCTCATATTTCTGAGTTTTCTTTCCTAAAAGAAAATCCAAGTAGTTGTCGAACTAGACAGTTATTCTGCAGATGTTTGGTTGGCTGCAGCTATGACACAGTTCTGGAAGGAAGGGAACATATCTCATGTGCTGTGTACACAATTCAAATGACATGTTTAACTTGTCAAGAAAAAGGATTTTGAGCATAAGGCAAAATCAGTAAAATTATTCTTCTGGGACATTTTTGGTAACAAGGCCAAGCTTCCANTGTATGTTGTTACCAACCCCTAGAGCCAAGCAGCCTCCATCAAAGGGACAGGGCAGGAGTGAAGAATGAAACTGGTTCTTTAATTGTAAAAAAAAAAAAAAAGGGGGGGGGGAGGCTTTTGCATCTCTGGATTTGGAGGAGATGAGAGAGAAAGATGAAACTGAGCTTACAGAGTTGCTTGTTCTCAGGCTGAAGTGTACAGACATGATCATGCTTTCAAAACAAGAAGGAAAAGCAAGGTTGCGCTGCCAGTGGGGAGACATAAGCTGCTTTTGTGAGTTAAAAGAGCATTTGCTGTGGTAACTGGCAGGGAACTGCAAAAATAAGAGAACGAGTAGAAGTTGAGCTAGAAATACAAACTGTTAGAAATAGAAGGCTGAAAGATGAAGTTGCACCATACCTTACCAAATGTCTTAAATTGTAAAGGAAAAAAGAAAGCAAAGATGCAAACCCTTCCTTCCTTCTCCTCTCTATCAACTCTTCACTTTGAGGGCAACCTGGTCTTCATTCAGAACTTTTTGTTCTCTTGAATAATAATCTATTCAGGAATTACCATGCCTGAAAAGAGTTCTGCCTCTAGTCCTTTAGCTGTTAAATAGGCTGAAAGCTGGGTAACCTGGTTTCTTGTCAGTACTTGAGCATGGTACACCACTCTACTCAGACAGATTCTAGCAGACCACCGCTACCTACAGAAGAGAAGCAAAGGGGGAAATGGAGTTTGTGAATGAATAATTACCATGATGCTGGAAATGGTTGACATAGTCAAAGATGGATGTGAAATTATTTTCCTCTCATCTTTATGCAGGAAAATTAATTTTTGCCTACATATAGCAGAGCAGCTTTGAAGCAGCTTTTCATATGCTACATAAATATGTATGAAGAAATGTTTATGACAAGTTTAATCTGTCTTTGCATCTTAGTCTTGCAGAAGGCCTCAAAATGGATTTCAGATGCCGATCAAAATATTTATACCTCTACCTGAACTTTTTATAATGTCCCTTCACCAAAGAGGGAGAGAAGATAGCATTTAGAACAAAATACTGGCTGCAATTGCATTGCTAAATATGAACTGTTCCTGCCTCTGCCTCTTACAGCAGTGTGTATACTATGGATACGAGTTAGCAAAGTTCTCCATGGTTTTTTAATTTCTTTCACTTTCTCTGGTCTTTGCAGTAGGTAATACTGACCCAGATCTCTTATCCAATCAATCCTTTTTCCCACATTAGGGCAGTGTTATAACTCCTCTCCCTGGCTGCTCTTACATTCTTGTTTTCCAAGTTTATTTGAACTAATTCCCAGAGAGCCTTCGAATGTGCTAACTGTATAGAATACATTACTTTGCCATCTGTTTTGGGAAAGAGACTTTTCCCATTACATTCCTATCCTGTAATTATTTAAACTTTACAGTGAACTCTCCAGACCGCAGGTATTTATAGCCTTGTAAGCATACTTCCTTTTGTTTCAGCAAGAATACACAAGGAACAATTTTTCTTCAACTTTTGCAATGTTTTTTGTTAGCACTCTGATACAGATGTTCACATGATAGTTCAAGTTTAATATTAAATTTAACCTTCGTATACAAACATCACTAACATGTTGAGGGTCCAAGTAAGAAATTTGATTTGAGATTCAGCTCTTGTCATAGAAAAAATTGATTTGGGGTTCAGCCCTTGCATAAAATATGTGTTAGTACAAGTCAGCACATTCCCACTAGCACCTTCACAGGGAAGATGGTTCCTATGATATCTAAACTCATGCTAGAGTAGCCAAGATTTTTTAAGAAAAATTTGTTGGTTTCAGACAACTAAATATTAAAACATATTGCTCTGGGCAGTTTTACAAATTCTAGTTCACTGCTTTTCAGCAGCAGACTGAGTCACTGTTAATGTCTTACCTATTGTTGTATTTCCAACAATTATTTACAACATACCAAAAAAAAGGTCAAAAAAATCAAACCAAAACAAACAACCACCTCCTCACTGAAATTACTTCACCTTGCAAAGGTAGAGAATCAAAACATACTCAAGGTATGCATGGCAGCTGACTTTTTTTTTTTTTGTGTGTGTGTCACTGTAATGCAGAGGAAGTTCAATATTGACTTAACTTTCTACCTGCATAAGAGTTGTAAATGAAGATTGGATACTTGCAAGCATGCTGTTTGGAACTAACTACATTCTATACTAGTAGGTTAGTGTATAATAAAGGCATGCTAAGGCAATAGATATTAATACAAATTAAATCAAAGTTACTTAGGAGCACATGCCAGTTAATGATTTCTTCTGATTTGTTCACTGTTGGAATTAACACAGCCAGGATGTTCTTTGTCTGTAATGCTCCAGTTAAGTCACAAATGTCCTGTGTTCCTGCATGAATTGACTGATTATTATAGGCCAACTACTAAGTTCTTACTAATC
>WAAD01036224.1:20833-36603 GCA_013389945.1 Fregata magnificens | reverse complement strand
AATTTGAATGGATGTATCTTGCAGTGTGTATTACTAGGGCACCCCCTAGCTCTCATATTTCCTGACCAGAGAGGAAACAAATCTGGTTTCATCAATTTCAGAGCAGAACAATGCTATGTTCTAAGTTGTAATAACAGTGTATGATTAGCAGTTGGCATTAAAAATAAAAATAGCTTGTAGAACTTTTATTGCACAATTTGTGTTTTAATAGGATTTTTAATATGAAAGGAAATTGCCCAAATATTGCAGCAAATGTAATAGAGTAGTGCCATTTTTTTATTTTTATTTTTGTTTTCCAAAGCTGATTAAGATAGAGCTGGATCTCTGTAGTGTATCTGGAGGCCCCTCAGGGAAGTGTCTGCATCAGGAGGGTGAATTTCACAATTTCTCACAGCAGACTGCCTTTGGAGCAGCCAAACTAGATTGTTTCTGAATGACACAAAAGCTGGGGGATGTGCTCTGGGAGCCCACCTGGTGCACTTCAGCTGCTCGGGCTGAGATGTAATTCTTCCTTCCCTCCCATGTGCCCCCAAAATGCATGCAATATGGATGTTGGGTTCTCAACAACAACTATTTCGTGTGATCGTTATGTTCCTGGTGCATCACCCTACTTGCTAACGCAGATATAACCAGTCTGGGTTTAACTAGACCAGAGGTTTGTGGCTGAGCAGGATCTGATCACGCCATTTGCTGGGGAGTTTACAAAGCAGCGGTATCGCACCTGTCTTACTGGTTATTATCACATTCCCCAAAGGCTGTAGGAACAAAAATGTACTGTACTCTTCAGTGCAGGAGGAGCAGTGACTTCAAACAGGTTATTTCGATAAACTGCCTCCCCTATATTTATCCACATCATCAGACAGACTACTCTAAACCGGCGGTTTCTTGGCATTATGTTTTGTTAGCACAGGTTTTTCTCCTTCTATCTGTTCTCATGTTACAGCTTGCACAACTTGTTTCATAAGTGGTTTTCTATCAATCGCAGAAGTGCAAACCCGTTGCCTTGTTTGCAGCTTTTCCCCTCAAATCTTNAGAGAAAAACATGTACAACAGAAACGTACTGTGCAATGAATCAAGTAACACAGTTTCTATTCAGATCACAGCCCTGCGGGTATGGAATATGAATTAATGAATCTACTTCTATTAGCATATTACATTGTGACAGTAGTATCTTTACATATTCCACATGAACTCAATCGCGGTACCAAAGTCTGCGCTGGACTTCCTAGAAATCACTGCAAAGGGACAGCCAGAAGGATCACCTAATACATGTCCTGTCTCTGGGTGGTGGTGATTAAATGTGCCTAGGTGTTTCTGATACAAATAGACTTTGGAGAAGTCTGAAGTGAATTCCATAACTCTCTGCAAGTAACTGAAGTGGTATTTTAAGTCCCTCATATTTTGGCACAGTTCTGACTGCAGCGTATGGGTGGGAGGTCTGACTCTGGCTCTCAGTTTATTTGAATTATACATGTCGCTTTGTGCTCTTCTATCCTGTTTTGCAAAACACGGCATTATAATAACGTCCTGTTGCAGTGAGCACTCTTCTCTTAGGATCGCTCTTTCCTTTTGTTAAATCTGTCTTTGATTCCACAACAATTTTGCATTTTAGTCAAACTTTGAATTTGAGTCATATCTTTAAAAGGACACTCATTCTCGCTTTGCTACTGTCTGGAAATTTTCTGGAATCCATCTTTTTTTACTTTTGTAATATTGGCAGCTGGATGGTTTTCCTTGGTCTTAAATTTTTGAATGCTGTGCTTCTGCTAACAGGGAAATCCCTAATAGAAGTGTTTTGTTACTCAGCTTGAGAATAAGATTTGGTTTCTTCCCAAAGTAAGGAACCAACAACATCCTGAACATCTCTAAAAATAACTTTTGTAAGTAATTCAGCAATGAAAAAGATTTAGAATGATATTTCTCTATGTGAAACAAGATCATCTTATTTGGAATATATTGAGTTGGAAACAATCAAACTTTCTTTTCTACTATGCCCAGAATATATTAGAAATGTGAATTGGTGAAATGTAAATTGAATTTTGTGTAAGAAAGATTTCCTGTTATGCAGAGGAATTTCCATTCTGGCATTTAACCTACCTGTTATGTCCCAGTTGAACAGCAAATATTGTTTATGTTCAGTTTCTCTTGTCAAGGATTTTTTTCTTTATTATTTGTATAAACACAACATCCACTGAAGCTTGTATTAGTTTTTCTTGGGTTGGTGTGGTTTGGGTTTCTTTTTTTCCCTGAGCTCACATGCGATTGGAATTGAGCTTTTTTCACATCTGAAACTATAGACACGAGCCAAGTCATGAAGTTTGCAGAAAACACTCTGGATAATAGCTGAAACATCTTAGTTTCTTTCTAATTATCAACATATTTTTGTAATTTTTTAAGGAAATGAATACATGAAAACAAAGTGAAAATCTTGTTATTCCATGAAGAATCATGCCAGTGTCTTTTCTGAAGTGGTGCCAGTCTTAGTAGACTAAAAGACAGACCAACCATGGACCACATGAAATATTCATCTCAGTGTTGTCATCAGTCTCATCCTGCCTATGGCAGAATCCAAGTTTTAAGATTCCAGCTTTTCTGTGCATATAGATATATACAGTGAAAGGTGATTAAGAAACTACTTTGTGTAGTTCTTAGTACCCTTTGTCCATACGCCACTGCATGCAAATCATATATTATCATAGTGAGAAGAGCAGATGGGCTGGTTCCTTCTGAACAACAGTAATTCACCACATTTCTGACTTTTCCCCTATGAAATTTATACTAAAAATGTTGTCCTGGAGTAATAAACTTGGAGCCAGATGGATCTACCATTTGAACTACACAATCTTACACCAAAATAAGTTCTGGAAAATATTACAGGAATGTGTTATTTTTAGAAGTAACAAATGGGGAATTTAAAACTGGCAAAAATGGTGGTGTCAAACTATATTTCATGCTTATAAATTTCTTGCAGTTTCCATTACAAATGCATTTTTAAGTGAAAATTTAGAAAAATCAATACAATCTACAGGAGAAAAAGATAGAATCTCTTTCTCTAAAAACTTGCTGCAATGGCCTGTACTTGTACAACTGACAAAAGCAGGGGAAGGGAGGAGCAGGGCTCCTTGAAAAGAATGGTGAAACCCACATCTGAGGGGGGACGGATCCTGACCAAAGGCAGAGAAGTGACCTGCAGGGCTGTCTCCTGCATCAGGTGCTGTAAACCAGGTTGGGGCACTAGTGCTGGAGACACCTCTTAGTTTGTGCTACCTTGTGCAGGCTTCAAAGAACTTCTCTCTAAACACTAGAGAAAACATTTTTTTTTTTAATTAGCTGACTGACTTCTACTCTCTGAGACAACTATTTGTCCTTCCAACACAGCAAACAAGAAGTTAAACTTTTATTTTCCCTAAATTAAACTTTTCTTTAAGGCTTCCTCTTATGCTACAGATGATTTCAAGTAATCGTAAGCTGTGACTGTTTCTCTGGCACTAATGAACCCCAGGAAAACAACTTGGTAGGTCAGATATTTGGGTGCCTTTACTCAATAAGTTTGAAAATCCTGGTCACTTGTTTCTGTTTCACAAGCTGTCAGTATCACGTTTGGAGTTGACAGCGGTTTGTCATACATGTCAAATGCTTTGGAGAATTGTCAGTGCAGCTTATACCCATGGCAGAAGGTTCTGCTCAGTCTCTTGGTCTTTCGGGCAATGCTCCCTTGTGCTTCTCTGTGTGTATATATAGCTGTACGTCAGTTTAATTTCTAGTGCAGTTTTCTTGGAAATATCCCAATGGATTTCTTTCTTCAGGAAATCAGTTTTCCATGACTAGGTTTTAAAAAAAATTGAACTTCTAGCCAAAACATCTATGTGAGTGAAGGAGTTTGACATTAGGGTAAACCAGTCATCTGGAATGCAGGAGACTCAGGTTCAAGTCTCTGCTATGCAGATTTCCCACTGCCCTCTTGGGAGAGTCCTGAAGGCATTATTTGGCTATTTAGGAGTATGTCCACCACTTCTGCCCCCCCAGGTTTCTTCCTAGTTCTAAAAGGGACAATATGATCTGGATTGCCTGCCTAAATTTTGGTTGAATACTTGTGGTTTACAGTCCTAGATAAAAGTAATTTTCTCTAAAATGGCAGGAAATACTCCTTATTCTTTTAATTATTGTATTCCTATTGCATTTTGCAAAGAACTGTTGAAGTAAAAAGTTACTGTCTTATGTTTGGGTTTTTCCCCCAAATCAGAATATTGTCAAAGACCGTACTCTGTGTGTGTATGCATGTGTACATATATACACGTTATCTTTTCCTGCTTGTATGCCAGCTTTCTTGAGCAATATTTTTGGGAATGTGAAATGTGCTCATCTTTGGCTTTCTAATACAGACCTGAGCTGGAGCTCAGTAGGAACAGAAACAATTGTCAACTGGTAAAGCAAGTTGTTTTTACCAAGTTGGGGCCAAAGAATGCTGGAAAATGTGTCCAGCCAGAAAACCTCCCATCCCTTAGCACAAGAAACTAGTTGCTCTCTATTCTTTGATACAGTTTTGGGTCATTGGATGCCTCCTTTTTTTATTTCTTCCTGAGTATATGAATAGTTACTTTACTCCATAGAATATTTTATCTTCATCGAAATGGCTGATATGGTTTCCTTTTCATAGCACTGAGTTGAAAAACATCATCTTGGTATGAAGCTTTCTATTTCTCTTGTGCATGATTAACTTGACTAAATACATTTCATCTCACTTTATTTCCTATTTATCATAATTATGCATACCATATTTTTAATTAGAAAGAGGGATCCTTTCTTGCTTGGATTCAGAAACCCCCATGAAATCATCTACAGAGGTGGGAGCTCTGTTTTTCCTTCTGTTTGGATGCTGTTGCACTAAGTTTCGAATACTTCTCCCCAGCTGGCAATTCCCTTTCACAGATAAGGTTGTAAATGTCTCTGTTCTGTTTGTTTTCAGAATGAAAAGCTACTATGCACTCAGCCCTTACAGGAATTTTTAACACGCTCTTGTCAGGCATCCAAAGTATAAGAGTTTGATTAGGAATTAAATAATTCTGGAAAGAAGTGAGACGTTCGCAGGATAAGTGAATTGTGTTGTGTTCCAAATATGTATTCTCTTTTTGCTTCCAGATCATTTTTGGCCAAAATGATTTCTTTTGAGTAGATCCAAGAGCTCAGAGCTTTGCTAGGAATTAGTCTTATTGGAATTTCCATGAGTTATCTCACATTTCCAACCAGTAGCCATTTTTTCATGCAGGATAATGCACCTATTGGTTGACAGTATCTTACAGTTGCTTACCCTTACAAACTGAATAGTTCTGTGAGGGAGGAAATTTGTGTTAACCACAAACAAGTCATGATAACTATTTGTATTTTCATGTTCATTTACAGAAAAAAATATTTACTTTCCTAATGTCAGAAGATGTTCTTGATGCTTAGGCTTCAGAGATGATAATTGGAACTTCCAGTGCACTACTGTTGTGATTTTAATCTGGTATATATTCTTGCCCCTTGGTAGGTGAAATTACTTGCACCTTAACCCTGCTCACATACTGCTATACTGAGATCATTGAGAATTATCTGACTGTTCATATACACATTTGTAGTGAAGAGTCATGTGAGTTGCGTTGGTTTGGGATGTTGCACTGAAGCCCTTTTTGGCCTTCACTTTTTAATTAGACTCCAGTTAAACTTGAGTTTCAGTAGCAGGAGTACAAAAGTATACTTTGTGAGGAGGAGCAGTTTGGCAGGCTGAGGGGAAATTTTTTCCCTATGATCAATGAAAATTTCAAAATAGAAAGTTCTCATAAGAACTGGCAGAAAAGATGTGTAAATCCTCTTTTTGATATTCACATTAAGTGAAGAAATACAAGAACCAAAAGACTCGCAGTAGGCAGTACAGGAAAATACCATGCTAGAGGCAAACCAGCAAGGTCAACTTCAATCTGAACACAAGACTAACCTGCTTTCAGGCTACTGGGACCATATACAGGAATCTGACATTGTAATTTAACCATAATAAAAATGCTTAGTAACTTTTGGAATGCATGAAGTCGCCATATGAACTACGCTCTGTTTACACTCTTGATTGACCTACCCAAAGGACTCTGCAGTGTACAAAGCTACAGCTTCTGAGCCCATGTTAGCATAATGTGTGTCAACTTTTAAGGGGGGAAGATGGGTAAGCAAGCAGAAAGGATCTGGAAAGTTTTTTTCCTCTCTCAAAAATGAGCTTAGCATATCAAGGACGAACACTGTGGTACATACAGAAAGCTCTCGAAGTACAAAGTCCTGCTTAACCAGCAGAAACTGGTTGGTGCTGTGGTTATAATGGATCTCTAAAGCCAGAAAACAAATACATGAATACAGTCAGAAGAATACTCTAGTACTTGTCCTGTATTTTTCATAAGCGTATGTTGAGAAAAGGGTGGGTTATAGTTGCAGATTCTGCAGTCAAGGGAAGGACCAAAGGAGAACCGTAGAGCTGATAACCACCACGGCATTCCCCTGAAGGCTGCTTTGGTCAGTTGAATCGATTTAATTTGGCCTGTTTGTGTAGTTGGGTGGATCAGAGTGCTCTTATCCATTAAAGAGTTTTGAATAAAAAACCTTTGGTATGACCAGCAACCTTTCTTCCTGCTAAGTGGAAACAGAAACGTGTTCTCTAACAGAGAGATCCTGTTCTTACAGACTGTTGCGGGCCTGCCTAAAGGATGAATAACTTGCAATAAACGAGCTAGCACAGACAGCGGACGCAATATAGTCACATACAATGGCATTCTGCCCAGTCTAACATCTCCTTTCTCAGCAGAGCTGAGAATTAGCGTTTGTGGGATCCTAGATGAAAATAACTATATGGCACAGTTCAAAACTCTCCAAGCTGAACCTTTGTAGACCTCTGTTGAGGCCTGTTGAAATACTTCCTAGGTCTTGGAGTTCTGCCATCAGTGAGCCCCATCCGCGGGTGTAGGTATCTAGCTGTAAGGATTCAACCCCTAAATCAGGATCACCATGGGAAAATGCAAATAGGACAAAAAAGAAAATTACTCTTGCAAAATGGAAAAATTTGTTTCGGGCTTTTACTTAAGTCAATGACACTGTTAAGCCTTTGTCAAACATCTCATGGTGATTAAAATGTGAATGACTTTAAGAAAACAGATCCTTTACTTTAGAATAACATTATAGCTGTGTATATACTCACATGTTCAAACTATGTTCTCAACTGTCATTGCTGAGCAGTCCAAATGCTTTATTACAACCATGTTATATAATTAGGTGAATAATTACATTACTCTAAGTGCCATCATGGTCTCAGAAATGAAACAAACAACTGCAAAATCACCTGTAATTATATAGTTCCAGCATGATTGAATATAATGCATTCTGTACATGTAAAGGCCTTTGTAAAATGGCCTAGTTATTACTTCAAAACTGCCTATATTATCTAAAAGGACATGTATGTCCCTCTCCTAACAACTCTTCAACAGAAAGTTTAGGCAATATATTAATTGTATTTACTTTAAAACTGATCCAGTGACAATTTTTAACTAACAGATATGCAATAACTGAAATTCACCTTGACTGTGAAGATAATTACTATATACTTACTATGGCATTAAAATACCGAGTGTATTTCATAAATGAATAATTATGTTGCAGATTCTTTTGATATGTTTCTGCTTAATGGCTGTGTGAGTACTGTAATTATCATTAGTTATTCATTTCTTCTTATTTCCTTGGGATTTTTTGGCATTTACTAATGTTTTATAATATAATGCAATACTTGTTCAATTAATGTTTGACAATTTTACATTTCCGTTACTGAATACATACGTACATACAGTGTGCTACCACTGAAGGCTTATGGTTAATGGAAAATATAATAAAATATAGTTGTTCCTTTTGAGGTGTTTGGAATAGTGTTTCCCTGAAACAAATACATGTTAATTTAAGATGAACTAATGCAAAGAAATGTGCATAGCTTAAAGCTAAAATACATCTCATTTTAAATGTGACTGAGGGAAATCAAGCATCACCTCTGTAAACTGAAGTCCTCAGTTTGACATCACATTGAAAAACAGTAGCTCTAGAAACAAACACATCCAGGAAAAATATTAACAATTTAAATGATCCTCAAATATTCATATGTCAGTGATAACCATCCATTTTAAGTGCTTTTCTAACAAAAGCAAGTGAACTATTCTGTTGTTAACTGGATGTTTAATACAAACAAATGTACCCAGTGACACAGTTAATCTCATGCTGCTTGCCATGCAGCCCCCCCATGAGCGCTGCAGAGGGGGGCTCCCTGAGACTTGTTCTGCTTGGGGCAATACTGTGCAGGGCTGTGCAGCGCAGACCCTCTGCGGGACACGTGTACTGAGGATAGTGTTTGCTAACAGGAACGTGGTAGTAAATATTTCTGAAGAGGGAAAATAACCTATGGGAAAGTAATGAATGCATTAAAAGCTGCAGGAGTGCATCTTGTGTCCAAGTCAATCATTGCCTGAATATCTACACCTGGAAGAGAAGGGAAAACCTTGGGAGAAACCCAGTGAAAGGGCAATAGTTCCCAGGTATTCACCCAGCACTAGAAAGTGATTGCATTTACTAGTAAAGAGGGGGAGGATATTACTGATAATTAGATCAACAATTAATAAGTTCCTAATATGGGAGCAATACGTAAGTAGGTCAAGAGGAGAAGTGATTATGCTGTTGTGCATAGTGAAGGAACTAATAAGTAAGCATGGGTTTACCCTGAAGGGAGAGGTTGGCAAGGTGCTTTAGCATTGGTTGCTGGAGGGTGAGTTCTCAGCGTATATGGTATGATTACATAGTCCTCTAATAAAGTGCAGCCACATCCACCCATGACACTTATCTCTTTCAATCACATTAATATCACATACTCTTGTAATAGCTGGGAAGGTGGGCTTGGGCCAGGCAGTACTCTATAGTTGTTGAATTCCGTTTTACAAGGTACTGCTTCAGTGCAGGAGAGGCAGTTTTACTGGTTACAAAAGCTATGTTGTTTCAAAGAGGGTAAAGCAGTTGCTACAGAAAAATTTCAGCATGTGTAATAGTACCACTGTCACTAGATAAATAAAAATAGGATAGAGGTGTTTGTTTAGTATTTTCAGCAGAATGAGGCACTACGTACTTGTAGTGATTTCTCCATGTCAAAAACTGGCACATACCCTACACAGGTATTGGGAGGAGGGCTTGGGCATTGCTTCTGAAGTGTCTGAAGATACAATGCAATCATAAAAGTAGAGGTCCCAAATAACTAAAAAAAGTAGTATTTTAGCAGGGATAATGCTAATTTTACAGGCTGAAATAGCAACAGAAGCTCTGGAGGGTATACACAAGTAGCTAGTCACACTGTTCTGAGGAGCTGGCATTACAGCTGAAAGAGGGAGCTGTTAAACAAACAAAAACACCACCACAAACAAACAAAAGAAAGGTAACTCTAACAGTGGCCATCTCGGATCTCTCAGAAAGCCATGACTTTGCTAGGAGTAAGCAAGTTTTAGCAATGCTATCTCTAAGTCTCTGTTAATATTTTCCCAATTTCCAAGTACTAGGGGACAGTCTTATCTATTTCTTTAAATAGGTAAGATAACAACAAATGTAGATCAGCTGTATGTGTTCATATTTGAAGGGGATATATGTAGATTTTTGCACATCAGCACAACCTCCTCAATTACAGTTATTTTTGTTACCTTTTTTTTATTACTGCTACAGTAATTGGAGGAGCCTCCTACAGAGGCTTGACAATAAACATGGTTGCAGTGGAAGAGGATGTTAGGTGTGAAGACAGACATTCCTAACAAAATTACGTGGCCTTTGTGGCAGAGTTAATGCAAAGAAAAGAGAAGTATCTTAATATTAAAGCATGGATCTTTCCTCTCCTTGCCGCCTTCTTGACGTTAATGGTGAATTCAGGTCTTCAAAAAGCAATGAACAGGAGCTGTGTTACAGAAAGTATGGCAGAACTTCTGAAGTCGTCTAACCCTGTGAATCCCTCTGAGCATTCTCAGATCCTGTAGTCAAAGAAATAAATTATTGCATGGTAAGTTTAGAAAAGCTTCTGCATCCTGGGCAGCCCTGTCAGAGCTGTCAGACAGGAGTTTGACATAATTCTTTCCAGTGTCTTTTCAGATGTATCTGCTCAGAATGTCAGCTAGAAATAGTGGCATTTTTAATTGATTTTTCAGAACTTTTTTTGTCTGATGTTTCGGGTTTGGGCTGAATCCTGGGGTGTTTTTTAGGCAGTATCTGATAGTATCTGTGAAAGGAGATGTGTTTATCAGCCTCACATAAGATGAATGGGATGTAGGAAAGAGGTAGGGCACTGAAGCGGTGCAGCTGTGTGAATGAATGATTTTCCAGGTTTGCTGGCAGCTTAAAAATAAACATAACATTGTTCAACATAAACATTATTCTTGGATTGAACAAAACATTTCTTTGGTTATATAAGGTGCTGGTATGAATACATATGAAAAACACATCCACCTTTCAGATTTTACAATCCTTGTGAAAGCAATGCTCAAACACCTGGGAAACAATTTCAGAAAGTGAATGTCCAAAATATAAAATCCAAGACTATTTGAAATCTGAAAAGACAAGACTGGAGGGTTATCCCTAAGGCTAGAGTGATGAGGCTCCCTTGTAATCTTTGTCAGAGAACAATGAGCATCTCAGTTTTAAAATTTATGAAATAGATGAGGGCTTTAAAAATAATTGTATCAGCATGTCTTCCTGACAGCAGTATCTTCTTGCAACTATTGTGGCCACAGTGCAGTCCTAGTCAAAATCTTCTCCCCTTACTGAACGGTCATTCTAATAGTGTTTCCCCTATTTATTCATAACGCTTCAAAAGGTACATCTGGCATGGTTTATTCCCTTGCAGTACCAGCCACACTTGTTTCTATACAGGTATTTTTAAAAGTAAAAGCCTAAATAATAAATAAACAGAATTTAACCAATGTTTTTATTTGGTTTTAATCCCAAATGCATACTTACGTGCTATTATTGGAGGGTATATATTCATTTTTAGTGAATGGCAGCATAATTATTCCAACAAAGTCATATAGTACAGTAATATATTCACCAAATCTTACAGCTGCCCTTGGCTACACTAACTTATGCAACCCTATCATATTTAATGAATATGCATACACTCTGCTCTCATTAGTAGATTTACTATTAATAAAGTTCTATTATAATATGATGTTTTGACTTCCTAACTTTTTACGTCTTCCTGAAGTTTTAAAAACAAAAACAAAGCCAAAAGGAACCTTTACACCATTCCAAGTAGTTAGGTCCTCAGGACTGTGCAAATGGCAGTGTGGCAGAGTTCTGTTATGGAGGATTGTCTGATACACAATTGATACTTCTAAATCTGTTTAGATGAAAGAATCATTAAGATTTTGTCTACATGAGGATTCAGGAAAGCGTAAAACAAGTCAAACAAATTAGCATCCTATGTAGGCTTCTCACTTAGAAATAAAGTGACCTTAGCTCACTGTAGCTTCACTCTTCTTTTTTACCCCTTGCTTATTCTGCAGTGCTGGGTTCTCTATATCTCTGAGAAAGACAGTCCAAGATGAAGTTGTTTATTTCTCATGACATTTTCTAACACTTTGGATACTTAGCTAATGTACTATAATTTTAGCTTATGCTCTTTCAATTAGTAAGATAAATTTCTTTTATTGCTCATTTACTGGCTGTTTCCATGCTGCACTCATTATCTGTCTTGTTCCACAGGAACAGACTTTTAAATTGGGAATGGGTCAAGAGAGCACACTCAAAATGACTTCTGACAAGCAGCTGACATTTTTCTGCACCTAAGGTGTTCTAATCTTCATGCTAATAAGGACATTTATTCTCATAGAGTTTAATAATTGTTGATGGCTTTAGAAATAAAAAAGTAGTACTTAAGTCATGAACAGTGTATGCACCTGCAGAATGTAAGCTCAGTGAAGTGGCACACAGCACATCTAAAACTGAAGGCTATCCATGTCTTTAATGGAAAATTTTAATTAAAAAAAAGAAAAAAAATCCAACAATGCTTTTTATAACTACATATCTTAGAATTAAAATATATTTTTGTTCATTAGGGAAGCATATTTAACAATGAGAGCAGTTAAATGCACATAAGTTTGATTCTGGAAATTAGATCAAACATGCATTTTTATAATTTTAAATCTTTGTGTGATGTGGCATTTTAAAAGTGTTTGAGGGGCATGAAAGGAAGATTGCAAGCTGTAATAATGTTAGATTACATCACAGAAATCTAAGCACTAGGTTGCTACATCTAGTTTTTCACCATTAAAGCCTAATCTAATAATTGTAATGGATATTGGTGTGGCTCTTCAGTAATGAGATGATTTAGTGAAGCCTATGTAAGTGTAAAGGTTTTGGGTTTTCTTTTTTTATTTTGTTAAAGGTGAAGGATGAAAGGAAAAAAGCCTCTTGTTTAGAATGTGCTATCTGAAAGTGGTCTTTTTGTTGGATCATGAATGTGGAAAAAGAATTGGAGTAGAAAACTTGTATCATTCTTAAATTAAATTCATAGCTTAAGAATTTTAGAACTAATTTATGTCTTGTAATGATAGCATTTTTGGACCTTCAAGCCAAATTTGGCTAGCCATCAGCTGGCATCTTCAGACCTATTTAGGCAATTAAAACCAGGTGACTTGACTGTTGCAAGTAACCATCATCTCTTTGAGAGATTTTGGCGATATTTTGTGTCAGGTATTTGGTACTCATGTTGGCCATGTCACTTCTTTTTAGGCGTTCACTTGTAATGTCTGCATTTGAAAGTGGTGGTTCATGTTTAAACGTGATTTCTGATTACACCAGAAATGAGGGTTTTTGAAGGTTGTATGATTGGTGACCAAAGAGGTTTCAGTTAATTGTGGCTCAAACCTTCAAAAGTAGATGCCTAACGATAAAAAAAAAAAAGAAGCCCAAAACCAACCAACCAACCAAAAAGCCAAAGAAATATGGGCTTAATTTTATTCCTTCTGAAGTAAAGAATTGGATATGTTCACTATAGAATTTTTGCGTGGAGATTCTGCACAGACAAAATCCAACTTCTTCAATGTAAACAGTTGGGCCGGCACTGAACAGGATGGCAGATCTCAGGACAAAGGAGGACAGAGAGGACAGCAAAGAGAGGACTAGTGGGATGGTGAAAGCTGTGCCACAACAGCACTGTGCTGCTTTGTAGCCCTTAATAGATTGCTGCGCACAGTGTGTCATTGTAGTTACATATTTCAGAGTCTTGTCACATGCTCCTACAGCATACAATCAATTTTTACCACAGTTGTGTTCAGCTGCCCTTGGTAGCAGTCCAGTTACCTGTATCTGGAAATACTTTTGTTCCTGAATGGTGCCTTCTGCCTTTCTCCTGGTGATGCACTGCTCCCAAAAGTACCAGTATGCAGTGACAGTCAGTGAAATCCACAGTACTTACAACTAAATTAATGTTCTGTTGCACTAAATTTACATCAAACACTACTGTGTTTCCAAATAAATGATTCACTCTAGGCTTGGATGTAAACATTTGTGTGTGAGTGACTATATATATATATTTTTTTTTAATTTTCAGCAAAAAGAAAATATTATTGTCAAGCACTATGCAGTTATCCACCTATGACTTTTTACATGAATGATTTATGTTCTATCTACACACAATTTAGATGTAATTTATATGGAGAAGCCATGATGGATGCACTCTGTGTTATATTACACAAAATTGGTATCTATCAAGATTGAATGCTTGGCACACAACAGGGCAATTGCCTGCAACCTGGAAGTAAGAAACCCATAAAGAGGAGCAAAGAACAGAAAAAGCGCTCACATCTGCCTAAAAATGCAAATATGGCTGATGGAGTGACTCAAAATCATAGCAATACTTTGGAAAAGTCCTAAGCCTGTTTATCAGCCCCAAGGATATCAAAACTATAGAAGCAGATGGATACAAGAGAGAATTGATCAGGGATGATACAAATGCTTATGTAAAATTTTACCTGTATGCTGTACATTAGAAAAGACATTTTTTTGGTCCAGAAAAGATATAGCCGGTAGGTAAGCAAATAGCATAGCAATTGGATGTCAGGCTCAACCAGTAGTCCTTTGAGTGGTTGGTCCTAAAAAAAGAACAAACATTTGCTGAGAAATGATATTTTTTTTCCAAGTAGAAGTAGGCCATATTAAATGACAGTAAGTTATACTATAGTCAGCAAGGTGTATTTTCTGTTCTTGTTTTCATATAGCTTTAAGCTAGAAAAATACTCTCATCTTTGTATTAGCTTTTGATTTGGTTTTGATGTGGTTTCAATGCCCGTACTCTGTGCATGCTTCCTGTGTGAGTTTGGATAACGAAGGGTCCCTCGCATCTGGTCCCATGCAATAAAGCTTGGGAACAAGCAAGTATGCTGCATGCTAAGTTGTTAGTGATATTTGTGGGATGCTATGTACAGTGATGGCTGTATAAGACTGCCAGTGTAAATCTGTGGCTTCTCTGAGGTAGTGCAAAGACCACTTTAATATATGTGTAGTTTAGCTTAGACAACAAGAGCCAAATTTCTGGTTATATAAAGGAGTGTGGGTGCGTTGACTCAGCCCCAACCTCCTTATCCTTCACATAAATGTATATTTAAGGAAGTATTACCAAGCATTGCCTGTACTGAGCAGCTGTTCAACTATGCGTTAGGTATGAAGCTGCTGACACCAGGCGAAGCATTGAAAAACTTTTCTTGATGTAAAGAAAACATCCACTTTCTTGAAAGGGAAGAGGTGCGTGAGTAATCAATTTGAATTATTGGCAACTGTGCCTTTGAAGACAAAAACAGTGCCAATGTCATTGGTCGCAAACTTTCTTTCAACAGGTGTGAAAGAAAGGGGCTTGCTTAAAAAGCATACATCTGAGAGAAAGGGCTGCTTGGCTTCTCTGGCGCACTGTTTTCTCCTGCTGTTTAGAGATGGGGAAATCATTGGAGTTAGGGGGAGGAAGAGGCTGCTGTTTTGGAGGGATGGGAAAGCAAGATGAATCGCTTTCATGGGTGGAGGTGTTGCTTTTTGACAGACTTAAAAACTTCTTGAATGACTGATATTGTTCAGGTCTGTGTGGTTCTGTGAAACAGAACTCACATTACAGGAGGAGTTGATGACCACAATACATATGGTATGTGATGTTTTTAACTCGCTCTTCAGTTAACAAACTATAGATAGGACAAAAAAAACACCAACCCACCTTTAAGCTAGAAATTGTTCAGACACTTTAAACACTGTTCTTCCATCCCTAAGAAACCAGATGTGAGACCAGATGTGTTTGGGCCAGGTTCTTGTGAGACAGTGGAAGTCCACTGATGTTAAATGAAAGACACTGCTGTTCTAATTTAAAAAAAAAAAAAAAAAAAAAAGTTCTATTCCAGTGCTTGGAAAATCAGTATAGCCCATCTGTGATACCAGTCACCGCTAAGGCTGCATACCAATGATGAATTATGTAGTTTGTCGTGATTTCACCTAAATGAAAAAGCACTATGTGAAGGTATCAGAGGTATGAAAACCGAACGTTTAAAATTGGCTTTTATTACACTTTTGGCACCCTGAATTAGACTCGCACAGATTAGATAGCTACATATTAGACTTGCATTTTAAAATGCTACATTTAGGAATAGATAAAAAAGAATTGGGAAAAAAGAGCTCTGAAGGTCACAGTGGAAAAGAAGATTGAATAAAATGGAAACCTT
>WAAD01036224.1:9950-20769 GCA_013389945.1 Fregata magnificens | reverse complement strand
AGGATATCAGAGTTATGAGAAACTTTT
This sequence comes from Fregata magnificens, assembly GCA_013389945.1. Classification (NCBI taxonomy): domain Eukaryota; kingdom Metazoa; phylum Chordata; class Aves; order Suliformes; family Fregatidae; genus Fregata; species Fregata magnificens. The sequence goes on along the minus strand of WAAD01036224.1, from coordinate 20,742 downwards.
GCGAGAAATGGGCAGTCACCCTGGTTATGCAGCTCACCTGCAAGACAAACAACTGGTGAAAACAGTTCCCAATGCTGTTCTTTATTAAAGGCTAGCATGCAGATTGTGGAAAACTAGCTAGAACCAGAATTGCGGTAGATCTTAAGATATATATCTTGTTATCACGGTGTCTTTCCTGGGAGCTGTGCCTGTGTTGCAAGGTACATTGATGCACTGGGGATAGATGCGTTAGCTAAAATGACTTAAACATTTAAAAACCAAAAAAAAGTCATTCTAAAACATTAGAATGAGTGTAGATGCAATTTTCCAATATATAAATTTCAGTAGTGAATGCTGACATTTTTAAATCTTTTGCCATTTTAACATCTTTTGGTATTTGTAGTACCTACTTAGTCTCTGGGCTATCTGCTCTTCATTCCAGTTCAGCAGTACATTTAGATGAATGGCATTAGATCATATGTCCTCTACTTGTGAATTGGTATGCCTTTTTTGTTGGTCTGTATGTAAGATGTATATTTAGTGTTTGATATAGCCTGTCTAGCTTTTAAAGCACTTCAGTGTTTGAGTGGGCGTGATGGGGTCTGTAGCATTGACCATGTATTTATGAAGGCTGATGAGTATCTGGAAAGCTCAGCACTGGTTGAAGGCCATGGGAAAGGAGAATAAGCCAGTTACATCTGCAGTAATAAAAAGGACAGTTTCTTGCCTGTCTCAGTCTATTGGAGAATGGGAACTTGGTGCATTTTCAGCAATACTTAGAACTAATTTCTCTTATTTTACACCACTGTGACTTGGTTAAATGAAGTTATTCCTTATCTACTCTCATGTAAGTAGGAGGCAGGTTTCTAGGGCCAGCATGGAATTGCCAGAACAGTTTTTAATTTAACAGCACCAATTCACCAGAGGGTAGTGATAGTAATTTTAAGCAATTCTGTGAATTATTGTGAAATGCACTTTAAAAATTATTAAATGTTGAAATGTGCTAGCACTAGTAAAAAAAAAAGTAAATCTTTCTTTAAGAGGATCTTATTAGTTTACTCAGCAGATAAGAACTAAATATTATATGTAAAGAGAAAATCTCAGCAAACTTTAAAAAACCACTATATTTTTCTTTTGACTCTGTAGCCTTAAGCAAAGATGAATAAAACTTTCTGAAGTCTATTTGCTCATTCAGTTTAAACTGAAAACACAAGCTTTCAAAGGATAGCTGTCAATGGACCATTTCTGCACTCTGCAACTGCAGCAAACCAACTATATAGACAAATTTAATTGCATTAGTGCAGCCCTGACTGAACACTGGTGGAGGATGGGGCTTTTCCCTCAGTTGACCTGCCTTCCAAGCAAAGCCTTTCACTAAACTTTGCTTTTCCTCTGATAATCCCACTCATTCTGGTTATAAGAATCCTGTTGCTATGAGAATTACAAAATGCTTTACCTGTTTTTTCACAATTACTGTTTTTTATCATGAAGGAGATGATGTACTTTAGTTACTGCTTGCTATGGTACTCTGCTATCTTGCTGTTGAGCTGTTTGTTAGGAAACAGCGCTAGAAAATGTCAAGGGCTTTTTCTTATAAAGCCAAAGAGATACTAAAGTATTTATGACAACATCAATTTATGAAATATTATTTATGTGAGCATTAGGTTAGTGATATTTTAATGTTATTCTTCAAGTCACATTTCTCCAGTACTAAAAATGTTAGCGGGTAAACATACAAAAGAAACCCCAAACCTTTCCATGTTTTAAAAGCATTTCTTCTGTAATGCGTATCAACTGAAAAGTATATTAACTTAATTTACTGTGCAAAATAAATACCTGCATAGAAAAATACTTTTATCTAGACAGCCTACAGATATCCTTGATGACAGTGTAAATTCTTAGTATGTAATACAAAATATAGAACGCCATAAAAATATTTCTAGCTAAGAAAGGATCCATTTTTTTGAGTGTTCCTTTCTATTTAAGCCCTTAAATGAAAATTGCACTTTCTCAAGTGCTAGTTAGGTATTCCATTTAGCCTTTGCTTATCACTAAATACTTCAGCCACCTATTTAACTTGAAATGCGAACATCTTTGAAATACGCTGTAGAAACAGTATACATTCACAAACACATTTAAAAAAAAAAAAAAAGGCAAATAGGCACCTAGATTCCATGAAGTTTTGCTTTCTCGTGCCAAGACTAGAGTATTGGAAATTTTTCTTTGTTTTTGTAAAATGATGTAGGATGACATTATTATTGGCAAAAGCAAGTAGACACTTTGGAGTTGAGAAGCCAGCTTGCAGTGATTCCTGCTAGAATAGGAGGCAAATTCCTTCCTAGGACTGAAGGTGAGGCTGATTCTCACTATGCAGCTGTAATCACCCCTATGGTCCGCTGCATCTCCTGATGCCTCTCCCTTCACGTTCATGTTCTCAACCCAAATTCTCATACAAGCATTGCATACTCTGTTCCAGCGGATATGAACTCAACACAGATTAGACACATGTATTGCTTCTTCTATATGCTTCTTGAGGCAATTATGAGTACCTTCATTGTCTAGAAAAATCTAAAATATTGAATCAGTAACCACTGAATAATTTCTAAGATAGTACGGTATCTGATGAATAAAAAGCTCACAGATGAATTCTCTGTTTTTCCATAGTTTTCTACTTATTCAAGTAATATCTGTAATAACAACAAATAGAATGGTATTTTTGAACTGATAGTTTAGACTCTTTTGTATTCCAGATGCACCAGGAGACCAGATCTACTTCCTTGGCACTACGAATGCAAAGACACTTTTTTGTGAGAATGCAAATCACCTAATTTGCCTGTGTCTAAAGGACGTACCAGCCTTTAAACAGAGCAGCTTAGGGAGGGAAAAAGGTAGCTAATTAGCAAATGCATTTGTATGCACATTACTGTGGCTGATTTATACGGCCATTGCCGTATAAATTCGCATGCTGACTTTGGTCTTTTGAGGGCCTTTTTAACACCTCTGCTTGTGCAGTGTTTTGTACAAGTCTGTCTGCATAAATGTAGACAAAGTCTATAAAATGCATAATTTCCGGTTTCAATATAGATCATTTCTTAATTGAACTTTTAAAGAAAACTAAGTTACTGCATACCTTGGCAGTGTACCTTTTTGTAAAACAACACGGAAATCCTCATATATAACAATATATTATCAGATAGAGATCTGTCAAAACAAAATCTTTTTTAAAAAAACAACTTTGCAGGCACTTTCATACAGAAATATCCCCTTTAACAAGTATTGATCTCCACTGGTAAACAAAAAATTCTCTAATTTTCATTACTGGTTACATTTAATAGCTCTATGCTGAATATCCAGGACAACAGAAGTCCTTGCCACCATCAGAATTAGTATAAGCCGATAATGTTTGCATTAAAGATTCTTATATCAAATATAAAAGATGTTAATTCTGTTTTAAGTTTTCCTTCTTTTGCAACAATCCATAGGCAGGGGAAAGGGTTATTCTACCAGGTAGTGTAGCTACATTATTTTACCTCCAATTAATAATACTGCAGGATTATTTAAAATCGTTGGAGGCTGGGCTGCACCATGCTAGGTATTTGAGACTTGACAGAAAGCATGGGTCTTTGGTTTCCTGTGGGTTGATTTCTGTGTATAACAGGATCTGACTTGATAGGGGTGGTCCGGCTGCTGCTGCCCCTTGCCCTACAGCTGGGGGCTAAGTCACTTCAGCTCCCTCGTCTAGTGGGAAGCTATCACGGATTTTGGTAGGGGTAGTGTCCTACGAGATCAGCCAGCTAAACTGAGACTGGCTGATCCTGGGGTTCAGTGGGTAATGAGTGGTAGAAGGTGGAGGGGAAAGGGGAACGGGGCAGAGGTGCCCTTTTGGTTGGCTACTTGCCCAACAGCCTTTGCTGGAGAGTTATGCCAAGTCCCCTGTTGTGATGTGGAGCCCGTGCTGTGAGCTGCACTAGCCAGCTGTTTGGGGTGAAAACACTTCCTTGCAAAGTAAATACTTGGAAGTCCAGTCTCCCCACTGCTGCTCAGGTCTTTAAGAGCAGACTGGACTAGGAGCCAATCTGTATTGCAGAGATTTTCCCATACTGGCATGATCCTCTGCTTAACACTGTTATTTGTTATTTGGTGGTGAGGCAGGATGGAAATTGAATATTTTACTAGAATTACTATAAATAAAAATATTTGTGTATTATTGAAGGAGGGGGAAAGCCTCCCTTTCAAAAGAGGTACGATTGCTTCCCACAAATCCTGAAATTTGGTCTAAAAAAAACCCAAAAAAACAAAAAACTGAACATCCCACCTAGCAAAATTCCTGTACTGAATAACACAGACTTAGCAAGACTGAGGAAAGCAGCTGTGAAGGTGTGCTGTGTGGACAGACAATGCATTTTTAGCAATGTAATTTACTCCTGTTCAGCTTTACTGACCTTTTGAAAGATTAAAATAAAAATATTATTCTCTGTGGTCTGAGTGATTTCAGCTGTTTCAGCTACTGTACTCAACCACACAAAGGCTTCATATAAAAGAAGCCCCAAGGGGATACAGGGTTGAAGAAATTCCTAATAGTTTGAGGTCTGATTGTTATAACCCCAAGTTGTAATGGTATGCGAGGGTGCAGAAGTAAGATGGTTGTTTATTTTGTCCAAGCTCAAGTGGCATATTTTTATTGCATTTTTGTTTAAAAAATTGTTTTCAAAGCCCTATCCTGGGAAATACAACCTGGGGATCAACACTGTGGAAGAATAATGTTGTTTTTACCTGAAATTTCAAGCTCTTTTCTGCAGGATCAGTACAGAACAAGTATGATGTGAAGGCAAACAAGTTTTCGCTGCTGTGTAACTTGCCTGTGGCACGTGGTACCACGCACATCCACAGAGCAGCAGCCTCTGTGCGGCTCCTGCAAGCTGCTGTTGCACAGTTGGAACTTAGATGCAAGGTGTTCAAAAGTACACAGCTATTGTCTTGTATTTGGGGTGGAGAAAGGAAGGAAGGAAACTTTTGTTACCTGGATTGATTTTTGTCAGTTCTCTCCCTATTCTGACCACAGTCTTTAGAGTTTTACTTTCAGAATGTTTTACAGCTCTTCCTATGGTAATGTGTTGACCAGGCAGCACGCAGCACTGATAAATAGATTTTTGCCATTCAATGGCAAATGCATTTGCCGTTGCCCATCAATGTCCATTGAAGACAACACTTTATTAAACATGACCAAGATATGCAGGTAACATCTTACCTGATGTTCCAGCACCACAAAAAGCTGCTATAGAAAGGCACAGTCCTGTCCCTTCCCCACCCTTGTGCAATATCGCCCTGCTGCCAGTACACTGATATGGCCCAGGTGAGCAAGATGATCAGGATGAAAAATAATGCAACAACAATAAACTCTGTGCCCCGGTCCAATTTATCACACTGCTGTACAAACGCTTTTGCCAGAAATGCTGAGCTATGAAGGATAAAATTTGAGTTCCCAGAAAATAACACACAGACAAATTCAGAATCCACATGAGCCATTAATCATATGACAAATCAGAAAGGGAAAAACATGCTAAACTGCCCTAGTATTTGTCATTCTTAATATCTGATTTATTGTTTTTAATGTGTTTTTCTTTGAAACTTGAAGTTCATTAGTGTTCTACCCTTGCAAAATTGTGACATCCTTTGACTAGGAGTAACAGGAGCTTAATGTTATATTTAGCTATTGTGAGGAAGATGTTTTTTGAGTTAAATCCACAGTACTGAAAGGGGTGAGGGGAGGCGAAATAAAGAAATTGCTGTACTAAAGCAGAACAGAAATCAATCTAATTTAATATCTTTCTCTGCCAGTGGCCAGTGCTGGGTACTTTAGGAGAAGATATGAGAAACACTGTGATAATTGCTTTCACAGGAAATATTTCTTTCTGCTGCTTCTCCGATATTTGTGGCTACCATATCTTGCAATACAATGCGTTAAATCCTTTCCAAAATTTTACTTTAAGAATCTTTTTATAGCACCTCTAGAAGTTCTTTTTATTGAAGTAAACATCTGTTCCCTTTTAAAAAATTGTACTGATTTTTGGCCTCAATGATATTCATTCCATAAGATCTCATAGGCTTATTACGCTTTGAGTGGAAAAAGTATTTACCTTCACAGGTTTTTAAAATTACTGTCTTCCAGCTTCACAGAACAGATGACAAGAGTAGTAGAGAGAAGCTCCCATTATAACTTCCATATTGCTTAATGTTCCATATAAATTATTGTGTCATAGTTCTGTGGCAATGTACTAAAAAGGATTACATTCTTCTGAGCTGAGATTTCTTAAAAAAAAAAAAATATGCATCAAAGAAATGGAAAACTTCTGGGAGGAGAAGGAAAAGAGTATTTCGTGTAAAGGAAAATTAAAACATTGGCATTTTAGTTGTGATTTCATGATTGGCTTTGCTCATTGCAGATTATTGCATTTCCAATTTTTTTGGCTCAAGTTACACCCAAAAGAGCATACCCACACACTTTGATATATATGGACATTGTCATCGTCACCTATGTCATGCTGACAGCTGTAGAAGTGTTTGCCCTCAGAATGCAGTTAACCACTAGAAGTAGACTGTGTTGCCTTACTGATCATCTGCCATGGTGTTGACAAGCACACAGAGTTTGGTGGTGTCTTCAGGGCCAGTTTGAGCTTAGGCGTGATTTTAGGAATGACTTATCTTAAGCTGATCAGGATCAAGTTTAAGATAAACTGAAGAAGGCTACTCTTTCTCTGAAAAACAAATGTCCTCAGAAAGTTTTGTGTCGATTGAAAATGTGTCTCTTAAGAAAAACAACTTTCTCACACAGATTTTAAGTTCTTGTAACTCCAGGATGTGTCATGGCTGGTTGTGCTTTGTAGTAGCTGATGGATTGAGATGTGACTAGACAACATTGGCATGCCTCAGCAAACTTTTGGCGTTTTGTGGTATCTGGAAAAAGACAGCCAGGTGCTGAGGTGGACATAATACACTATGTGACTTGGGAAAGGAGGTTTCCCATTCATAAATATTGGTATAGATGCAGATATGAAGTATGGGAATCCTTAAATATATTTCTCCATCTAACAATGTATGTGAAAGGGAATGATTTTAATGTCCGGGGCTGAGGAAGGAGACTTAATGCAACTGGACCAGTTAATGAAAGCTGTAAGCATTCATGGACCTGCACGGTAACCCGGGAAGCTGGCTGCCCTCCCTATTCCCAAGAAACAGAGAACTGTCTCTCAAGGTCTGCTTCCCTCAGTTTGGTCACTACCATCGGATCTGCTGTCTGATGGAAAAGGTCACATGCAACCACTTCTTCCTAGACGTTGCTTCCACAAAAAGAGTGCATTTTCAAAACAGCAGTAGGTATTATTGATAGTTTCAGGTTTGGGCCAAAGTGTTGCCCTACCTACACCGAATGGACATGGAGTCTGTGAGCATATCAGCTATCATGTAGGTGTTACACAATTGAACTCAGTGCAATTTTTATCTCAAAGTATCTACGCCAGTTTACATCAGCCAAGAATCCAGGTTTTTCTATATTCTTTTCTTATAACTTTACAATAGAACAGTAAAAACAGAAAATGTGCACAACATATTCCATTTTTCTTATTTCAGGGACAGTGGTACTAATTGGGCACTTGAAGTACTCAATACTGCATTTTGCCTGAATGGTTTAGTTGTACTCTAACACTTTGTTTTCAAACTGAACCACCAGATTTGTTCTCACAGCCGGGACATGAAGACAAACCATCAAGTCACCCTGCTGTATATAGCTGTGAAAACATAAATTAACCTTAGGCACAGTTATTTGACTGCATTTCATGACCCTTTTTTAAAACATTAATGAATGTTTAAAGTCTTTTCCCCGTGTGGCTAACACTGTGTTAGTTCAGTGCTAGATAAGATGCCACAGTTTTGCTTTATCACTTCAAAAAACATTGAGACAAAACCCCAGCCTGTTCTCAGGAGATGACAGCCTTCTACGTTTATGCCAAGAAGATTAAGACTAATGTGTTTGTAATGGCTAAATATAGATTTTGGACAGCCTTTTCCAAAGGAAAGGTACATGATGACGTACTTGCTCAAGAACACTATAAATGCACAAGCAATTGTGTTTTTGAATAGGTGAGAAGATGATGATTTCTGAAGTTCAAATGTATTGAGCGGTTGTTATTGTATGATTAAGCCACTTACAGGCTGCAGTTGCATGCATTTACCTGTCTAGTTTGAAGGCAAAAAGGTTTGACTTTTTTTTTTTTTATTATGGTGTGGAAGAAATGAAAGTGCAGACAAGGAAGCCTTTGTATTTCTCTGGATATTTCCTTCAAAATAATGTCTATCATTCTTTGCAATTTAAATACTACCTTGCAAACAGTGGGGGAAAGAATCACTGTTCTGTTTAACCCAGGGACACTGACGTATTTTTTTTGACAAACATTTAGAACAAGAAGTAGAAAAAAGGCTTTAGAAAGTCAGCATAGGCCAATTATTCCCACACAGGGATGGCAAACACAGTTTCTTCCTCTGTGACAAACAGTAGTCTGGAAGTCTGATTACCACTCTAATATAATTCCACGTATTCTCTTACTGTATATGAAGTACCATGTAGCATCATGTACAGGAAAACTATAATAAATACCATATGGATGAGAGAAATGTTCATGGGCAAACAGAAAGCATCTGATCCTGTAGGCCTGCCTTCTCTTGTAAGGAAGGAGGGATAAAGTCCAGCTGCAAGTGAAATTGTCCTACTGATGCTGTTGTGCTCTGGGCCCTGGGACTGATGCGTTTGGTGTTCAAGTTGTCGGTTCTGGTCACACAGCGACTTTCTTGGCCACTCTACAACAAAGGCTAGCAGAAAAGATCCGCTAAACCAGTTCTCTATCCTTTTACGATTATCAAAGCAAAGCAGGTTTTGCTGTATAGAAGTTTTCAATTTTTTTCTAAAAATGCTTTTTTTCCCCCAGACTGCACACAAACATTTTACTGTGCTTTACTCTATTTTGTTCAACTTCTCAACTACTATATGTATGTATTCATCGTCACAAGATTGTACTGGGCAAATTTCTCTTTTTGCTTTTTCTTTCCTAACCTTAAACTTGAGGCACTCCTGTTTTAAAGGCAATGCTTCCTAATTCCAGGGGCTTGACTATTTGGATCCATGGGATCCTTCAGTGGTACACTAAATGGATTTTCCTTTGCTAATTTCTTAAGGCTGTCATACAAGGAGGGTTAGATACAGAGTGTGCAGAATAATTTAGGCAAATTTTAAGTGATGTGTGCCAAAAGATTTGTGTTGCTGCTATGGAGAATAAAAGAAGAGGTTAGCTATTTGTCACAGACTTCTTTCAGATATTTTAATTCTTCTATCACAGTGGTGCAGCCGAATGTGTGGAGACACCCAGGTAACAGTGTGTTCACCAGCTAGGCTGTGTCTGCACCATGGGTACTCCCTATGCAGTTCAGATACCAGTCAGCCTGCAGATGTGGTGCAAAGCACATCTCTTGAGATCTTTTCTTTTGAGTGAGGCACAGGGAGAGGCTATTCTTTACAACAATTTTGAGAGAAGCTATGCTAAGAGAAAAGACATTTTAGAAAGCAGTATTGGGCAGGTCCATTTTGACAAAGTCTGTGTACCCTACTGCTATTCATGTGGTTGCTCTGTGCTTCCAAAAAGCTGTTTGAAAATGAGGGTCCAGATGCACAATTCATTCTGTTAATGTTAGGATTGCTTTTTGCCATCTAGTGATAGAAATCCAGCAAGACCCTTTGAAAGTTACTGCAGAGCTTGCCGGGTTACTTACAGACTTAGCTGAATCATGTTCTCAAAACTGAGAATGATGGAGGTAGTAAACATGCTTTCTTGTGACACAAATTTGAGAGCAGGATTTCAAATGAGTTATTGTACCTTCCCCTCCCTAACTAACTGTTTGCTCTCTAGGGACGCTGGATGCAAGATAAGCTTTATCCATATACCATAGATATGAATCCATGTGGGAAATAAAAATTTCAAAATAAGCTACCTGGAAACAGATTCTGTTCTTGTTATCAGAGTGCTTTTGTTTTCCTTTTCATATTTTTGCCTTGTTCCTCCTTATCTCTTTTATTCTCATATTTGTCTACATTTAGTAGATGAGGGCAAGGCTGTGGATATTGTCTACCTGGACTTTAGTAAGGCCTTTGACATGGTCTCCCACGGCATTCTCATGGAGAAGTTGGCAGCTCACGGCTTGGATGGGCATACACTTTGCTGGGTAAAAAACTGGCTGGATGGCCGAGCCCAGAGAGTGGTGGTGAATGGAGTGAAATCTAGCTGGCGGCCAGTCACGAGCGGTGTTCCCCAGGGCTCGGTTCTGGGGCCGGTTTTGTTCAACGTTTTCATCAATGATCTGGATGAGGGGATTGAGTGCACCCTCAGCAAGTTTGCAGATGATACCAAGCTGGGTGGGAGTGTCGATCTGCTCGAGGGAAGGAAGGCCCTGCAGAGGGATCTGGATAGGCTGGATCGATGGGCCGAGGCCAACTGTATGAGGTTCAACAAGGCCAAGTGCCGGGTCCTGCACTTGGGTCACAACAACCCCATGCAACGCTACAGGCTTGGGGAAGAGTGGCTGGAGAGCTGCCCGGCAGAAAAGGACCTGGGGGTGCTGGTCGACAGCCGGCTGAACATGAGCCGGCAGTGTGCCCAGGTGGCCAAGAAAGCCAACAGCATCCTGGGTTGTATCAGGAATAGTGTGACCAGCAGGAGTAAGGAAGTGATCGTGCCCCTGTACTCGGCACTGGTGAGGCCGCACCTCGAGT
>WAAD01036223.1:69070-101031 GCA_013389945.1 Fregata magnificens | reverse complement strand
ATTCAAAATGCCCCATAAATGCGGGGAAGATACTAATTCTTTTCTGTCTATTGCCACACCGAGGACCCTAAAAAATAATGATTTAGCAATCAAGCCACCTGCCCCCAAGACAGCAGGCATATAATGCAACATGATATTGGGTAGTCTAAGGCTCCAAAATTTCCTTAATGACTTTTTTTTTCTGGTTTCCTTCTTAATCCCCAAGAACTTGAAACACATTAAATTAAAAAAAAAAAGAGAGAAGGAACAGAAATTGGTAATGTACTCAGGATGGAAAGAAGGCTGGGTAATATATTCATTCTAATTGTATTAACCTTCCCCCATAATGAGAGGGGGAAAGCCCACCATCTGTTTAAGTCATTAGTCAGTTCCATAATTAAAGGATTAAGATTAGCTCTAACAATTTCATTACTTTTCCTAGGAAACTGAACATCCAAATACTTAAAACTAGTCTATTGCCATTGAAAGGGTCTATCGATTAGTTTTCCCCCTCTTATGCTTTGGGAGATTGCCATCACCACAGATTTAGTCCGATTGATTTTATACCAGGAAAATTTCCCAAAGTTGACTACCATGTCCAATATATTAGGACAAGATTTTTGTCGATCTGATATAAATAAAAGTATTTCATCAACATAAAGTAAGAGTTTAACCTCACATGTTCCTGATTTCATACATTGCAGTTTATGATTAGCCCTAATTTGTATTTCCAACTGTTCAAGGGCAGTGTTAAATAAAAGGAGTGAAAGAGGATGCCCTATTCTTTTGCACAGCTTTTAAGAATTAAGCAATTAGCCTCCATTTGAGTCAGAGTGATTGTGGACTATAATAAAGCAACAAAATCCAGGTGAGAAATGATCACGTAAGCCAAATCTACCTAAAGGACCAAGTCAACATAATCTTGTCAAACTCCTTTTCCGTATCAGAGCAGCACTGCAGCAAGGATTTATCTGAGTATTGACAGACACTCATTAATTCAGTCAGTTATCTTGTACTATCAATGCCTGATCATTATTTATTAACTTCATCTAATTAGGATGGTAGATATCATCTATTATTTTATTTGATCTTGTATCCAGCATTTCAATGAGATATTTATGTTGGCAGAACCTAAAGCGTTGTTGCAGATCTTTGCCTGGTTTAAGCATAACTGAATAAGAGCCTCAGGAGAATGGTCTCCTTCAATATATGCAGTTGCTTACATGATCCAAAGGTCTAGGGGCTGGCACTTGTATGAAAAGCATTGCTAAGGTTCTGGTATCTCTGTTAATGGTGCTTTTATTCAAATCTTTCATCACATTTGCTATATCTCTTCGTAAAGCAGGTGAGGAATCCTGAGGTTACCACCTGCTACCCACCACCAAGGCCCCACACCACCCACGAGGTGGGTTCTGTGTCACTAAACACATCCAGAAACAATCCGGAAAATAGGAAGTGTAACAATGTTGATATTTGCCAGTAACAGCAAATAATTCTTGGTAGTAAAACTTAAAACCATCAGTGAGGATTTGCAGAAGAATCTCACAATTCTGTGACACAAAAATAAAGTGGCAGGTGAAGCTCAGGGTTCTTAAAAGCAAGGTAATGTTCATGAGAACAAAAATGCTACCTTAACTATCTGTAGATAATGAATGGGTTTGCATTAGCTATGAGCAAAAAGAAAGTCATTGTGGATACTTTTCAGAAAATGCCAGCAGACTGGTCTGGGGGGTCCCAAGGAAAACTGAATATCAGCACTGTCTGTAAAAGGACTTGAGAGGAAAAAGCATTTTGCCATTGCCCTAAGCCACAACATGTTCACGCCCCACACATCATGTAGCCACAATCAGACCATGTCAAACAAAAGACTGGGTGGAACTAAAAACTGTATAGAGAGAAGGATGACAGAGGTGATCTAAGATGTGAAATGGGTTCAGCTGGAAAGGAACCCACAAAGATTAAACTTCAGCATGGAAAAGGCACACTTGCTAGAGGGAATATGACAGAAGACGAGAAAAAAACTGGTACTGACTGGTGTCCAAAAAGGTGTATGAGGAACAATCATTCTCCACAATACCCAAGTTTTCCCAAGATTGTCGAGCTACCAGTTTAAAACAAAGGAATTTGTTAATTTTGGGAGATAATGCATTATTATATGGTGGAATTCAAAGCAGTAGGATGCTGGGGTGGTTAAATGGATTCACAGAGATTAGCCAAGTTCACAAATGATTAAGTCCTTAAGTGACTATTCACATGGTATTTCTAATGCAGGCTTTGGTTCAAAGAGTCCTTAAACCACTGATTGTCAGAAGCTGGGACAAAACACCAGGGAAAATGCTCATTAAGACTTTTTCAAGATGTAAATGGCTAGCCTTGGTCATTTTGATTACCAGGGTTTTGATGTTTGAACCTCCATTTTTACCTAAAACCACAATAATTTCTTTCTTCCTCTCCTGATCCCCCAAAGTCGTTGTTTTAGCCTCAATATCGCAAGCAGGTATCACATCTTAAACACATTTTTTTTTGTTATTATTAACGTTTCAGTTAGACAATTCCACTGATATTTTTATGCTGAGCGAGCCTACGCGCACCCAGCCTCCGTTCTGCAGGTGCAGACACCCAACATACAGTTGGCAGAACAGTTCTCTAGACTTATTGCCTGTATTGACTACATTCGTCATCAGCTACAACGGGAGCTTAAGCACCTCTTTTACACCCAGATATCGACACTTAAGTGTAATCATATATGAACTGAATTCCAACCCTAGTATAGCGTTTACCTGACTGAATATGTTTACATTCAAATGTAAGGCAGCCAGCATGGACATCATTTGTAGTCAATGGAGAAAAATGGGCACTTGTAGAGGTCACCCATTTCAACTTAATAGGCATGAATAAATTCGGTCAAACAGACCATGTCCTAAGGCCCCTATTTTTTTTTCCCCACAGTGTGGAGGGAAGAGTGTGGTGAGCTCAGATGAAGACAACCACGCTGTGAAGTTTAACCATTAGGTCAGCTGAGTGGACCTTCAGTCATGTTTAAACCATGCAGAACAGGCAAGGAAATTCAAACTCCTTCCCAGGTATAAGGTATGTTACTCCTGTAAACTGACGTGCACCCATACAAACACATGAGCATACACGTAACATACCAACTCCTTCAGTTTGGGAACTTTTTGTTTTGCTTTACCAGAAAATTAAAATATAATTCAATGTAATTCAAACATTAGTTTGCTATAAATTCCTAGTCTTTAAGCTAATGGCAAAATAATGCTCCTCTCATTAGTTTAATGATCACATCGTGCTTAATGCAAACTTCCCCTCCCTCTTTTTTTCCTCTTTCATTAACTCAGTCTAACAGTTGCAGACAATTTGCTTTCACTATGAAGCTGTCAATCTTTTTCTTGCATGTAACATCTCAGTCTGTTATAGTACAGAAATAATGCAATGCATTTATCAGACTAAGACCTCTTTTCATTTACTGACTCAAAAATTATTTTGAGCTATCTATGATAAAGCATGTTAATGGAGCACATTGTAAGAAGTGAACATTTAGATCATTTACAGATTTTTCTTTTTTAACTATGATATGCACTTCCTCGTCAGTGTTTGATTTAGAATAATTTAGCTGTCACTTGGAAAAAAGGAAAGGTAGGTGAAACTAATGCAGAGGAAAGTCCCTCAGCTCAGACCGAGCTGGCTGTTCCCCTGAGGCATCCAGACAAAAGGCTTTTGCTCATGGCAGTCTGCAGCAATACAGAGCAACAGTAAAGTTTCCTTCTCTCATAATGATGCAGCCTTTTCTTAGGAGCATGAAAAAGAGGAAGAAAATAGGCATTTTTATATGCTACATTTTAGAAGCAAAAGCAGCTATTGTATTGGAAGGAGTGAGGGAAAGGAAGAAGCGATAACAGAGGATGTGTCCGAGAGCTGTCACGGAAGACCCATTAGATGCTTAAGAACTCAGATCTATTTGGCTTGACTAGAAATTTGGAGATGCTTTATTCTAGGCACGTGATCTATTCAGCCTTTCTGTTGGGATCTCCTACATTCAGTAGTGCCACATCATCTAAGTTGACATCTACTTGCTGTGAAAGGACAGCTCTGCATATCCATCTACACTGAGTTTGCACTTCAGGCCAGTCCTACCCCTGACTGTCTCTTACACCTTTCTGTCTCTTGCTTATGTTTATTCCAGCTTCTTCAGAGCTCACACTTTTTTAAAATAGCAGAAATTTGTCTTTGTCCACAGTCCTGCCTCTGGCCGGTTGTAGCAGAATTTCCGGAAACCTGTTGTTCTTTTCGTCAGTTCTTTACAAGAAAAGACTTTATCGAAAGAAAACCAGCAGCTGATGGGGGGGGGGGGGAACACCCCCAAAAAACCCCACCCAAAACCCAACATTGCTTCAGCTGCTGGGAAACTTAAGGGGTTGTTGTGCTTACCCTTTGCTCTTGGTTATTGTGCTTCTCAGAGGCTGCCATTCCCATCCAAATTTGTTTGTTTCCTCCCTGTTTCCATGTAAGTTTGTGTTAAGACTATCCCATTTTAACTTTCCCCATTGTTTTTTCCCATTTAATATATGACAAACACTCCTAAGTGTCCATATCTCAAGCAACCATTCCAGAGATACCTGATTAAACACTGTATTCAGTCAATCTGTCAGTAATTTTATTATTTTTTGACCTTAACAAATGAAGTACTTATGATTCTCTCACTTATTCCAAACTTTTTTAAGAGCCAAAACAGAGTATTAAGCAAACTGAGAAATTAAAACCTTGCAATTCTGGACTGAAGTCAGTGGTTGTCAACTTTTTGAAACAAGAGGCATTCTTGATCCCTAAAATACATGCTGAGGGCCAAAACAACACCTTTCAAGGCTGTAAGAACATGGAAAGGGAGCCATTAAACGGAGAAAATATCTCAAACTACAGCTGCTCTGTTACTTACATTGGCAAAAGGAGCTGGGCAGGAGACTGCAGCAACCTGAGGATGGCTCATGGCAGCACTGATCCTAGCATCAGACTTCGTGCTGAGAGCAGTACCGCGGGAATGGGAATGACAGATCATTTAACTGGTGCTACCATTTATCTCTTAAGCCAGCTTGGCAAGCCGTTGCTCTTAGGGGAAAAGATACGGGGAATACTCTAGTTATTCATCCACAAAGGAACCGTGTGCACTTATGAAATGGGCAAATGAGAGAAGACTCAGGTGCCTTGTTCACACTCAGCAAACTGCTTGTGGGCCTACTATTATCTCTCTTAATTTCCCAGAGCACAGGCAGGCCTTTAGCTTTACTCACACGGACAGTATTAGTATTTTTAAGACTATGACTAGAGTCTCTGGTATGAGGTCAGATGCTTGTTGCCTTAAAAACACACAAACAAATCACTAGCCAGCCCCAAACAGCCTCTGACTGAAATGAGATCAGAAACAAAGACCAATAGCTACCAATAACTCTATCATGTGAAATGCACTGAACCAAATAGTCGTATCTACCTCTCCCCTTGCAAACTTTAGATGTATTTTTTCCCCCGTTTCCCCAGACAACACACACACACACACCCCCTCGCATGCGTGCACACTGCCCTGTCTTTCTGTAGCTGAAGACAGATCAGACTATTTTCTCACACACTGTTTCAATCAGACTGATTCTGAGATTCTCATGGGGCATTCAAGGAGAAGGAAGGAGGGGAAATAAAAAAAAATTACTGGCTAGCACAGCTGACATACCTCCCTCACTCCTCTCCTCCCTGAGGTAGAGCTGTGATGGCCATAGCAAGATCTCACAGCCTCTGTGATCAGCTAAACCTTGTCTTTGCCATTCCCCCCAGATCCCAGCCATTCCTTTCTCTCCCCACTTTCGTAAAAACGTGAGCATTTTGGAGGGAAGTGATCCATTCTCTAGTTCTTTGTTTTTAATTTGACCCACTAGTGTCATTCACATGGAGGCTGTAGTTTCCAGCAAGGTCTGGAGGAGCTATTCCCATTCTTTATATTTAAACCTGTATCTCTCACTCCTCTCTCTCCTCATTTTTCCCAGGCTTTGGGAGCCGCACAGGATTTCCACTGAAGTCCACAAAATTATTGCTAGCCCATGACATCCCAGAGCCCAGTAGACTGTCACTCACACCTTTGCTGGGTTTGGTCTGCTACACATGCACTTCTCTCCAGCCACTGCAGGGGGACAGGAGCAGCCCAGCCAAATCCTGACCCCCTTCTGCCTCTGCCCAAAACCAGGGGAGTCCCAAAACTGGGATCCAACTCCCGCAGCAGGACCTCTCTGAACCAGACCACCACTACAGGATGGAGCAGAGGAGGCTCTCTGAGCCTGATTTGAGCCCCTGTTCAACGCCACAGTAAAATCCCTTTTGGCTTATTTCATGTGTGTAGCTAGTGACTAGAAGACAAACATTTCATTAAACCTGAGGTCATTTTAGGCATACGGCTGCAAGTGAAACACACAGCAGCTCTTGCATGGTTCCCCCCATCACACTCAAGACCAGATGAAACTGCTTTTTCAGGCACCCAGTGCAATTCACACTGCTCCAGGCACTGGGATTCAAAGGTGAATAATACCAATTTGAGGGCTACAAACTTGAAAATACCACTTTTTTTTTTTTTTTTTTTGCTTCTTCTTACATGCATCCCTGTATTCCTTTTTCAGCCTGCCTTTTACACTGCAATTCAGCTGCATGCCACTCTTCCTGAAGCATGTCACCTTTGGTCTTCCTCAAATGACTATACATACATATTCACTTCAGCAAGCCAACATGTGTAAATGCCATCGTCTGTCACGGCTCATTGTTTCTCCCTCTTTCCAAAGAGGACAATGTAGTGTGATAAAAAGGGCACACAGATGGACAACGTTGTGCTGCAGTCTATATGTTTTTCTTTCAAGACTGAAATGGGCAATAAATGCATGTCTGCTCCTGGTGTGAGGAGTCAGTGGAAGATCAGTGAAGGAGACCAATGTATCTCAATAGCTTTCAGATCCACAGTGCCTGTTCCCAAAGCAGCTGATCTCTGACAAGTGCTGTCAGAGTAACTGGCACTGAATTAAGAGGTAAGTTAGATGTCTATATTTTCAGGAGGCTTCGTCTCAAGAAAGTACACGCTGAAGCCATTCAGGAGGACTTGCTCCTGGATTCGTGCTGATTTGTTTTACTATGAATTAACATTACTCAGGTATTATTGAAAAAAAGGCTGAGGATGAATCAAAGAAACTGCTTGTCATCACAGTGTCGGAGCAATATAGCCCGGAGCATAGACTTGAAAGTGCATGGTATGTTTAGTGAAATATTAAAAGGAGGCCCTGCATGTTTTCAGCATTTTCTCTTCCTTTTATGTATGTGTAACTCTCTTGGAGGTTTGAGGAAGAATGTGATTTCCACAAAGAGATACATACACAAGTCTGCAAAACATTACAGGTAACGTGACCCTTCTGGACAGAGCTGCTCTCCTGGAGCAGAGAGCACTGAGCATACCAGTTCTGGGGGGTCTGCTTTAGAGCAGGGCTGTGGTCTTCCACATGCAGAGGTTACCATGTCACAGCACATTAACTGAGCTGTTCACCTCTGTCATGAGTGATGAGACAAATCAGCATAATATGGTGGCACTTCACTATCAATAAAGGGTTAGAGTGGGAAGCTCAACTTCTGGCAATGGGTAAAAGCTAAAGCTCCGAGGGAACATGAAAGAGAAACAACATTTAAAATACACTTTTTCCTAAACATGAAAGTGAAAGCTCACTCCTTCTAAAAACTAACTTTTCTCAAAATTTCCATTGAAGCTTAGTAGCCATGGAGTCGCATGGCATTGCTTAAACTGAGGTTGAGGAAGCCTCTGTATTTCTTCTCAGAAACAGTTCTTTTATTCTACCCCTTCTTTAGTTGAAATGGTGTTACAAACCTGTGACCAGCACACAGCTCTGACTGACCTCCTGCTGATGCCAGCTGACGATGAGATAATGACTATGCTCTCACCCAGTGCCATCAGACTGGTCCACTTCACCCACCTGTGCTGCTAGAGAGTGAACTCATGGCCCAGCTCTGCCCATGAGGTGGACTGATGAGCCCAGTCACGGATTGCATGACTGTCAGCTAAAGGCAAATGGGCTTTTCAGCCCCCCACACTCTAAAGTGAAGGAGGAGGTTTCAAGGCCTGAAGCACTGAATGTGTGCCATTTGATGGGGGAGGGAAGGGCTAGGGATTTTTCAGATCAGACTTGAAATTGTTATCAAGCACCAAAACAATAAAACGCCGAAGATATTGTTTGCAAGGATGCTGCATGCTTGATCTAAAAGCAATGTTGCACCACCTGTACAAAGGTCCTACCTGACATCCATGCCATGCCCAGCATAGTCCAGCAGGAAACGTCGTCATGTATGGAGCAGCTTGATTTAGGAAGGACAACTCAGACTGTCAAGCTGTGGAGCGAGAAGAGAAGAAACTTCAACAAAAGCTCTGCATGGCAAAGCCTAGAAAGCAAAGGAAGAGATTCGCACAAGTTTTTCAAGTAGCGTTAGCAAATTGCTCATTGCGTTCACGTAGTAGATTGCAGTACTTTAGAGACAACTTCATCTCTGCCGAGAAAATGCTGAAAGAGTCCTTAACAAGAGCTGGTTTGTAAGCCTTTTAAAAACTGCTGGCCCTTAGAAACTCAGAGTGGATATTCCCTGCATCTGTAACACGCTTACCAATCACCCTGTGCTCTGCAATGTTTTTTTGGCCACTTCACACTTAAAGCAACCTAATGATCTTAGCTGCAGGACAAGTTTCTTTAATGCAAGTGCTAGAGGTCAGCGCTCATGACAAGCGGAGGGAGAGTCAACATGAGGCTGGCAGGTTGCTTGGCACATGGACTGGAGGCACGTTCAGCCTGAGCTGAAGCAGCAGGGAGGAGAAAAAGCTGCTGGAGGAGGCTCTGGAAGAAAATCAGAATGGTAATTCCTCTCCTCTTGTACGTACCAAGGGACACAGTTTTGCGAGTTGCCTTTCTCCAATCCGCCAGAACGGCTGCTTTGGGGAAAAACACATATTTAACAAGTGTTCTCAGAATCACATCTTTTAAGCCCTTTTTAGCTGGCAGTCCTGTATTCCCTCCCCACTGCCAATTCTCAGCCAGGTTTTTAAACAGCTGTCTTTAAACTTTTGGCATTTCAGGTTTCTCTGCCAGATGTGATCAAGTTTGTGTCTGTATCTCTTGCTCATAGAGTCTGATCTGCCACTCTAGTCCAAATTATGGACAGTGCTTGTCCCCATGGCATCCCTGTGTGCTTGCTGGATGTTGTCCAAAAGCCTCTGCAGAAAAGAGATACCATATACACAAAAAGGCATAATCAAAGAGCGCTTTACATACACCAACTATTTCCCTTTCTCTAGCTATTGCATGTCATTTCCTTAACTGTCTGGTCTCTTTGACTGTGTCCACTCTGCCAGATGAACTGAATTCATTTAAATTACCTTTTTTTAAAAAGCTCTAAAATATTAGGCATTGATTGAATTCCACAGGCCAACGAGTACAGCTAGGAGAACTATTCATAGTTCAAGTTCATAACTTACCTCGTTTTGTTCCTGTTCATAAATTATCCACAAAGGACTTTGATTTTTACTAATCTGGTCATTATTCAAGGCTCTTTGGCAAAAAATTAATGCAAACATATTTCAACATATGGATTCTGTCCGTGAGCTAGTCATTTCAGCTACCTCCTCGACTACCTATTATTTATGGCCTGCGAGTGGTCAGTTAAACAACATGGCATTCCCTGCACCTTGGCTTGGTGTTTGGGCCAAACCATTGAGACTCTTTCTCACACAGAAACGCCATTCAACTTTGTCCGACACATCTCATTGAATCAGCTTCAGGTTTGAGGTACCAATTGCGAGAAACTTGCGGAAACCAGGGTAGTAGAAAGTGGGGGTGGTTGATGTTACCCTCTTCATGACTTGAGCATAATCCAATTCCCTGCCTTACCTGTGTTCACAGACCAGACATATTTCCCACAGCTTCCCAGAAGACTTATTCCATAACTTGCAAGTCAATAACACAAATTATGGGTAGAGGAAGACCTGACTAAACAAAGGTTTATTGCTTTTTACACTACTGCCCTGTTTCTTTGTACTCTACCTGACCTTGTTTAGAGCTAGCTTGGATACCTTTACATGAACAATGCAGATATATCTACAGTTTATTCAAAAAATGAGAAAAAGGTAGGTGGGATGTTTTGTTCATTTACAACAGAACAGGCAATGTACTTACCCAGATGAAATGAAGCCACCAGGGACAGCTTCCCAGTGCACAGCACCAAGCTGGTTTCAGTAGATGCCCTCCGCAACATCCTCGTCCAGCCTTTCCTGAGGATTTCCTGGGCACTGCTCATTTGGACTCTAGCAGTGCTCAGTGAAGCCTCTTCAGTCCTCATGCTCCTGAGTGTCTTTGGTCCAAACAGGGCTTCACACCAAAATGAAAATATCTGTCACTTCATAAAGTTATGGTTTCTAAGAGATTTTGAAGCAAGGCAACGGTTATACACACCGGTTTCTGGGGAGGTTTTGCTTATTATTTTTTTGAAATTAGACAAGTGGAAGAGGCAGCCAAAGAGCGTTTATAGCTTTTTATAGAGCAGTGATAAAAGCCACCAAAACCATAATAGCTGCCTGCTTGTTTAAAATGCTCTTGTTTGGCTTTAGAAAAGAGAAAACCACTCTTTAGTGTCGTTTTGATCAGCACTGCCACCATCTGCACAAGCCTTAACTCATACAGCAGGGATTTGCAGACAAATTTCAACCAAGGAGGCACCAACAGTGTGTTTTCAGAGCTGACAGAATCAAAGAATAAGGAATTAAACAAAGCGATTCACCAAAGAGCTGAATTGGCTGACCCATGTTGCCAATCCATCACTGCAAAGTCTTTCACAGAAAAAAGTCTGATAGGGGAAAAAAAAAAAAAAAAAAAAAGAAAGAAAGAAAACCACAAATGAGAAAAAAAAAAAGTTTCCCCAACACAATCAGATCTGCTCAATGTGAAAGAAAGAGACAGAGAAAGCATATGTGTTTATCTGGTGCATTGTTGAGCTGTAGCTCTTCTTCCAGACTCAATCGATACATTTTCTCCTTAAATTCCCCTATCCACTGTACAGAAGTCAGCTATGTTTGTTTACCAGCAGATAACCATCTTAATTAGACTACTGTATTGAAGCCCTGTTCTCTGCGAGCACAGAAAGAGTTTTGTTTCCTCTGGCATTGTTTTCCTTGGAGGTGTCTCTTGCTAAACAGAATCTTCTTCTGTTTAATGAAACAGAGTAATGTAAATGCCATTCTGTGATCTTTGTGCCCATGTCACTCCCACTCAAGTGAAACCAGACCGAACCCAGTTAATTAGTACAAGCCATTAAAACCAAAGAAAAAAACAGCGTTAACGGCCAGCTTATTTATTTCTAAGCATCTAATTTCCACAGCATCAAAAACAATTGGAATCAAGTAAAACGGCACCCAATTTTTTGTTTTGAGCATGGAGGCTGTGCACACTGCAGGCAAATTCTTGCAGAAGCCATAGTAACTTGAGAAGCAAGTCCTGAGTTATCGAGCAAGCTTTTCCAAGACCAGCATGTCCGCTATGCAGGAATCCTCACAGCACAGACCCCTGTGCCATGTGCTGGTACTAGAGGGCTAAATCACTATGCCACAAGAGTTATTGCAGCCTCATAGCTAGCCAAGGCCAATTCCCAACACCAACAATGCTTGTCAACCCATACTGAATTCAGTAAAGATCTGCCTGTGAGAGAAGGCAAAACCTGACCCCACACTGTCACTTCCTACTGAGGAACTATTACTTCTCATACACAGGCTCCTTTTTTCTGATCCTCAACATGTACTGCATACGAATCATGTAACAAGTACCTATAGGGCACGTTTATGGGCACAGAAGCACTATACTTTGCTTACAGTTCACAGCACACCTTACAAAAACTCCTGGGAAAGCAGGAAGGTGAGAAAGTACTTTTGAAACTATGGGAAACTTGCTCTTCCTGGGGAAGTTTTCCTGGGTTGTAGGGCCAACACTTTTTTGTTCTTTCCTCCTTTCTTCTCAAGAGGGCTATGAATAGAAGAGTTTTTCAGGAAAGAAGTCTAGAGCTCTCCCTCACCCCCTTTTCGGACCAAGCTACCAAAAGTGCAGGATCACATTCCTCCTCTAATATCTTCTGTCTGCATGTTAAAGCCAGAAGGAAGGTCATTCTTCAGGAAGGAGCCCAAACACGATGATCAGTCATTTTGGTTCTCCACCTCTTCAGCAATAAGGAGCAACAAGCAGCAGTACCAGAGGAAGAACCATGCCCAGAGACCCACCAAAAGAAAAATACATTTCACAAAGTCAGTGACTGGGACAAGCGATCAAGGGGGAACGGGGATTAGATTGACAGTGTAAAGTGTAGGACTATGCCCAAGTCACGCCTTCTAAATCTGGGCATTTCTGTGTGAAACAAGGAGTCACAAAAGCCAGCAGAATATTTCTGTTAAGAGCATGCTTTGATGGCTGCCATTTTTTTCCTCAATATAGAGCTTTTGCCACCTGAGAAACTGTAGGGTTTCAGTGCAAGTTAAGAAGATTGGCAGAAATTCTTACTCTGTTACTGGTTTTTCTTGAAAATTGACTCCAGCAAACTGCTAGCTTTTTCACAGTCACAACCTAAAAACAACGTGAAGCAGATTAAGGAAGACAACATAACCACTTCTGCAGAGCCATAGTCACAGATCCGGGCTAAATAGCTATTCTAGTGTATGCCCTCCACCACTGTTCACCCCAGCAGAGACACAAATATTAAGAGGTGGAGAATACTTTTCCACACAGTTTTAGCATGAACCAAAGCAGATGGTGATGCCAGAAAAGCACAGGTTTCAGAGTAGGCATGTTCCACAATATCTGCACGTTGCTGCTAACCCAGGGCTTCCACTCCACTCCTCCTCAAACCTCTTGTACACACCATTGGAGACAGGAACCCAGCCTCCCCTCAGCCAAGAGCCCTCCTTCCTCACTTTGTGTTGACGCCAGTCTAAACATGGGCGCTTTGCGAGGCCGCTGTCTACAGACATTGGAAAATGGAGCAAGGAGGGCAATTCGGTGAACTGAAATGTCATGCTCAGATATTCACTTTATAGCACCTGGTCATTGTAGGTCTATTTTGGACCTGATCCAGCAGCCTTATTATTGTATTGTATCTACTAAGGCTATTGTGTACTAAATAGCAGGAAGAATAATAAATGCATCTCTGTTTCAAAAAGTTGCATTTTGTTTTCTCAGCAGCCTTGAAGCTGTACAATGAATGTTTGCCAATTCAAACACAACATTTACTCATCTGTCCTTTACTGCAAGCAGTTATGATCATAGAAATAGTTGGATATTCTTCAGCTGCTCCCCACTCCAATTTGCTTTTTAATTAGTACTGATGCCAGGAAATTAGGTGGCTAGATTTTTCAATACTGTATGCTTTTATATGCTGTGATATTATACAGTGACATGATCAAACATCTCTTTCTGGCCCTGGAATATTGCACCCACATCTGTCCTGCTTGCTTTCCATCCATGGTCCAATGAAAGCAATTAGGAAATGAGTAAGCCCATTTGTATCCTTGTCATGCCCATGGGCACAGATGAGGTACGGAATCTAATGACGAAGTTTAAATGAGATCATACATGACTCCCAATATCTTGGTCAAAAGCTGAATAAAGTTAGCTTTGTTTTCAGACATCACTAAGCTAACGAAGTTCAGTTCCACTTACACATGAATGCAGATGGCATGTTTGCCTTGTTACCCTCCTACCCTTTCACATCTCCTAGAGAATCTCCCAGTTCTTCAAAGTCCTTTTTAATTGTGTCTAAGCTTTAATATGGTGAAAGCCAAGTGAATTTTACAAATGTGAACTGGGCTCTGCTTTAATCCCATAGCATTTTTAATCCTTTATTTTTTCAAAAAGTGTCATTTCTGTCTATTTCTCCCTCTTCCCATTACACATGTTAAGATGACTGTACATTTGTCTAGAAACTAGTATTTGAGGAGACCTTTAGGAAGTCCTAGAGATCAGATACCACTCACAGCCATCCAGCTCCCTCTGGACCCCATGTACAGGGAAGAGCACTTCCAGTACATCTGACCTGGCTCCATCCCTGTGAGGGTCCAACAAGCTTGCTAATTCCCCGTCTCCGCGCTGACTTGTGTGGCATCACTCACATGGCCCACTAACCCAGGACATGACAGTGCACAATGTGCAGACCTTTTAGACTTTCAGTAGCTCTTTAGCTAGCAATAATAATTCATTTTGAATGACAATGCAAACAGAGATCATGAGGATTTATTGAGTATGACCTAGTGTAGTCTATCCATCAAAGTGACACTCAGGCGCTTACAAAGTTCCTGCGCTTACTGTACTTAATGAACACTTTGCAAGTTCCTGCAGTATGATTTTTGCCTAACAGGAAAGCCTCTCATGTGACTCTTAGGGAAGCAGAGGACCTTCCCTAAGCAGTAAAGAGATCTGCCTGAGCCCTTGGTAATCACAGCACATGCTGATGCTTGATCGATGCTGCTCATGTATCATCATTTCCCACTTGCTCTTCCCAGAACACAGCACATACTTTAAAATTAACATTTTCATGGCTATTTTGCAATGCAATCTCATGACCTGCTCCAGAGCAATAGGAGAACACAATCCCCCCGTGCTTCTGACTGCCAACTTCCCTTGAGTGGGCACCAGAAGCACAACTCCTGCTTTGCTTGACATGTGAATGACTGCAGTGATTATTTCCTTTCTTTCTAGGGGGAGAAATTCAGTCTTCTCATTTCCAGCCCTGTCTCTACCAACAGCCCTACAAATAAATGGTAAGTAAAATTCTCCCTGGGGCCAAACAACTGAAAGTAAGAAACTGCTTGTCTTCCCTTAAGCTGTTACTGCATATGCTTGAAGATGTCTCTCATCTTCCCTTCGTCATTCTTCAAGTTCTCCGATCCTTGTCTCCAGTTTTCTTCTGCATAAGTGATTCTGTGACCACCCGTTCTCCCTCTTAGCTCTGTCATAAAGCAGAGGACAACTCTTTTGCACTTCCCAACTCTTATGCTGGCCACCTCTCGTTTTCATTATTAGCAAGACAACTGCCAGGCCAGGTCAAAAATCCTCCAAGTCCTGGAAGGCAACCAAAATGTCCACTCTGCTTTTCTCCAGTCTTATGATCAACATGCAGATGCAGCCTCTTGGGACAACATGCCAGCTTCAACAGTCCTTGCTCGAGTTCAAAATCTCTAGCAATCCTCTGGCAGACCCACACTGTCCCTGTCCCAGCAGGGGACAGCGACCCTGGAAAAACACTGACACTGGCATAGTTCAGAGACAAACTTCAAAGAGAAGCTCCCATTTCAGATGAACAAGCACATACATCCCTACTATACATCCCCAAGCACCTGGAGAAGGTTGGTCATTAGAGGGTTACTGGCACTGCAGCTCAGCGCTGGAGGGAGACAGGCTCCTTCACCCACCCCTGCCACCCTACAAGCTCAAGACAACACCAAATCGTCTCACCACAGTCAAAATACCATTCTCTTGAGGAAGTAAAAAATAAGTCTCTTGAATTGGAAAACTTCAGTTCTTTTCCAAATTTTTAGCAAGTCACAACAGTTTTCCTGCCTGTTTAATATGACAAAGACTTGAGTGACACAGATCGCCTGAGAAAATGGCTATATGGCCCTGCTCACGTAGCTCAGTAATTGACACTTGCTGGAGATGTCTCAGCAGCTTGTCTCTGTTCAATGCAGAGCATAGGCTATAACAAAGGTGTCGTAGTGAACAGCCTAATTACTGCTCATCTTTCTCTGGCATCCATACAAGCAGAACAGCTGCAACAAGGACGCTTCTCCCAGACTACCCTATAGCCTCTGATCTAAACCAGGCAGATGCGATTCGGCCGTGTGTCTGCCTACACTACCGAAACAAAGAAGAGTACACGCTGCCACCACTATTGCCTTTCTCTGAATGGCATCTCTCTCCTAAGATATTCTCTTTTTTTAATACAGATTCTTGTATTTGGTGAACCTAACTCAAGTTTGTGTCTAGCTTCAAGACAATCAAACTGGCGTTTCCCAGTTAAAATCCACGAGAGAATAATTTGTCCGAGCATCTTCCAAATCCTCTCCATAGTCAAAAACAGTGGAGGCAGCACCTTTATCTGTGGAGAAAGGTGTGGGCCTCTCCAGTCACGTAAAAGATGCCAGCTAGGATAAGAACATGCATGCCCTGAAAATATTTGTATGTAGGTCAGAGAGTCTTTAAATATGCATTGAAACAATATTAATATTGAAAAGGAACTGGAGTGGATACGATTTCATCGCCGACACGCATTCAGTCATGATGTCTCTGCTACGTGTTTACTCAGTGCCCGAAAAAATGGTAACTTCTGTCCACGTTAGGGTCCTAAATGTACAGTGAAATGGCTAGGAAATTATTTCTATAAATATTTGGGGTGAGGAGGAGGTGCACACAGGTGTATTCCCAAGCATACTACATCTGTGTTGGTAGAAAATCATGCTGCAAAGGAGAAGGCCTGTTTCTCCATTCCCAGCATATTCAGTCATTTGCTTCTATGCAATACTAGTTCGGTAATGGTGATGCTTTACGCAGAACTATTCACATAAGTATCTCCACGTATTATTGGTTGGGAGCAAAACTCATTCTTGAGAGCATAAACTAACCCACATCAATGTAAATATGTCAGTTCAATGGCATTGCTAGTGATGCAGACATACGAAAACAGCTATATTGGATCCACATATTCTTCTATAAAGAAGATATTTCACAACAGCAAAACTGCATCACATCCACTACATAAAGAATTTCTGCTAGTAAAATAAATACCTGTTTATACACACAAGTCTATATGGCCTGTGGCACAACCGGTGCTCCAAGTATCCCCAGAAGGGTTGAGCAAAACAAACTTCACGCATGGACAAGCCCTAAATAAGGAACACCTCTTCAGGAAGATGCCAGGTTACAATATTGGCATGCAATTAAGGAAGGTGGTAATCCTGCTCCTCTAACTGTGCAATTAGGATAATGTCACTTTCTATTTCCATTTTGTAAAATACTTTGAGATTCTCAGATGAAAGCTCTGTACCAGTAGGAAGCATTTATACCTTCAGCAATGAAGCAGATGGCACGTGGTATGCTTGTTTGTGTGTGAACCCTGTAGTCATCACTGTTATAATTAGTCATCTCCTGCTCTGCTGCAAGCTCTGCTGTTTGACAGTGTTTGGTAGGGGCTGGCATTTCCACAGGAGCAACTGTATCTTGGTGGCATATACTTACACTGCTTCCATCACTGTCATAGCTGTGTAACTACATTCTAAAAGTATTGTGCATGTATGGTTGAAACACAACGCAACAAAGGTGTACATCAACCAATGAAGACTGAAGAAGACTTTGAGAGGCCATCTTGTCCATTGCTCTGCACATGCAGGATCAAGTACTCGTAAGCATTTCCTGACCAGTTAATCTAACCTGTTTTAAAGACTTTCAGTGACAGAAGCCCACGTCTTCCTCAAGAAGTGTTATTTTGTACTAAACATGAGTTTTTCTAATACCCAATTTCAATTTCCCTTGGTGAAATACACGCCCATTACTTCTAGTCTTCTTTCATAAAGAAATTTTTCCATCCAAGGCCCTTACTCTTCGCAACTATCTTTGTATCAGGTACATTGTGTTCTTTTTCACTTCACTGAGAAATACACAAAGCGCTATGTGCCTCTCAGCTCCCTCCATCTTTCTGCTGCAAGCCCATGGCTGAATAAAAGGAACACTGGGGGGGGGAATAAAAATCAGGCACAGGACCTATCTTTCAAAATAATTGCTGTTCAACAGACCAAGGCTAGAAAACAACCATAAATGTGTTCTAATTATACCAGCCCCTG
Organism: Fregata magnificens; assembly: GCA_013389945.1. NCBI lineage: Eukaryota > Metazoa > Chordata > Aves > Suliformes > Fregatidae > Fregata > Fregata magnificens. The sequence goes on along the minus strand of WAAD01036223.1, from coordinate 83,102 downwards.
AGTTGTATTTTGTGTTTATTCACATGAATGGGAATTACAGTGCTTCTGCCTTTGCCAATAGGAACCAAGCACCTTGAACCAGACATGGATATATCTAGCTAAATAAAAGTAAATATATTACTGATACTGACTGTGTGACAATCCACAAATAAGCACAAAAAGAAAATTTGAAACAAATTTGAGTAACTCGTGTAAACATCATGACATGCAAGGACAAAGAAGAGGGTCAGCTGCCCTTCCCTCACAACACCGTGCATCCATGCAAACACTCAGGACTCCTTCTGCATCTTAGAGGACCCATAGCCTGTAATTAATTTCTAAATTATGGAAATTTTATACATATAAGTACTTCTTAGACAATAAGTCATTCACTTACAGGACTGTTACCTGTATTTGTAATTCAAGTTCTCGGGTTGCAATTATTACTTTTCTCCTAGAAGAAAAGAAGCAATACTTAAGACAAAAGAAAAAGTGGCAGGACTTTGCTCTGCTCTGTGTTTTACTGGATAATAATTCCTACAGAGGAAATTAATTGCTGGACTGAATCAGGCAATAAGTCTCTTATGCCCAATACCCTAGTCTCTGACAGGTACCAGCAACAGGTGCTTCAAATCCTCGTAAACAGTCACACAGTAATGTTCCCACAGAGGATGTTTCTTCCAAAACCAAGCACTTAAGATTGGTTAATGTCTTGAAGCAGAAGGACTCAGATTTTTTTTTTTTACTTTATTTTTTTACCTTTTTTTAAACTTTTTTTTTTTTTTTTTTTTAAACTTTTTTACTTTATGACAACTAGTGCAGCTACATTAACCTGAGTGGAATCTCCTCCAGTCAAATTTAGTACCTCAGTAATAGTGTCCAGAAGCAGTGAGTTTCCCAGGTTAAAAAGATGCAGTGGGGAAAAAAAAAAAAAAAAAAAAAAAAAAGACGTATAGGTGTATTTTCGTATAAATTTTCACAATTCCTCCTTCATTTTACCAAGTTATCTTCATTTCTGAAATAACAATAAAGGGTAAAAAGAAAGGTCCAGATTATCCCTTTAAATATTTATTTACTTCATATACTTTTATTTTTCATTACAATGTATTTGACCAAGTCCTAAAATTTTCAACAGGATTTGAAAATCTCTCTGTGCCTGAGACAACTTCTGCTGTGTTTCTTTACACTCTTTGATGTCTTTTCAGCAGTGAAAGGACCAGGAGTGAACATGGTAACAGAAGGAAAGCATTTGTGTGATTACTTTCCATATTGTTATCTACTGCTTTCCTAAAATATTTTACTGCTTAAATCCTAACCCGTGTGAAGAGCTACCCTTGGTATCTTGTGGGTAATTTCCTTAAATGATTTAACTAAGCATCAAGACCTCAGGAAGTTCTCTAATCTATCTTCTAGCCAAGCACGGATCAACTTAACCAAAATCATTCCTTATTTGACTTATTTGTTCTTAAAATCTTTAGGAAACTGAATTTAATAAGGTCTATGGATAGACAACTCCAACACTTAACTGTTGGCAAGCTTGTCTCGATGTTTAGACTAAATTTCCCTTGCTGCAGTTTAAACACATCATGATTTGCCCTGCCCATATGTCATTACATACCTATAGTGCAAACAACTCCTCCTAAAACAGATTGTCTTATGCACCCTCGCCCTAAGTGTTTTGGCCACTGAGTGGTTTCAAATGACTGTTAAAGCACAGTAAGCAGTACACAGTGATTTCTGCCCACACAGTTGCAGTGTCCACGAGCACGGCGTTGGCAGCAATGCAATGGCTGCAGAGTTCAATACACACCGTGACCTGACCTGACCTCCTTCCAAGTGCAACTCTGTGCACCAGATCCATCTTCCAAGATGATCTCCTGAGATCCACGTGCTCTGGACACTGTATTTGTGAGAGCCAAAACCAGGATCTTCAGTGCTATTCAGTGGAAAGCCAGACTCAGTCATTGACCTGAGCAGTGAAACAGACACCAAATTCATCTTACATCTCTGTCTTCAAATGTGACCAAGTACATCCTGCCTGCCTGGATTGTTCTCAACATATATAGCGTATCTAATGCAAAGAGCAGAATTGTTGGGGCAAAAAATAACCTTGAGGCAAAACTAGTTCATTCAAGATGACATCAGAAAGACTGATTTCTATTTTAAGTTTTCCATCTCTTCAACTCCTCCTGATTTTTTTTCAATGAATGGATCAAAGTGTCAGAAAAGAAGTTGCTTGGGATTAGGAAAAGATAGCATCTTCTTTCAAGAAACAACATGTTCCTTAGAGAATATCAAAAGAATGTACTTTGACTCTCTCAGAATGTTTTGTTCAGAAATAAAAAAGAATGACAAAATGTCACAAAAACCGTAGAAGATCCTTTGTCACCAAACATATTCAGACACAGCATTTGGCAGAAAATGTGTCATGCGAAAGAAGTCTGCCAAGCTTCCACGTTGTGGCTCAGGCTACCTGCTCGTGCTAAACAGGAGTGACACTTCCCTTTTCAAGACCTAGATCACCGTGCAGCAAGACGAACACACCACAAAGAAATAAAGTCACTTACCGGCCACAGCTGCTGCTGTTCTGGAGTTGTTTGTTTACTCCACGTGGACATCCTGTGGTCAAGATGGTATTTCCATGTTGATCTTTCAGCCCTGTGTAGTCAACTGGCCTTACACCAGCTCTCCGTGCTTTAGTCTCATCTTTATCTCCTGCATGGAGTAGATATTTCCCTAAGAAGCTTTACACCATCGTGCAAAGCAAAGCAAGGGCTGAAGGTTACCCAAATGCAACAGTGTTTTAAAGTGTGCTGTATCATTATTTATGTATGTACGTATACTTATGGGTTATTGGTAAGTTTATGGGAGAGATCAGCACAGACCAGAACAGGAAAAAACGTGAGACTAGACTGTCCTCCTGGGAAACTCTGATAGTCTTTAGAAGAAAGTGATTCTATTACACTATAATATTGTTAATTTTTCAACATATTACAAAGAGAAGTGAGACACTATCAAACACCTGATAAGGCCTTAACAATTACAAAGCTCCTGAAATATTGATGTGAATTGAATGGGTCATTTTATTTTTTGGTTTAGCAATATTTTACCTTTTATTACTTTGAGAGTGTTCAAATATGGAAATGGGAGCAGGAAGTACTATTATATGGGTAAACCACCAGAGAGAGCGATATGAAGAATAAATTGAAATCCAAATCTCATACACAAATTATTATTAACACTAATTTCCACATATTACAAAGCAGCTTCTTTGCATGTATGACATTGCCTTTTGCACCCAAACATGACTTTAATTAAGATCTAACTTATTCATGACTATAATTCAGATCTAACTGCTAGTCTAGTCAAATGAGTGTAATTAATCCCAGAGGGCATATCTAAGAGAACTAGGTTTTCCTTTTCATCTCTACATTTCGGCAAACACAATAGATGCTGGAAGATCAGTCTGGGAAGCTAGAAATATAAAGAGCTTCACAGAGCTGGTGGGGAAATTCTAAACAAAAACATGGTTAAAAAGGACTTTCATAAAGGCGCTGTTCGTTAGTTTAATTTATTCTTGCAGACTACGCAATAGGAGTGGAACAATAGAGATAATTAACCAACATAAAGCTGATAAACTTTTCATTATTATTTCCTCATTTTTTAAGAAATAGAACCGTACAGGTTTGTTTAGCCCACCCAGATATTACTTTAAAAGGGATTAATGAGGTGGGTATTCATTTTTGTTCCCGTCCTGCAGAGACTACAAATAAACCAATATCTCCTGCGTAAATTGACACTGGTATAACCAAGTCAGAAGAAAGTCCTACCACATACCCTATATTTATCAAGCATTCATTATCCTGGTGTCCCTATCCATAGCATACTCTGCCCAGAAGGCAAAATAATGAAGACAAATCAGTCCATATGATTTGTTCTTTCTTCTAGTCTATCAATCATCCAACCCCTACAGCTGCTTTGCTTTTCACCCAACTCCTTCTCTCTCACTCCCTACTCACTTCACAGCACCTTTGTCCCTTATCCACAAGGCACTAACTTCACCCTCCCCTGCCAAACCACTCCTCATACAGTCCCTCTGTCCCGAAGAGAAGCTAATGGAAACTGGTTCTGCAGCAGGGACCACCTCGTTTCCCAGCTGCTCCATTCTCAAAACAGATTCTAAGGCAGATTGCAAGGAATTGCTGCTCAGGCCCAGCTTAAATCTTCATGCATTCTGTCATGACACTGCTTTGTGACCCACCGGTTCGGAAGAACACACTTTCATTGTCGTACCCTTAAACTGTCCTCTGGATTGGTCACTGGTTATGTCTGAACTACAAGGTGAAGCACGAGCTTCCACACACTGAACCCTGGGGGCTGGTGCTCTTCTGACTTTCACAGCTGACTTTTAACCTATCTGTAGCAGGGACTCAACAAGGTGCTTGAGGTCTCCATGCTGTGCTTGAGAAAAGCCAAACACGAGAGAGCTTCTAGTGGAACAGACCATCACATGCCCGCCCTAACTCACTCTCTGGTCCAGTCAGAGGACTGAGAGCTAAGGCACTGAGTATTTTGCTGGTCTTACCAGAGATAAAGCAACTTCTTAGTGCAGGCACTATCACGTGCAGTTGGCCAGCTTTGGTCTTCAGAGTGATGTAGCCCTGGGCATCACTATGTAGCTAACAGCACCTATTTTTCTTTTTATATTCAGTGCAGAAGAAATTTCCCAAAAATAAATCCACCAACTCAGTTCCCACAGCTCAACGACAGACAAGCACTGCTTTTTAAAAACATGCACATATTCTTAATACTCATCTGAAGTAAATAGGGCTTGCTACATGCCTAGTTTCAAGCATATGGTAACTGCTTTCCTAAACTAAGACGTCTCTTAGTATCTGTAAGTGCAACTTATTTTGAAATGATTCCCAGAGAGAAGAAAAAGAAAAATAGATACAGTCAATTTCACAAGGAAAGAGGAAAGTTGAACTCACAGTGTAACAATGGCAGCTGGTGCATGAGGCTCATAGGGCCACGCTCAACTGATGTGGTGCCTTTATGGGAGGCATTATTAAATGCCTGTTATGTGAACTTGGATCACTTTTGACAAAAGTTAGAGAGGTTCTTTTTAAATTGTATCTCAGGATACATACATAGAAAAAAAATGAAGACTTTTTAGCCAATGTTTTGGAGTGAACTCAGTTAACCAGGTGATAAAAATCAGGGTTTGGTTCTGCTCTCAGCATGCTTTTCCACCTGTGTGCTTCCATCATTTTCACTAATTTTCACCTTGTATGCAAAAAGACAATCAAACCCTCAAGAAAGTAATCATTTCTTTAATTGCTTGCCATTTGTCACAAGGTCTCTGTAAGAATAAGCGTGACAGGTATTCAGTCAGTCATGAACACAAGACAGTTATTTTGATCTCATTCCCAACCCAGAGAAGAGCATTCAAAGTTTAACAGGGAGATGTAAGGCTTACTTAATTTCCAGAAACATTTCTGAATTTTTACATCCCACACAACCCTACCAAGAAAAGACAATGACACTTTAGGAGGAGGTAACTGGATTGCACTTACTAAATTGCTTTTGACTCAGTAAGGTTTTAAGGTGATGTACTGCCTCAAATGACAGAAGTATTTTTTTTCTAAGAAATATACTGAACAAAGCATATATGAGGTTCTTCACAGTAATTGACCCTACACAGTGCTAAAGAAAAGTTAGATCTGAAACAGGACTAAGAGGCTGGGAGATCAAAAATGTCATTCACATTGCCACTTGCGACAAGTTTGAGATGAAGCTGTATTCCACACATCCTTTATCAGTGGTTGTACGACGGACATAATGTTTAGCAGACACTTGTGTACATAGTAATAGTAGTATACTGCTTGATATGCAAACTTGAACAGCTTGTGCACGCTGCATAATGAAAGACAATGGAGAGTAAAAAATCTGAGAAGAAATAAAAACCTATTAGATTATCTATTTCATCCCCTTACCACTATAAGATTTCACTCTATAATAACTTCATATCATTTATTTTGGTCTAGTTTAAAAATGCCTGGGGTGAAGAAGCTTCCCCTGGGATATTATTCACAGCTTGATAGATCTCAGTATGAGGAAGCATTTCCTAATACACAACACTCATGTTTTCCTTTCAAATTTCATCCCATTACTCCTGGACACCCACCCTAAATCAATATTCTTTTCCTTCCATTATTTGTCACCTTCAAGTTTCAGCAACCAACTCCACCTGCTCCCATTTAACAATGCCTTAATGTGCAGCAGTTTTAATCTCTTCTAGTAGCATAAATTGACTCCTCTCTATACCTCCGTTACTTGTGCCTTTCCCCCTGAATTGTTCATAACCCTTAGCTGATTGCAGGGTCCCTTCTGCAGGGCGAGGAGGGGCTGTGGGAGCCACGGCTCCGCGCTCCCCGCTGCAGCCCTGCTTCCCAGCCACGGCCAGCTGGGGTCAGGGTTCTTCACCTTGCAAATGTATTCCCCTTCTTTGCATAATGTGCAAATGCAAGGGTATAAATACATATGTAAATCCTTGACTGCAGATTTATTTTTAAAATGGATATATAGGCCACGCGGCGATTCAGGCAGTTAAAGACCAGTACAACTAGGAATTAAATGCACTTTTTCTTCCCATGCATTTTGCTTAAAGGCTGGCAGGTGGCAGCGCATCCTTAGGAATGAGCTATGAAAACATGGCCACTGCAATTGCTAGTTGTCATTTGTTGAAGGGGGGTGGGGGGGGGGTGTCCCTTTTTCTTTTCTCCTTCCTCTTTCTTTTCACATTTCTTCCTTTTGATATTTTTTCTTTCCTCACGTTTTCCTACCGAATCTCAAAGAATTTTGTCACATTCCTTCAGTCATTTATGGAAAATAATTTTTAAAAAGTTTCAGAACCTGACTGCGCACATTCAGGTATAATAATATTTTTGGTTTATTCTTAAAGATGCCTTCTCCTCATGGCCATTTGAAAAAGTTAACCTGCAAGGTCAATAAATTAACTCTGAAATGAATCAAGCTATTTTGGACAAGAGCTGAAAGGAGAAGGAAATCTGAATTAACAATCTCGTTGACGCAAAGGAGATCAGCCAGCCAGCTCAGTCTGCCATGGAAATATGCATTGTTGGTCTTTGATAAAAGGGTAAAAACTTATCTGGTTTCTGCAGGAGGCCTGGATGAGACTGCATACACTGCGGGAGAGGAGAAAAACAACGCTGATACCATTTGTGTGCTGTCTCAACTCAGGCAGGGAGGGCCGCCTCTGTTTCAGGTAATGTAGACGGCTTCTTAGGGAGGATGATGGAGCATCCTGGCAGCATCTCCTGAAGCAGAGACCATTCCCATACACTGCAGGCTCCGAGGAACTTTTTCGGCTTCGTTCCCGGGCCCCAGCGCTGGGTGGTGGGATGAGGAAGAGCCTGTCCGACTGTCAGCTGAAAGGCCCGTTAGGGGTAGGGCTGTACAGCCAGGACACTCTTGCTGCTCTCAGTCCAGCCCAGGGGGTCTGTGGGAGAGCAGAGGACTGAGCAGCTTCTGACACCGCCCCTGACTTACGTGACTGCAGTGATCCCCAAAAAGCTCCTACACAGGTTTATGTCACCTCGCTCCTCAGCTTCCCCACCCTGGCTATAGTGTAGGAAGCAAGTGCTCGAGTATTGGGATGGTGACTTGAAAGACAAGGGCAAACGGAGATGGAGCAGCAGTTTAGGGGCAAGAGAGCTCAAAGGATGGCTTTCTGGTGATGGAGGAAGCCAGTGGGATCGTGCCTGAATGGGAAGGTGCCAAAAGCAAAGAAGACACAAACAGGGCAAGAAATGACACACGACCACATGGCAAGAGCAAAGGGATGTCCAGATAGAGAGAGATAGTGAGATAGTGAGACCAAAAGAGGAGCCCACAGCCCCAGGGAAGAACTTGCCCCCTACTCCACTGGATGCTGAGCCCATGGACAGACAAACTGGCACAGCAAGTGACTGCTTGAGACAGCAGCATGGTGAGGAGGGAGAAGATGGGACAGCGTGGCTCCTCTACTGTGGGCAGTCTCTCCCCAACTCTCATCTGTACAGCCTTTTGCTGAAAGAGTCCCACGGGTGACTCTTGCCCCCAGCACCACGGGAGCAAAACGCCTTGTTTTTCAGGTGTGCCTTCTGCCTCTGGCCTAGCCCTGACCATCCACCTTTCCAGACACAGCTTTTTCCTCCCCATACTCAGGGCAGGAGTGGAGGCTGGCTTCAGGAGCAGAGAGAACCCACATAGACCCCCAGTCACAGCCACAACCCTCCCAAAGCTGCTGAGATCGCACCAGCCCTGTGGACCTCTTCTCCCCTTGATCTCACCAAACTCCAACAAAACAAACTGTTGTCGCACTGTCAGTCCGTGACCAAATCCTCCCGGCCCCCCCGCTCCCCACCCTGCCCCACAGCCTTCCCTAGCTCTCCTCTCACCCCAGAGCCCACGGGCAGCACCCCCTGCTGCACTGCTCCCAGCCCACCGCTGCCAAGCTGAGCTCTGCCCACCCTGCCAAAACACCTTCAGCATCCTCTGGCTGCAAAAGTGACTCGGGTCATTTATTTCTTTTTAGGATTATTAGCTCATTGCTGTTGCCTCTTGGCTGTTAAAGACCCTTAGCCTTCAACTTCATCTTTGCACTGTGATGCAGGCTCACATTTCACTGTTTTAAGTTAAGTTATGAACCATTATCTTATTCCCTGGTTCTTCACTACACTCCCGATCCAAAAATCAATGGAGGCTTTCCTCTGGCTGCAGCGCCTTCTGGATCAGACCCACAGCCCCGGCACAGCAGCATCTGGCACATTGCTCGGTGGTTTGAGCAAGCTGTTTTCCAAAGTGAGTTCAGAAGAAAATGGCCAATAACGTTTCAGGGCAGGGGCAGAGTGTTATGGAAGAGATCAGCAGTGGGAATTTAAAAAGCACCATGAGGTAGAAAGCAACAGCTCCCTGAAGTGGTTCAGACATCCCTTGCAAGGAGATTTAAATGTGGATAGCATGGCTAAAAATATGTCCAGCTTGGCTGAATAAGCACATAGATGACAGACCAGGTAAGAACAGAGGGAGAACTGGAATGAAATTTAGGACTAAACACCAAAAAAAAAAATCCCCAGACAGACCGTTGCTTAGTTTCTGGAATACTCTCTAACAGAAACGAATGCCAAGCTATCAACTGGTATATTTAAATGCAGATTTGGCAAAGCACCAATAAATACTCTGTTGGGAATAATTCTACAGTGACAAGGCTATGGATGCTCTTACAAAGACTTTTTTCAGTCCTAGACTTTGTGATTTTTAGGATACTAAATAGAAAAATGACAATCCTTCCCTCCTATGAGATAAAAACCAAAGGAGCCATGCCAAATTACTGTACCATATATGCAAATATCTGAATGCAAATTATGTTGTTATCCTTGTCTATACTCCCAAGGACCCATAGCATCTTTTAAGCTCTTTCTTCTTCATGTACCGTTGATGTAGCCATCCGTGACAAATTTGTGTTTTCTTTTCTGAGAAGTAATATACTGTATTCCTCAGTGGCAGAGAAGTGAATGGAGCTGCCATTTACAAAATTTCAATGTTTACACCCAGAGGGCAATTAGGTTGGGTTTGTATGATAATGTTATAAATGAAATGCTAATAAGTACTGTAAATGGCCATGTAATCACAGCCTGTCATTTGCCAATTATTGGCGGGGGGGGAGCCCGAAAGCCAGCTGTAGAGCTGAAGATGATGTACTACTTTAAATGAGCAAATGCAGGTACTGTGTAAAGCACAGCCCTGACAGTGGCATTTTATAGCAGGAATTCAATTTTCTAAGCAATGTCTGATTTCACCTTTTATTATCATGTCAGTAGTAATAATAATTTGCTCTGACACAGACATTTTCTTACAAGGATCGCCAAGGGATTTATAAAGCTGAAAGCTGGGATTTCAAAGGAACTGGAGGGCATACTTACCTCAGCAGCTGCACAGAGCTCAGGGGTGGCTTTGCCTGGGCTCCAAGGCTGTGGTACAACGCTGTGCTCTGGAAACCATTTAGATGCTTTGTTGTGTGATTGTGTCCAAGTGAGAAGTCCTTAAGCAGAACTTATTTGCTATACCCCTGTGCCTAAATGGTTTCCGGACTGTCCCTCTTTCTACCACCACAAGGGGCAAGTTCAGCCAGCTCTCAATAGCTGTAGGGACTTACCTTCAGTAAGGGCTCAGACTCTTAGGTTTCAGGGGACTTCAGTAAAGTTTTTCTGAACATCGTAGATTAAACCAATTCAGCCTGTGAACTGCTTTGCATACGAAACCTTCTTAAACAAACCAGACTCTGGCCACAGAACACCCACCTCATGGAAAAGAGTATGAACCACACATTGAACTATGAGGAACTACTGTTGACCCCGTTACACACGCGAGTAAACAAAAAGCAAAGCCCACATCTGACCTCTTCTCCAAATCAAGCCTTCTCCCAAAGAGTCAGGCAGGGCCCTGAATCACTTCTGCTAGCACCAGTCAGTTGCCACAAAAGCTGTTCATCAATTCGGTGACTGAAGGTCAGAATTTCCCTTGGTCTGGGACACTTTCCTGGGCAATGTTTGGGGGGCCCTAGGGAGGAAAATTGTTGGGTTACTGAGATGAGAAAAATATCATCAAGATTCAGCAAACTAACAATTGAATGGATATATCTCACCATATCTATTACAGCATAAGTTATTAAGCAGAACAGAAGGCACCTTGTCTCAGTCCTAGGGTCCACCTACGTGAAGACACTGTTTCCCAAAGCCAGCACAATTTGTGCAAAGCACCTGGTGGAGAGGGAAGGAAAAGCCTTCCACACTGGTGCAGGGTTGTGTGGTTCCATGACAGCAGCAGGCGTCCATTTCACACCAAAAATGCAGAGTCAGGTGCCTCAGTGCCAACCTGCCTTTTTTGCTAGTGCAGCAAAATAATTGTCTTTTCATCATAATGGGAACTGGGTCAGGCACTTTAAGGCTGTAATGCCTTCTTCAAGCCATGAAAAGCCACATCAAGTATCAGAATGCATAAAATTTGAAAATAATACCTCTGACATTCATACTTTCAGCCTTTGAACTCTTAGGGATCACATTTTCAAAATCCCCTCCACCCCTAAAAAAGATCAGGAACTTTCTAAACAAAGCCCAAGAATCTCACCCCATCATCCAACTCCAGAAAACGAGACTTTTTTTTATAGTAACAAGAATCAATGGACATATAGCGACACAGAGCTGGCAAAACTGTCCATAGGTAAAGACAAGAGTGAACAGGGACACTCACAGCAAGTAGACAGCAAGTAAAATAGGAATTACAAGACTATCCCAAGAGCTGCACCAATTTTATATACTTACACTATTTCACAAGTTAAAGGTCTTCAGGTACTCAAGACAGTTTTGTATCTGAGAACCTAGGACAGGGTAACAAAACTGACAATACTGTCACCTTATATTTCTCAGGCTGAACTAAACTCTAGTACTTCTGACCGGGCTTTGCTAGTCAGACCCTGAATTTTCTACATCCTCTTCCTTTATGCGTATTGATCATGAGCACTGGCCAGAAGACTACAATAAACATGCATAATAAACAAATATAACTACTGTACAGCAGAAAATTACTTCACATTGATGGCAATTAGTAGGCAATTTCCATGCTTATATTTGGTTTGAATCAAGACCATGAAAGATTTTTTTTGTTCCTATTGTGCATGACAGACAAAGCAAGTCAAGAGCTTCACCTCTGATTCGATGTAGAAAGAGACAAAAGCTCTACAACTCACTATGCAAAGTATGTTGTTATATTTTGTACAGCTCGGCAGCTTTGGGGAATAAGGTAGCAAAGATTCTAAACAACCACAGAAACTACAAATCCTGTTGGAGGAGTCCACCTGCCCACCAACACCCAGTGAGTGAGACATTGGTACTCACTGGTCACGAAGCCTCACCTATTTTAGCAGTGATGCAATCAAATCTGCAGGACTTGTAGTCTGGATGAGTAAGAAAAGGGTGAGCAGCCCTGTGGCAACCCACCCTAAAGTCCAAGGTTGGTTTTGACCTTCACCGCCCCCGTGAGCAGGACAAAGTGGGTGGGAAAATGTTTAAAATTCACCTTTGCATTTTGTCTGCACTCGCACAGGCACCCCGGGCACAGCTGAAGGCTATGCTCAGTGTCTCAATTACACTGACAGACAGTGGTTTGAGTGCACGTTTGATCTTTGGGTTTTGCCTTCCAATGAATAAAGGGAAATACTTCCCTTCAGTGGACTCCATACATGCTGTTGCCTACCAGTACTACATGAACTCAAATTCATAAATACTACCAGTAGGACTACAGGAAAAACATTAGGGTTTTGCTTTTTCCTTCCAGTCTTGCTCAGCTTGAATTCATCACCTTCTCTCATCACCATATAGAGTAACACAACCATCCAAACGAAAAAACAGGAAGCTCAGACAAATATTTGAAAGACCAGCACTGCATTTACGACCTGACTGTACGTGACCAAGCCTGACAACATGACCAATCAATACCACTCAATATGCTCTCCACTGGCACACTTGAAGAGTGTGAAGAGCATGCTCCACCACACACAGCCAAGGCTTCTTTAGCAAAGCCCTCTTGGCTGGAGAGGAGCAGGGGTTTTGGAAGGTACCATCTCAGTGCTTTCCCTCAAAGCAACTACCAGAAAAGAGCCAGCCTGCTGAGGAAAGGAGCAGCAGGCCACATCCATATCCCCTGCCATAGCTCAGAGAAGCGTGCCGACAGCCAGGAGTTCATGGCTGCAGTTTCTGCTGGAGGACTGCCTGTAGTGGGCACAGTAGGGAAAGATACAGGACAAGGAACTGCAGTATGTTTGATCTACTGTGTGTAAAACACTCTGAAGGTGAAAACCATGAACAAGAAATGGGAAACAGCAGTGGCGAAGCTTCCCCCACACAATGTTTGCTCACTCCATACTCAGCCACAGCTTTTTAAATCCTTCCTCTCACTGGAAAGGCAGCTCCACACAGAGGAATTTAAAAATTTACTAGCATTTCTTGTACAGTGTTTAATACCCACGTTACTCTGTCAGTACATGGACTTGTTTTCTACTTGAAAGCTTTCCAATTTCATCCTGCATGAAACACTCGTAAAGTTACAGAAGGAAGCAAATCCCAAGGAGTTTACATGAGCTGTGCGTATTAGAGAAAAAAAAAAACACAACCAAAAACCCACATTAAATAGGGAAGACAAAAATGCAGCAGGGGTATCAAACAACTGATTTGCTTAAGCAACAGAAAACAAATGGGAAGAAATTTCAAACAGGTGACAGGGATGATGCGTGTGGATTCACACAGCTAGGAAGAGTGGTTTAGGATGTCTCTCATGCAGATAGGAAAACTGAAAAATTACTGTTGTAAAAATTATATAGGAGGCATTCACATCTGAACACAATTCACAAGTTAAATATGACTTATTCACAAGATGGGAGAGTTCCTCCTTCATCAGTCTGCCCTGCCTTCCACAGCCTCCTGCTGGTAGGCATCCAAACCCAGCTCAGGGCCCAAAGGCGAGGAAGCTGTCCTGGGTTAATGCATTGTCAGGAAGGATCCTGAACACTGAATTCACTGAAATCATAGAATCATAGAATCATTAAGGTTGGAAAAGAGCTCTAAGATCATCAAGTCCAACCATCAACCCAACACCACCATGCCTCCTAAACCAGGCCCTGGAGTGCCACGTCTACATGTTTTTTGAACACCTCCAGGGATGGTGACTCCACCACCTCTCTGGGCAGCCTGTTCCAATGCCTAACCACTCTTTCAGGAAAGAAATTTTCCCTAATATCCAATATAAACCTCCCCTGACGCAACTTGAAGCCATTTCCTCTCGTCCTATCGCTAGTTTCTTCGGAGAAGAGTCCAACACCCGCTTCACTACAACCTCCTTTCAGGTAGTTGTAGAGGGCGATAAGGTCTCCCCTCAGCCTCCTCTTCTCCAAACTAAACAGCCCCAGTTCCCTCAGCCGCTCCTCATAAGACTTGTT
>WAAD01036223.1:26874-68997 GCA_013389945.1 Fregata magnificens | reverse complement strand
AAGTGCAGGACCCGGCACTTGGCCTTGTTAAACCTCATACAGTTGGCCTCGGCCCATCGATCCAGCCTGTCCAGATTCCTCTGCAGGGCCTTCCTACCCTCGAGCAGATCAACACCCCCACCCCGCTTAGTATCATGTGCAAACTTGCTGAGGGTGCACTAAATTCCCTCATCCAGATCACTGATGAAGACGTTAAACAAGACTGGCCCCAGAACTGAGCCCTGGGGAGCACTGCTTGTGACCGGCCGCCAACTGGATTTCACTCCATTCACCACCACTCTCTGGGCTCGGCCATCCAGACAGTTTTTTACCCAGCAAAGAGTACACCTGTCTAAGCCATGAGCTGCCAGCTTCTCCAGGAGAATGCTGTGGGAGACAGTGTCAAAGGCCTTACTAAAGTCCAGGTAGATAACACCCACAGCCTTGCTCTGATCTACTAGGCGGGTCACCTGGTCATAGAAGGAGATCAGGTTGGTCAGGCAGGACCTGTCTTTCATGAAGCCATGCTGGCTGGGCCTGATCCCCAACTTGTCCTGCACATGCCTGGTGAGCGCACTCAAGACGAGCCGCTCCATAATATTCCCCGTCACCGAGGTCAGGCTGACTGGCCTGTAGCTCCCCAGATGAATGGCTAAAACAAACAGTGCAGAGGTGAGACAAGGATCTGGCTGAGCACTCAATGTTTTTTTCTGCAACATTAGCTGCAAGTAAAAGAAATAAAAGTCATAACACTCAGTTTTACTCACAAAAGGAAATAAATATGGTTCGGTACACTCAAGGAACAGAACTGTTATGTAGAGAAATGCCATTTCTACATATTGCCATTACTTTTCAAAAAGAACATTTTTAATGGAACAATGCAGAATAGCAAGATATGCATAATATGCATAAAATGCATAACATAATCATATTTTCAGTGGTTGAAGAACCATTCAAAATTATCTTCATTTCTCCTGAACACAGTTCTAGAATAGCTACAAAATATTTCATGCACTCAGAATACATCTATATTCTTGTAATGCAGTCTGCTCTAGGTATAAGTGTCAGGAGGAGTTATAAGGTGAGCAATTATAACTGAGCTCCACATAGCCAGTAGCCAAAGTACAAAAAATATGCAAGACCACAGGGTTTTAGAATGAGAGGAGAAATATATTGTTTTTATTAAAATGCATTAGGACCTCATTTGTCTAATTCCCAGTTTAATGATGCAGTCTCTTGGCAGAAAAATAGCTTTTCCATTAGTTAACTTGATTCTGTTGAGGGTGGATTTTTTTCTTAACAAAAAACCTTTAACACCAAATTGATTTTTTTTTTTCTCTATTCAAATGAACAAGTACAAACAGAAGGATCTTTTCTGTGGGAGTATTTTTATTGGGGAGAGGGATTTTTGTCTGTTCTCTTTCGGGGAAATGTTTCGTGAAATGGATCATCACTAATCTAAGTTACTCCTAATTGTAGCAGCCTATTTCCATGAAACTATTCCTGACTGAAATGTAGTTTTATTTCAATGGAAAAATAACTGTTGAAATGCCTCATTTATTCCTATTGATTTGAAAAGCAGCCAAAAGATCATTGTCTTGAACCTTTTGCAAATTTGTTACATAGCAGTATGTTATTGACATAAAGAGCCTCAATATTAAACTACTAAAAAGTTAACTCTAGGAAGACCTATTGAGCACTATTTGACAAAAAAATTAAATCATGAAGTTGGGAAAGTCAAGATTTTGTGTACTTAGCTTTTCCTTTTTTAATTTCCCCATAAACTATTTCATACCTTACTTCTCTAGGTTGCGTGTTTAATGGGAGAAATGTTAGAAACAGTTTTCATCTCAAAATTAAGATACGATTTTAAGTTATCGATAAAGGTATATAGATTCATCTTTACTCCAGGTTTGAAGAAGCAGGGAAGTCATAATGATTCAGAGAAGGAAAAGGAAGAAAACTATGGAGTGGGGAGAAGGGCGTGAGGATGAAAGGAAACACAGGGAGGAGCAGGGAAGGCAGGGCAGGAGCAGCAGTGCTGGCAGCTAAGGAACTTTTCCAAAACAGAGGCAAAGGATGAAGGTAGACAAAAAATCTGAGCAAAACCAGCATGTCAAGCCCCAGATGCACATCACCACCACCTCTACACCCCGTTCCTTATGAGAGTTAACTTGCTGTGACATTACAGCATTTCTCACGTTTTGACGTATTAGTCAGGACCCACTTTCTGCACCATTTAACTTGTTTCAAATGCAGTTTTGCAAACTCACTCATTGGGAAATATTTATATTTTCACATGTTTAGTTAGCTACAAAGGGGCAGAGATGAGATTAAAATTCTCACGAAGCAAATGTTTTTGAAAGATACAGCTGTTCAGAAGCACAACCCATTGTGGAGCTTCTTATCAAGCTATTACAAGAAGTAGGTCACTGCAGCTCCGACTATTCAGATGTCACTCCTTCCTTCCAAGAATCAATCACTGCTAGGTCTTGGCTAATAAAAGGCAACTCTCCAGCAAAGGAAAAAAACAGAGAAAAGCAATTTCCTAAAACATCAATGGCTCCTCACGAAAGCAGTACTGACTTTGCGGTATCTGCTGATAGATAATTGTTATAAGAAGTAGAAGGAGTGTAACTGGGAAGATTCCTTTCTTCAAATAACACTTCTGAGTTTCTCATTCATCATTTAATGTTTAAGGAGTGTCCTGGTTTCAGCTGGGATAGAGTTAATTTTCTTCCTAGTAGCTGGTATAGTGCTGTGTTTTGGATTTAGGATGAGAATAATGTTGATAACACACTGACGTTTTAGTTGTTGCTGAGCAGTGCTCACACCAGTCAAGGACTTTTCAGCTTCCCATGCCCTGCCAGCAAGGAAGCCGGGAGTGCACAAGAAGCTGGAAGGGGACACAGCCGGGACAGCTGACCCCAACTGACCAAAGGGATATTCCATACCATATGACATCATGCTTAGTATATAAACTGGGGGAGTTGGCCCGGGGGGCGGTGACTGCTGCTCAGGAACTGGCTGGGCATCAGTCGGTGGGTGGTGAGCAATTGCATTTGCATCACTTATTTTGTATATTCTTTTATCGTTATTATTATCCCTTCCTTTTCTGCCCTATTAAAGTGTCTTTATCTCAACCCACAATTTTACTTTTTTTTTTTTTTTTCCCCTGATTCTCTCCCCCATCCCACTGGGGGGGAGGGGAGTGGGCGAACAGCTGTGTGGTGTTTAGCTGCCTGCTGGGTTAAACCACAACAGGGAGGTTTGTTGGCTTGAGTCAGCTATCCCTAAGGTGTTTTTCTTTTTCCTTGTACAATACCCTCACTTTTATTCCTAAGCAAGGATTAAGTCCATGCTATCACGCTGAGGCTTTTTGTTCTCCAGCCCTTCACCTCCCACCATCTTAAAAATAAAACAATATTCCTGTCTCCTCTGGTGTGGTTGCTCCCTACTTTGTAGAGGACATCTGATGATATTAACAGGTCTCTGCACTGTACTGTTTCCTCCCTGCCATTCTCACAGAGGACACCATGAATATGAGAAAAATGTGAAACGCAATAAGCTCACGTGTGTCATCCACTGCCTTTCTAGGTAGGGCAGACTAACGTAAGGAACCAAACCAAACCGGAGGTTATTATCCAAAGTCCCCAAGGCTCTCTGCTTATATTTTAAGGAGCTCAGGGTTTAGCAGTTACTTACTCTGTCTAGTCCCATGATGACTGCAGCGAGCTTCTTTGCTACAGCCACACCTCGTTACATGGTAGAAATTCCTGTGAGTTGACTCTCTGTGTCAGGGCACATGCAGTAACATTTTATCAGCTGAAAATTCATTGCCATTCTGCTTTAAGTATCTCCTTGCTCCTGAAGGTGCTCCACTACACACTACAGACTTGCAGGTTAAAGAGGCCAAAGGCATTCTAATGAGCCCTGAAATGAATGAATAAATATATACCAGAGGGGAGAATAAGATGAGTGCAGGAATGCTCTTCATGTTTTTTCATGTCATCAGTGCTTGGCACTGAATTATCTCCCATTCTCTGTTCCAAGGTAAACAATGAGTGCTTTCCGTGTCCTCTGACATTAGTATACGTAGCCCTTCCTATACTGCCTGTCTTCACGACCTTGTAGGGATGAATATATCTATGGCATCAGTACCCTTCACTGAGCTGAAGCTCAGTACTCCCAGTATCTGCTCATGCTGCCCTTCAGCCACTGAACCAAAATCATATGAACGAAGAGCTGGTGAGCAGTTCAGGCCCTTCAGCCTTATAGCACGCTAGTCAACCTACAGGAGACACTCATCTTCATACAGCAGAAACCAGAGACCAGACAGAACATTCCAAAGTGCCTAAAATGCCACTAGGGGTCTATGTTTCAGCACCTGAAGGTCACCATCAGTGACCATCCCTTTAATCTGAGTACAAAGGGATTACTGGTCTGACAGTTTTGAGATGTCATCTTCCCCAGCTTCCTCTAAAGTTAACAGAGCTTGGATGCTCAGTAAGTCATTTGAAAAATTAGGCCAGCACAAAGCAAAACTGCTTAAATCTCATATCTAAACAGTTAACTGAACTTTCTAATGGAATTAGAGGTGCCTTCTGAGAATGAAAGAACTTTCTTTGTTTCTTTTAATAACTTCACAGGTCATGAGCCACAAGAACATAAAGCAGAGAAAACCAGCAGAGATAAGAGATAGTTACAAGAATTCAATCTGAAACAGAATAGTCAAAAAACTACTGGAGCTACTAGACTTCCAGTAGTTTTGTTTTTAACCTTTGGCACAGCAGCAACTCCAAAACAATACTAACCTAAGGGCGATGCTACATCCTGCTTGCCCTCAGGCAGGACACCTGAGCTGAAAAACCATGGCCAGGTCTGAGCTTTGCGAGGCATGCAAGGCAGCACCTGGACCCGCCTGCTTCACTGCAGAAGAAACGCAAGACCAGCAACTCCCAAGTCTGCCACTGAGGGCACAAAATAAGCCCAGGCAGACCACAGCCCATCCTGCATACAAGCACGTCAACAAGTCATGACTTGCTATTAATGAAGCTACAAAGCACATGTCTGGCAGATAATGGATAGCAGATGGTCAAAAATCCAAATGAAATATCTAATTAACCATAAATCTGTACTCCTTAAGTGAGATCTGTCAAGGAACCCATGCTTGCCTAGGCTGGTAAGGATATTATGAAGTCTTTAAATGCATCCCTTCAGATGACAGCGCAGAAGACTGTTTGGGCTTCACTGCCTTGTAACACCCTCAGTACCGTACAAGCATTCACCGTGATGTACGATTTATTTATTACCTGTACCTGCCTGCAAGCAGAAGGGAGCCAAATCCTGAGGATCCCAGACTAGGAGGTCACAGAATCACAGAATGATTGGGGTTGGAAGGGATCTCTGGAGATCATCTTGTCCAAACCCCCTGCTTGAGCAGGTACACCTACAGCAGGGTACACAAGACTGCGTCCAGGCAAGTTTTGAATATTTCCAGAGAAGGAGACTCCACAGCCTCTCTGGGCAGCCTGTTCCAGTGCTCTGTCACCCTCAAAGCAAAGAAGTTTTTCCTCCTGTTCACCTGGAACTTCCTGTGTTCCAATTTGTGCCCATTGCCCTTTGCCCTGTCATTGGGCACCACTGAAAAGAGTCTGGCCCCATCCTCTTGACACCCACCCTTCAGATATTTATAAGCACTAACAAGATCCCCCCTCAGTCTTGTCTTCTCCAGGCTGAACAGACCCAGGTCTCTCAGCCTTTTCTCATGAGAGGTGCTCCAGCCCCTTGATCATCTTCGTAGCTCTCCGCTGGACTTGCTCCAGCAGTTCCCTGTCCTTCTTGAACTGGGGAGCCCAGAACTGGACACAGTACTCCAGATGTGGCCTCACCAGGGCTGAGTAGACGGGGAGGATAACCTCCCTCGACCTGCTGGCCACATTCCTTTTCATGCCTTTGAGGTCACTGAAGCAAAAGTGATTTTTTATTTTCTTGTCACTTGTTGGTATTTGACAGTTGCTCTCAACAGCTCCAACTCCAGCAGTGGCTTTCCTGCCTTTCATCTACGCCAGTGGGATCCCCACCTTGAAGCAGTTTACTCCAGGGCTAATTTTGGAAGGACAGCCCTGAGCATGAAGACTTTCTAGGTACAGACACATAGGGATTTTTAGTCAAAAAGGTACTGTTCACTTCAAACTGCTTCCTAAGTTTGTTTGCCTCTCTTCTACAGAGAATAAAAGTATTTAATATAAAAGGAAACACATCTATTTGTACTTGCTGCTGCCTTTTTAACTGCTTGGTCAGTACCCCTGAAAAAGCAACTTATTCCTCCTCCAAGGAGTTTATTACACAGGCAAAGGGCATCTGCTTGGCCTTTGTCCATGGAAAAAGCAAATAATGGTTATTATAAGTAAAAAGAATCTCATCATATTGCAGTACAATGTACAACATTATAAAAGCAAAACATGATATTGCTCTGCAGCACAAAGTCATTTCCTGGGAACTCATCTGGGTGATGTGAAATGGCCTTGTTCAATACTCTAATGATTGACAGACATGATATAAAATACCAGGATGGATAATATGAGTTGCAGGTCTCTGATTCCTCCCACCATTCATGGCTGGAGCCAGTCCCAATAGGAAAGAGGTATTGAGCTGTCATCAGAAACCGCAGGACAGCGGCTTCACGTCTTTTAACAGAAGGCAAGAGATAAGGTCAAGAATTTTAGGTCATCACTTTATGTACAGATATAAAAATCCCTGATATACCATACATTTTTATTTTTTAATGTTGATCTTTAATATCACTGTGTGTTTTCTCCCTACTGGTAGATACAAAGTGTGACAACTGCAAAAGAAGTATTTTCCCCAATGCTACTCTGAGCAACTGTCTCATACAGCCAGTACTATCAGCAGTCTTAATATGAGCAGTTTCTGAGCTTGTACTGACATCATTGACACCATGACAGTAAGTATACTAACCTGAATGATTCCCATTATGTGACACCTCAGTAAATTTACTAACATTACCGTAAACTAACAGCAGCAGCTCTTAAGTCCCTTATGCTGGTTTGTATTGATCTGGCAACATGCTGGTTCAGAAACAAAATGGCATGACTTAAAATCTGCTTGTGGCTGCGTATCAATCATAATATTTGCTAGGTTACTGGTGTTACACTTTACTCCCTAGTTAATAAAATAAGCAAACTTTAGAGTGTAGTTGTCTGGGGTTGTAATCCACCTAGCTGATGTGTCCGTACAGGGAAGGTGCTGCAATATATGCTTAAGACAACTCCAGCCTGGGTTCAGGAAAATTATCTGGGCTTGACATATTTTCAGCTTTCACCCTCAAAACCTCTTTTCATTCTTGCTTGTTGATCTTAATTCTGACTCCTTCCTACGTTTCTGTCATTATCCGACTCACAACGTCAAACGTTTAGTCCCTTTGGGATATGCCGAGAGGAGGATGCTCTACAGGACAGACTGGTGTTGTTCCAGCGTAGCAGGAGCCACACAGTCTGCACTCCGAAAAGCAGGTGGACGTCCTCCCGATGGTCCTGGAGGAAGTTACGTGCTAAGCTGGGCATGGATTTACATTTTAGCTATTATTTGGTAGCTACCCCATGTCAGGTGTCTTACCCACTCCTGGAAGTAGGTGAAGGTGGGCAGTGACCACAGCATAGTTTGTGAACTGCAACTTTCTACCTCAGCTTTTCTCACAGTCACTTACTCAAGACAGATACTACCATATCAGTAAATAATCCTTCAGCTGAGGATTGCACAGGCTTGTCTCGAGTGAGTGGGACTCAGCAAGCAACGAGATGCCAGATCCTGTTGTCGAGGAGATGCACAAGTCCCAGCTAACAACTCATCTTCCCAACCTTCCCATTTAGACGTTAACCAAACCCGAACACCACCACCACATCTGAACAGCTTCTCCCACCCTCTGCTACCTCAAAACGAGTGGACCCATGACATTGAGAGGTGTGTTTTATCTCATGGGAATGTCTCTCCATCCCCCTGATTTTAAAGTAGCGTAACTCGTCAAATGACTGAGTGAGTAAAATAGGAATGAACAACTTACTTTCTAAGCTCTCCTTACAACCTTCACAGTCTATATGTTCTCTATATGTTAGTACTCCACACTTACATTTCACTGGAAGAAACCCTGACCAGCCAAGTCACCCAACTAAATGTAAACACCCAACTAAAATGCAGATAAACCATGCTCTAAAGCCTAGGAAGACAGAAGAGATGTTTCAGCCAAGCCAGAAGGATACACATATTTTTTGTTCAAAGAAAAACCTACCCAAAGACTACATTGTTAATCCTGTCTTTCATTACTACACCTTAGCAAATACATAGTCAAGGATATCTTGCAAAAATCAATGGAGAAAAAAAATTCAAATTGCTGTTTGTTATTTTCCTCTGTAGGTACCTTTCCTACTGCCCCTAGCAGCTTTAAAAATAGCAGAGAAACAGAAGCACTATAACTATAGTAGGCACCAGTGAATTATAGTAGAAGTTAGAGGGTGAAGGACTCTTCTCTAGCAATGCTAAGGAAGGTATTGAAAGGTGAATATTAGAGAAGGAGAGAGGTTTCAGAGAGCTTCTGAGGTAAGAAACTAAAATTTCAAAGGAAAGGGAACCTTTAACAGAATGAAACGAATGAGGAAAAGGAAGCACGCAGCCTACAGCACAAAATTTCCACCTCTATAAAATACACTCATTTCAACGTTTCTTTCAGCAATTCAAATGGGAACCGTTCATTCATGAGGCAACTCTGAGAGACTGGACTGTTTTTACCACATTGAATCAACAGATATGGATATCGTTAGCTATTCTGTTGTATATTCACTGCCTGATAATCATTACAGAGGTATTCCTCACAGCGGGGAGCTGTTTCCAGACAGCACAAACAGCAGCAAAGCTCAGCTTCTTTGTCTGCAGGCAAGCAAAAACAAGTGATCTCCACATCCACCTTAAAAGAGATTACTGGCAGCCCCAACACACCTATAAGCAGAACTAACAGAGTCAATCATAGAAACAGAAACAAGAAGCAGGATATAAGTCTCTCTCCAGGTTTCTTCCACTGCAAAACTCATAAAACAAAGAGAATAGCAAATAGCCTCTGCAGCATCAGAGCAAACCTGTGCAAATCATATGAACAAACAGCTAAGGAAGTACATAAGAGGGATGTCCTCTGAGAACGCAAGTATCTTTATTTTATTAATTGTATCCAGCCCTCATGCTGGATTCACATCCATGTAAATCAGAGTGTATCAGTGACATTTTTGCACAACTCCAGTCAAAACCAGAATAGACCAAAAAAAAAAAAAGCTACTGAAGCACATATATTTCAGTTTATTTTCAATTATAAGGTAAATGCAAAAATATTAGCATAAGGTTTTGCTGTTGCTTAATATTTTTTGCTTCCTCTTAATGCTCGTATCTCTTCTCTCCAGTATGACGGCAGCGGCAGAGCATGCTCAATATATTGAACATCAAGATTTATTTGCTTAAGACTTACCCGGAGGAACAGCAAGTTTGACATTTACCAAAACAAGAATTCATTTTCTAGACTGTTAGTCACTGTATCCTTTCATTACTGTGCCCTATCCCAGGTAAATAGAAATTGGGAAGGCAACAGCCACCTAAGAGAAGTTTGGCTTAACCACCCCCGCCCCAGGAGGGAGGGCACTGGCACTCGGAACCACAGTCACAGTGGGACTAGCACTGATACAGCTCCCACATGATCATAGCTTAGGGTTAAGCCAGGCTGGCTGGGCAGAAGCAGAAGTGTTGCAGTCAAGGCAGGTTGAGGTCAGGAACGAGAGAAGGCAGGCACCCCCCCATCCAGGGAGCAGCAAGAATTATGGTCACGGGACAGCACAGAGGTTACAGTGCCAAGGAGTCCTAAAGAAGCAGGCAAGGTCAGAATGATGTCAGTTATTAACACACTATCCACAGTGGTGGAAAGCTGTACCAGGAATGATGCCAGGGATTAAGGCTTTGGCTTGAATAGACGGGGTCTGGGGAGAAGGTTAAGAATTAAGGTACAGAGCATGACCTCAGTTCAATCTGTCAATTCAACCCAGCCGTGTTCAGCAAGAGATTGACACAGAAGCATTGTCTAAATTGGCAGACCAGAATCAACCGGTTTAATCATGCGACCATCATCTCTTAAACCACTTCCCTGCCTCATTCACTGGAAACCATAACTTCTTCAGTAAAGGTGACAGGGCTCCACTAGGCAGTAACCTCCTTTTCATGCATTGTTTGAAAATACCCTAGTTCACTGTTCATCCTGTGCCTTGCAAAAGGAGACACCATAGAAAATAAGAGCATTTCCAAGAAAACACACCATGCTTGAGGGTAGCTTCTTAGTGCTTTACATTATAACAATAGCCTTCTGTCAGGATTGTATTTCTGATGTGATTTCCCGATTAAAAATAAACGAATAAAACAACCTTCACTGTCTAGCATCATCATTGTCCCCATCATACATGATCAGCCGAACACAAACCTTGAAATGACAGCAACATTCTCTTTCAGTTAAACAAATGGAAGAATGGTAGTGACTGCAGGCTGGTATGTATGACTGGTGAATGGGAAACAGACTTCAACCACAAGCTTTGTAGCTATTTGCGGGTGGCAACACTCAGTCTCCTGGGTTGAATCCCAAGTGCTCTTCAGCATTTGGAGCAATGATGCAGCAAGCGCTCTTGGAATACATTTCTGGGGACATAGAGGAGCTGGTGATGACTGGAAAAAGCAACCATGGATTCACCAAGGGTGAAATGGTGCTTGACCAATCTGATAAAATGACTGAATCTATGATCGAGTGCACAGCATGCATCATTCACCTCAACTTCCACATGGTTTCCACATAGTCTCCGCAGCTTTCTCCTACCACAGTTAGAACATTATGGTCTGGATGGGTGAACAGTCAGGTGATAAAAATTTTGTTGGATGGTTGAGTTCAGAGACTACTGGCTAATGGGTCATTGTCTACCTGGATACCAGCAACAAATGGAGTTCTGAGGGAGTCTACTTGGAACCTGTTCTGTTTAACACCTTTATGAACGACCTGGAGAAGGTGACAGATTGAATTCTTGTCAAGTATGCAGATGACAGCAGATTAGTGGAATCAGTTGATAGACTCAAGAGCAGGGCTGCCATTCAGAGGAACCAGGGCAGGCTGGAAGAACAGGCTGACAGAAACCTTATTAAATTCAACAAGAACAACTGCAAAGTCCTGTACCTGGGCAGAAATAACCCCTGCAATGATACAGGCTGGGGACTGACTGGTTGGGGAGTGGCTCTGCTGAAAAGGACTTGGGGATTTTGGTGGACAGCAGGCTGCACAGGAGCCAGCAGTGGGCCCTTGCAGCAAGGCAGCTCAACGGTGTCCTGGGTTGTATGAACAGAAGCACGGCCAGTAGATTGAGGGAAGTAATTATCCTCCACTACTCACCACTTTTTGCACCACATCTAGATACTGTGTCCTTTTTGTCCCCCCAATAGAAGGAAGACATCAAACTGGAAAAACTCTGGTGGAGGGCCACCAAGATTGTTAGGGGCTGGAGCACTTGCCCTGTGGAGAAAGTCTGAGGGAATGGAGCCTGTCCAGCCTGGAGAGAACCTAATATGCTTAAAGAACTTGCAGATCTGAAAAATGCTAAGAAAAGACAAAGCACCATCACGAGCTGAGGGCAATTCCTACTCTAAAGGATTAAAATTAGAGTAGTGACTGAAACAGGACCATACTCCAAGCATGTCTAAGTTTAACATTAACTAATTTAAGAGCCAAAGCACAAGCCACACCCACAGATTTGGCCTGACAGACCAGAAACGCCTTTATTAAGTGTGATTAATTTAATAAAGGCTCTTAGAGAGAAGTTCTTATCTAAGCAGTATCTGTACCAGTGCAGTCCTCTGCAAGCACTGATAAAAGATTTTCCCAGCTAACTATGCTGAGAATGTCAAAGTGTCATCGAAACAAAAAGCCCATTCCTGCTGCAGAAGTGATCTGTACAAGAGGAAAGTATGCAAGTGCTTAAGTTTTCACTCTGTCCACTTGTGATCTTGTTGCAGGTATCAAAGCAGATTTCCCTAGGATGACACAGTCCTTCCCAGTTTATACTACAGAGCCTACCTTACGCACTAACTGCCCCGGAGTGTACCAGGCCAAGAATAGACATGTGGTTGCCCCATAGATACCATAAAACATTATCAATTCCTGCCACATAACACATTCACTAGCCTTTGAAGCCCAGGTGACTGCAGACAGGGAATAAAGCTGTGTCTCTTCCTTGCAACCTGACATCTCGACAGCTCATTCTGCAGGGGCTGCCACTCTCGCAGCCGAGGCCATAGCGCTGCCACCACCCGCTCTCGCTGCTCTGCCTTCGTTTGTGGAAGCAAACACAATTATCCAGAGAGGGCGTTACTCAGTGATTTCCCACTAATTCATACACTTCTGTTAGTGTATTTAGTCAGCGTTCCCACCAAAGCAAGTCTGTGTAGAGTTCATGTGTAGTAGAACAAGCTACTCTGCAATACCAATGTACACCGATATAAACAAACAGCAAAAGCATTGCCAAGGCTATGCTCTTGCTTTGCCAAGTTACAAAGCATGTGTAGAGTGCTACCAGAGTAGGACCCAAAGCCTACGAGGCACCAGGAAACAACGATGAGGCTGACTGGGAGCAGGTGTCCTGGCCACCCATTTCATGGCTCTGGCTGTACTAGTTACAGTGCTGTGATGACAGTGTGCAACCCACTGGTCCATGGCGGGGTGGACAGGGAGGGAAGCCCTGCACATGTTACTCCATCACATGGCATTGACTCAGCTGTGCAGCCCCTGACATCCAGAAGCAGGGTTTGACTCTGCAAGTGAGACACTAACTGTGAGTACACGACAAGTACTTACCTCCTGACAAGTCACGGGCTCCAGAATCAATGCAAGCCCACACAGAATACATACCTGGTGAATGTGCGCGCTCAGATGTGCTGAACGAATCATCCAGTCCAGATCCCACACTGAACTTTTGACCTTATATTTATTTGCAATTAACATTTGCATTAACAAGATCATTATTTTTATTCACTACAATCTGGAGAGGAAAAAATAAATTAGGAATATCTGCTATATAAAGTAACCTGTGTTCACACTGATGAATCCAGTTCACTAATTCCCCTTCGTAAGGTTAAAAAAAAAAAAAAAAAAAAAAATCTGTGTTCTAAAAAAGTTTAAAACACCCATAAAAACTATGCCTGTCCCTCAAAACAGCTGCTGAGTAGACAGTTGCTACTACCTGCTAAGAATAATCAAATTGACTGAATAGAGGCAGACCTCAGCTTGAATCAAGAGACAAGGGATTAAAGCGCTGAGGGGAAAACGGTCACAAGACAAGACATTGCCTCACCTGCTCTGAACAGTACCTGTAACAGGCATCATTCAGACTCTCCATCACGATGGGAAATTTAGCGCTGCTGGCAGGAACACAGGGCCTCTCCTGATTCATTCTCCGGTCCAGGGAAGCCAGCTGAAAACATGCTGAAGCAAGTCTTTTTTCCTTTTTTTTTTTATGCAAAACAAGCAAGTTCGATAAACGCACTTCAGAGACCCAGAGTCTAAACATAAGCAAGCCAGTTCAGCATGTGAACAGAGAACACAATGGCTGCTCAGGCTAGGATACTGTATGTCTATAACAACCACCATCTCATCAGTCCAAAGCGCTGAAGATTTTAGCAGGGGATTGCAAATGAACTTGCAAAACTTTTGAGCTATTGCTAAACAGTATTTCTTGGTTACAAGGTTGGGTGTGGATCCTGCTTTAGCACAAAGTAGTTTTCACACTACACCATGAAGTCCAAAAGCAGAGGTTATAAATGTAATATCAGCATTTGAAATCTGGCTGGCCAGCAACCCTCCTCAGTTTGCCAACAGTAATTAGTTTACCTTCTTCACAAGATAAGTCACTTAAACGACTTTTCTGCCTTACAGTTTCAATTTCACTATCTCAAGGACGTCCTTCCTGATTGTACAAATGTTATTTTAAAGACTAGGGAAGAGTTAATTAACTAGTGAATAACAGAAAAGTTAGAAAAACTTTTCAAAACAGACATCATGGCAAAGAGCCATGATACAACCCTGAAACTGCCAGCATAGCAAACGGCCAGCCCAGCCACTAATGACTGCAGAGTTACTCCCTGCTGTTTCTTCCACCTCCATTCTACCTCTTCTTCCTGAAAGGCATGGGAAAGGTCCAAGTGGCACTGAAAGAAAACCTGGGAGCAACCTAAGGAAGGACCAATTTGCCACACTTGGAACATTTCCTGGTTTATCATGATACTCCTGCCTGTGTCTCCTCCAGATGAAGAGATGAGTAGCTTAACAGGGCAAGGCTGCTTCTTCTGGCATATTTGTAGAGCCTAAGAGATATCAAGAGCAAGAAATATTGCCTGCTGAATTAAGTGGGAAATGTGAGTTACTTCCAGGTCCCCTTGCCAAGGCCTGTTTCTCAAATATCAGCTGAATTTATCCCAAGCACTGGTGTGCGTAGCTCCAGTTGGATATGCCATTTATTTCTTCCAAAGACAGGAACCCAGGAAGTGTTTTCTCCTCTCTATGGATTTATTAAATTCTACTGAATTTAGACCTAAGCTTAAAGTCTCGCTCAGTTTCTTTTCTGTCTGCCCCCCAGTTTGGGTCACAGACCTGAGAACATTTCAGTACGCTGCACTTACCTGCAGAAACCTGACCTCTGTGCAAGAATAGCATTTAAATACATGTAATGGGCACCCCTAATAGAAGTGATTTTATTAGCAGAGCCACTATTCTTTTAGTAATTCCGTTTCACTTAACACCTGTGAGACCTCCATTATGTATCTGGCTAAAGTTCCTTCATCCAAAGTACAAAGTGTCTTCTTAATTCAGCGCTCCATTTAAAACTTGGTATCTCAAGTGCCAGAAGTCCCTGCCCACTGTATGTAATTTATGTTTTCAATCCATTCCCCCTTCCCTCTCGCCTAACATCCTGCCCTTCAAAAAGCAGGGTATAACCTTCGTGCACATTCACCCAACTTCTACCTAACCTGTTTCTTAAAACCTGTGAGGTCACAAGTTATGGCCTCTACATGTTCCTAAATACCTGTATGCTTCTTCCAAACAAACCAGAATAGGGATGTTTTTACAAATACAGTCAGTCCTCTCCTTGCTAGAAATATTTGGGCAGCCTGGCTCAAGTTTTCACCTCCCCTAAAAACCATTCGTAAAGCATTCCCATAGCAGTTCTGTAAATGAATAAGCCTGGTTTTAGACATCATTTTTCACCTGTGACTCTCCATGTTGCTTTACCAAGGAGGAACAGGTATTTATCTCATTTAAAGAATGATGGAGACAAATACATTCAATTCATAGCAAGCTCAGTAATGACTCCTACAGATGACTGTGGGAACTCTGTTCACTAACTTAACTGGTGTGGGATTACCCTTTGGTACCTAATAATTTTCACGTGAGGAAAAGTTACACAAAGAACATCATCTTATCTGGTCCTTCACAAAAACAAACCACTTCAGAAATTTTAAGTAACTGAAGAAAAACATTTTGCATACTACATTATTGCATAACAACTCCATTTCTGTAATAGGCTACCCATGCCTCAAAAAGTTTGTTCAACAAGTCTTTGTTAATTACTGTAAATTACTTTTCTCTATATAAAAGCAACAAACTGCCTTTTCAGAAATACAGAGAAATTGAAACAGCACAAGTATGATATTATTATATCAGCAGCTTTTGTGGGTTTTGGTTGGTTGGTTGGTTTTGGTTTGGTTGGGTTTTGGGTTTGGGGGTTTTTTTTGGCAGCACCATTCACTATTTTTTTTTTCCTGTGGTCTTAACAAATCATGTGAGATTTGTGTTAGAAAAAGGGTCTCCTTTCTTTTTCCCTGTCTAGCAGACAAAGACACAACAGTTTCTAAAGGCTGGCAAGTTAAGCTGGGCACATTCCCATTAGAAATAATCTTTTAAAAAGTACTAAAGACAGCAATTAACTGTTGGAACAACTTACTAAGGATGGTAATGGCTATCCCCATCACTGGAAACTTTCAGCTAAAGCTGCTGGTTATGAAGTAGTAATTACATTAATGGAATTTCTGTGGCTGTCTTTATGAGTAAATTAAAACAGAATATCTGAATTTATTTATCCCCAGACTGGGATATATATCTCCAGAGTTTGTCGCCCTCCTTTAAAGGCCAGTAAAGCTATACGTATATTAATTTATCCTATATATTGAAAGCTCTTACCAAACTGACTTAAAAAAGCATGTCCATTTTTCATCTTTGTAGAATGAGGTCACTGAAAGCACATACAAAACTGTAACAATTTGACAGGGGGAGGAAGACAGTTCAGACAAAGCATCCGTTCCAAAACATTTCAAATATTTTTATTAAACAATCATGTTTTACATGTCATCAGACCTAACCCCTGAAGTGCAAAAATGTTTCTGAGGTATTAAGACTGGAGGAAAACAGGCACAGTATTGGTTGTTAGGGATACCACACTACAGCACAGTGGACTTTGCGAACAACAGGCCTTTATACAGTATTTGCAGGATCAGAGAAAACTGAGAACAAGTCTGCATTTGTCTTTAGTCTTGAGAGCCAAAGAGCCCTGATCATTAGCCAGTTGTGTCACATCAATGAAAACACAGACATGGTTAACACAGGATGATGATAAATATCAGTGAGGTGTTTCTAGGCCAATATGTACAGTACATGAAAAATGAAATTTAACTGCTGTATGTGTGACCAAAATCTCAACTGTCTATCCAGTCCAGCTTAATATATGCTGTGTCTACGGTAGCCTCTCTAGTACTAGCATTTTTGTCTATTCTACAGAGCTATGCCACTGCCCTGGGCTCCCATTTGAGGGCACCTGGTCATTCACTCTGACTTCAGATAAGTCCTGATGTTTATCAGATTGACTAGAGTCAATAGTACAGCACTGCTTGTGGCCTGTTATCTTTCTAGATGCCCTCTTCCCCTCATCCATGCAGTGAAGAAGTCTAATCCATGCAGAAAATCTGCTAAAGAAATAAGCAGTGATTTACAACTCTTCATGTAGAAAGGAAAGCCTTATCTGAGAACTGTAAAACTCATGGGGCAAAACTGGCCCTTACAAATTAGAATATTAATGAGACTTTTACTCAACTGCCAAATTGTGCTCTAAAAATAATTTTGTATGAAGAAAGTTTGGGCATTACATGTTTGTATTACCTTGCCTTTTCAAGGAGTCAGGAGGAAAGGAGTACTTTTCCCATTGTACCAGTTCCGGGGGTTAAAATTTGACTGAAGGCTGCCGATGTGGCAATTCTATGCAGAATTAACTTTCTGCTTAGATTTAAAGTTAGATTAAAAGTTTAGTTAGATTAAAGTTAGATTTAAAGCTCTCAGATTCTCACTCAATGATTTTGCTGGAAAAAGTTTTTTTTTTTCCACCTCAAGAACTGCAGCATTGTTTCCTGGGACCAACTACAGTTTGCCCTAAACCATTTGACTCAAAGATACCCAGCCAAATTATGTCCTTCACGTGCTATCACCACAATTCAATGTAAGATATATCTAAGAAAACATTTCCAAGTGAATAATAAGCAAAAGTTACTTATTCTAAGCCTCTCTGGGGTTATTTTTATCCAAGATAGATGAAAACAAGTTCCTCCTGAGACACAATTGTTTTTTCAAATTTGCGAAAAATAGCGTGAAAAAATAGAGGTGATCCTTATCTTAGTAGGTGTTTATGAACTTATGAATGTTTCTGAATGTGTCAGGTTTTGTATAAGAATGGCATACTTGGAAAGGTTCTCACTTTCAGCATCTTCAGCTTTGAGACCTTACTGGGAAGCTGGAGACACGAGCTCTATTGTCAGCATGCCCATGGGCGTAATGTCATACAGTCTGATCACAAACACAATTGAGATTCTCATAATTTTCTAGGATTGTTACCAGTATCACTGCTGCTTACCTACACAACACCACCTAGCAAATCTACAAATATAGAACAGCTGGAATAGAAGCTAGATACAACTGGAGTGTTGCCTTAATATTATTTTTCAGTGGAATAATATTTCATGGACGAGAAAGGCAACCCCAAAGAAAAAGTGCAAGTAAACCATCACTTTCAGTTGAAAACTGGGTTTCGGATGCCACTCAAGACTGAACTGTTGGGCCACTTCCTGCGCAGAAGAGTTAGGGAACATACAAAAAAGAAAACGCTTGTGATTCCTAGAATGACAACGCCTGAAATCAGTGCACTGGTGACTAAGTTCAGCTGGAAAGGAGGTCCATTTGGATAAGCTGCAAGGAGAACAAAAATGCACAGGTGAGATATGGTTAGAATCTCTCAGCAGTGCCAAACACTGCTGTCTTTCCATTACAACACTCTATATACAGAATATAATTATAATGAAGGGACTAGAACTGTACTTCAGAATGAGCACCTCTCTACTTGGATAAAGCTTATCTAAGTACACTTTGAAAATAGTTATTAGTTCTTTCAATACGCATCATACTGGGGGATACAGACAGTAAGGATACTTCTAAGGCATAATCCCTCATATGCTAGTGACCAACCTTGACCTGTGCTATTTAAAGCAAGACTATCACTGCCCAAGAACTATCAAGGCAGAAGTATAAGGATTTGTGGCCTAACCAACTTAATGAAAGGATTTCTTCCTTGATATCATTATCCACATCTCAATTCAAATGGTACATAAATCCTTAGCAGGCATATCTGGCACCAGATATCTGAACTACTCTAAGCTTGTCTGTATGCCTTCACAGAAGGCTTCTTAACATGTTTATCAATTCTCAGAGAGAGGAAGTAACATATGTATTTACTATTTAGTGTAGCTCGACAGGCTGTTCATGGACCAACTCCTGGATACTGGAACACGCAGATCCAGCCTGTACCATCTTTTCCAGCAGGAGGGGAAAAAAAAAACCCAAACAAAACAAAAACATTTGAGTGGTAGGTGCTACCCAAAGCACCAATGTGTGTTTGCCTAAGAGCTGTTTGCCATTACCAGTGCTGGAGACTGAGGTGAGATGACAACACAGCTTCTACATGGGAAACCAGACTGCTCCTCCCAGAAGCAGCCACCTGCCCTCAAGCTCATCAATCCCTCCCTCCTCACCAAAGCTGAAGTCAGCTCTGTTGATCAGGTTGCCCTCCCCTTCTCAATGCTGTGCTGCCTTCTGACCTTACTTATATTCTCTCCACCACAGTAGTAATCCCACCTTGCTCTACCTCTACGGTCTCCACTGGGACAGCAACAGGCACAGGAATGCTGTTGCTCTGGGATGGAAAGAGGGGGCTGCTGCTTTCATTGGATGGGAAGGAAAGGTAGCAGCCATTAACACAGCAAGCTGTGTGCAGCAAATGGAGAATTTGCTTTTATTATTATTATTTTAATGATACCCATGGGTAGGAACCCACTAGGGACCAATTCATTACAGGGAGAATTTTGTTTCCATGCCAGGAAAGAAAGGTAGCTTATATGGTCTAAGTTGAGAAAAGAAGGGAACAAATAGTGTTAGAGTTCAGAGGACAGGATAGGTTGCTTGTGCCACTCGGTCCTGTTATGAACAAGTAAGAGGTGGAATGGCCCAATGGACCACCTGATTACCTTGACCATCCTTTCTTAGTCATTAGCTACTCCTTGTTACCAGCAGAGAACAGTAACAGACAGGCTGAAACAAGTCCTCCAAGTGCCCAAAGGAGATGCAGCCTAAAACTTAGAGACCTGATCTCCCCTGCAGCCTATTTCTTCCATTGTCCTAGCAGACCACAAGTTCTATCCAAGCTTCTCCATAGGCTGTGTGGTTAAATGCCAAGAGAACAGGAGCTGAAGCAGAGCTCTTCTGACTTTGAGCTGTGAACTGAGCTGGACTGCACCGTAATAACCATTTTGGGGGTCTATTCTGCGTGGCACGAGCAAATTTCACTGCTTAAGTCTGATTTCACATCTGGCAGTTGCAATGTTCCCTCACCCTCATATGTCATAGCAGCAGATTTTCATTTCAATTCCATCACAGGAATTAGAAGTTGCTGTGTTGGTGGGGCTGGATACAGAAATTAAATTGAGCATTCCAGATTCACCAGTTGATTTCTTTACAGCATGTCAGTATTTACTCATTTAAATGACAAAAAAAAAAAAGCCAAAAAGAAAAAACATTCCAGCTCAGTCCATAGAGTTCATCAAAATGGTTCATCTCTTCAGTTCTGTTTCACTCATAACCCCTCTTTTATGTTTCTTGGAATTCTGATTAACTTACCAAGCTGTGAATTGTTGGTTGGCATCTCATCTGTATAAAACAAAAATGGGATGCATTATATTTTACAAATACCTCTGTCTAACTCCTCTCCTCCTTGCAACACAAAAGCCAGTAGTCCTAGTTTTATTTTCAAAACACATCAGCTATACTTGCAACATTGACTAGTAGCTTTTAACATCTCTGGTAGAATAAGGACAACAACATTAATTACACAACATTGCTTGATTTTTAATGTGAGCACACCAGTATGAAGTTACTTAGTATTCTGTGGGGAAAAAAAAAAAACATAAACAACCCAAACCACCCCACACCTTAATGCAGGAACCTCTTAATTGAAAATGCGGCCAGTTCTATTCTGTCCCTCAATAAAAATACAACTGTAAGCACGGTATTATACGCAAGTCCCTTCACTGTTAATCATATTACAAGAAGATCTGTATAGGAAAAAAAAAATTAACCTGAGTTTTTCAAGGAAAAACACATCAGTGACCATAAATAATTACAAAAATGCCCTTTCCCCATGTTCACTTTTCTCTTGACAGTTACACAGTGGCATTATATTCAGGGAAACATTTGTATTTTGTCTTCGGTTTTTACTTACTTACTTACCATTGTCCATCTCAGAACTACATTTCTTGTCACTGTTTTTGCTTTTTTGTGCAACTTGTAAGCATAGCTGACATATACATTTGTTTTGAGCAGCTGTCTAAGTTTAAGTGAGACACCCATAAAAAGCTACACAATTTCACCTTCACAAGTAGGTGCCTGCTTTGTTTCTATACACAGAGACAAAAACATTTTCTTTTGTGTATGTCTCCTGTAATGACTTATTTTAGATTAACAAACAAGAATAAAGTTTCTCTAAAAAGAACAAATTGTTAGAAATAGGAGTTCAGAAATACACAGGAGAAGGACCATTACTCATTTGCAGTAGTACTATTCAGTTCCTATCAAGGTAACTGCATAAACAGCTCTGGTACCAGAACAACTGGTGACTAGAGTAATGGGGACACCTGGCTAACTTGAGGTGCCTCTGCAGACACCAGTGTGCACAGGACTGGCCTCGGTTCTAGCCTTCGGTAGATGCAGCGCCAACCTAAATGAGGGAAGTGAGGGGTTGCGCATCCACGTGACTGCAGACCTAATACTGGGGTACGTACTATGGTGAGCCAGGTGCAGCAGGTTTGATGGGCTCTGTACAAATGTATCTGTACTAAAGCTGGGCCAGTCTTGGCCTTGAAAATAGTATAAGCATCTCCATGCAGCATCGCACCAAAGTGAGCCAGCACTGCCCCCTGGCACTCCTCATCCAAAACCAGATAATTCTGTTCAAGTTCTCTCATGACCTTCCCCCATTTCTCTCCTTGACTATAGTATTCATGAACCTCACATTTTAATGCACTTATTTGCACAATGGGAAAGGACAGTGGGAGGAAATACTAATTCCCTCTTTCTGCTCCAGAAGGAAAAGTGAAGTGCAAGTCAGATTAACTGACTTGCCCAATGTCACTCAGGAAATTCATGGCAGAGTTCAGAACTGAATCCCATTTTTTTCAGAGTACTTCCCATCAAACCATCCTTCTGTCAGGAGTGGGATGCTCCAAAAGCATACCATGGAGATGCAGAAATATGTCTAATCTAAAAAGCTTTAGCCACATGTCTCAAGTAGAAGACACCTAAAAAATTATTATTTTCCTTTTCCAGCCTTATTCATGTTTTCATTTAAAAAAAAAAAAACCCTCAACAGTTGTCAAGAAATTATAAAATCATTTATTCTTTCTTTGGGGTAATTAAACACCCATGGATAGATCTTTGTTTGCCTGAAGTTATGCAGTATTTAAAGGTAATTGATGAGTATTTTTTTTTAATTGTAAAAATAGCATTCACAGCATTTGAATCATAAGCTATATTACCTATTAGGGGTTGCTCATATAACAAGCTTTATCTAGTTTCCATTCCTTGCCTAAGGCAGCATTTCTCTAGCATACATGTTTGGGCAAATCTGTCATTCATTTCCCATAAGTACTCATGCATGCAACTTTGAAGCTAGTTCTTTTCACTTTTTCTTGACTAATCAGATAGCAGCAACTCAGTTGGGACTATGTATAATGCAGAACAAAAAATATTCATTTTCATTGCAGAAATGTTGCTTATAACAGAGTGTATTTGTTCTAAAAATGGTCTCTTGCTAGATGGTTCCCTATTCTGGAGGGTCGGTTGTTCTCTTTGTATACGTGGGCACAACCACTTTGCACGCAAAGAAGGGTTTTAGTCTCAAGTTTTTCAATTATTTTTCCTAGATAGGATTCAGTCCTGCTCTCAGCTTCCTAAATCTAAGACTGCTGAAATCAGTTGCTTAACTGCAACTACTTATAAACATCTGTAAACAGAATTTCTTAAACATTTTTCAAATATTTTATTTTTATTATTTTGTCAACAGAAGTCACATAAATTCTTTTCTGAGACTGCAGGTTGCATTAGAGCTGGGGGTTTTTTTGTTTGTTTTTAAACTTTGGCAATAAAAATGGAAATCATGGAATTTCACCCTGGATTTAAAGGAGTAGGTTTTGACCCACTCTATTTAGAATTTACAACGTGTTTGTCCTATTTCTTTCTTATAGCTGAAGGCTAAGCATAGCATGTATTAATTTTATGCAACACTTGGATAAAAACCCACAGGTGAAGCTGGAATAAATGGTGAATAGGAAGTGACAGTGAATATTCATTAGCTGTCCAAATTAAATTGTAACATTGAACACAGTGCCTTAAATTCCATTATCTTCAGTGAAATCTGACAAAAAAAGAAGTCAACCCACTGAGTTTGGGCTTTTATAAAGGCCTTATATGCATAACAGTATCCCACAGTGATTTTACAGGGGTAGAGAGGAAGCATGTGAGTACCAAACAGAAATATTAGCTCAAAATTTCTACCAAAAGACTCCAACAGTAGGGAAAAAAATACCCAGCAAACTCATGGAGAATCCACCCTTTCTCTAAGTCACTGCAAATTTATATTAAACTGCAAAACATTTCCCCAGGTTTCTGAAATTCCTGTAGTCCATAGAAAAAAGTTTGCTCATTCCTACCACTCCTCGTAATGATGGGGCCAGCAGAGATTACAGCATTGCCAGAGGTGCTCTGAGGGCTCCAAGTTGTCCTCCCACCAGCGTCTCTTCTTTCTCTGTTACTGCAAATCTGAGCGGTTAATCAAAACAATCACAGTTTCAGAGTGGAATGGAATTATTGCCCTTCTGTGCTTCCTGCTTTAATGTAAACTCTTTTATAAGCGATACTACAACTTTGATTTTATTTCTCAGTATGCATTAAATTACTTTGCAATAAAAACAGCTGCAATATTCCCTAGAAGTGTATCTTATAAATGCCCGGCTTCCCGTTGTATTTTGCTTCACTTCATTTACAGAACTACATTGTTGTTGTGTACAAGATCCATCTTATAGTATATTAAATTTTCAGTAGTTAATTTCCCAAACCTTTGTTTACAGACAGTTTTCCCCAACAAATGTGTGTTGCTTGACTAGGGATAGAGAACGTGCTACCATCCCTATTCTAGCAAGCTTCTGGAGTTAAAGTTCACACATTTTCCATGGTGTTCTAAACAGCAATGACCCACACTAAAATAATCCCCAGCACTCTCATCTGGAATCCACCTTTAACGTCTCTAACTTATCATCTACCTTAATCTTGGGTACTCAAGTATGCTTCAACCAAGAGCGTTTCTTTAATTTAAACCTCTTGTGAAAGAGCTTCGAAAACCTCAGAACATAAATTCAATAGAAACAATGAATTATTTAAAAGTGTAACATAAAAGTATAAAATAAAGTACAAAATGTCAGAATTACACTGAACTGATAGCATTTTAAAATTCTAAATGGTAAGTCATAGGAAATGATACTGCATTCTGAAGACATCAACACAGGATATTCTGTGTTTATATGTTTATTTAAATGTTTCAGTTTCCAAATATATTTGTTGTTCCTGATGCTCCTAAAATTAAATAATTTTTTAATTGACACAACTTCATGAACTTCAACAAAACAGCATTTTCCAAACTATAAAGGAGGTGGCAATAAACTATAGGGGATGTAGTAATTTTTTTTTTTTCCTCCCGCTGTCAGAAACTCTGTCAAATTTTCCTTGTCAGTCTGACGGCACTTACTATAGCTTTAAGCTTTCCATAAATTCTATTCTAAGATATTTCTATTCATCCACTGGGATTGTAGATACTTTGGCTCTTAGACGCTATACTAAGAATATCAGCTCTGAAGCTGTCTCAGAATTATTAGTTTTAAAAATGAATTAAAGGACCTAAAGGTGAAGAGGTCATTTCTCATATGTTCAACAAACTGTTTTGAAGGTCTAGTATTATTCTGTCTCCGGATGACAATATTCATTGCCCTATTCTTCATCAGTTGTTTTATGTTCCTTCAGACACAAAAACCATTCTTACTTCAGACTCTACAAGTCACCTTCATTCTGTGCCATCCAAACTTCCATAGCATTTGCATGCAGAATAACTCCAGTGTGCCTATTTTATATCCAGATTAATTAACAGCAACTTCCGTACACTGAAACTTACTGGCACAAGAAAGGGACAGTCATCTGCTCTGCACAGCTTTGTCACGCAGTGAAGGAAGACTGTAGACATCTTCTGGTTCTTGTGCTTCACAAAGCGAAACACCTCAAAGGAAAACCGGCCCATTTGGCTCTTGCCATTTTCAATTATAGTTGTCTGTGGGTCCTTGTCACAGCTAGTTTTTGTAGAGAAGATTAAAACTAGGATGAGCAGCTGTATGATTAGCATTTTGAAGCTCTAGGCTGAGAATAAGATAACTTATGCACCAAGTTCAGTGCTTTAGCTCCTTGGAAAAAGAACACCGTGCCCTAATATTCAACACGGGCAGCCACAATCTGCCTGTTAGGCTGCACAGTCCTGTGCTGAAATGCATTCCTACAAAACCATTATGTTTTGTTTTGCAACATCACAGCTATAACCAAGGTACCATTTAATTCCAGTGCCCAAAGACGCCTGAGAGCTGAAGCAAAAAAGTAATCAGGTATGCTAACCAGTATAGACAGGTAACTCCAAATGAAGACAGTATCTCTCCAGCAACCGTGACCGATAAGATTTAATCTGAGATACTGCCAAGATGTTTTTCAAAGTTCCAATTCAAATAAACGTTATTACTGGGAGTAGCAGCAGGAGCATCTATTTATCTTTAATCATTTGCTTAACTGCTTTCCTGAACTGGAGTCTATGATATTTTATGTCACTGTCATTCACCACAAGGGTACCTTTGGTAAAAATAAAGGCCAGTTTAGCCATTCAGTTTGGGTGTTTATGGTATCTCTGGTAGAACCATTTTAGATATATGCTTCTCTACTTTCATAATTCTTACAACTTTGCACTTGCTTCTGTGTTTAGAAGATAAGTCCTGACATGTTATCTGTAAGCCCAACCCTTGGTCCTCCCCAGTAATATTGCTTAGACTTTCCAGGCAGTTTAGAACACAACTATTGGAGAGATTTATAACTGGTTTTTAAAGGAAGGACCCACAAAACACTGGGTTTGCACAGGACCTACCTGAAAAAAAGATCATATCGAAGATCATCGCTAGGATTACCAGATGGTGTGGTGTAACAGTAGTCCATCAAAACATTCCACCTGCACAGGAAGCAAAGTGATAGATGAGGAGAACTGGCAACGTGAGAGTAGGGGTGGACAACGAGTGAGATAAGATTAAAAAACAGTACAGGCAAGCATACAAACTGATAATGCAGGCTGTTATGTTGAAGCTGAGTTACTGTATTTAACAGGTCACATACAAGTCATCCTGCATTCCCAATATATCACCTGTTTCTTCCCACGACTTACAAAACTAAACAGCACAGCATAGCAGCAGAATTGTATAAATCAAATCACTTCGTTTCATGCAAGTCAACCACCATACAAACACACGTTGTATACCTCCTCTCAGAAGTCATGGCCACATAGGACTAGAAATCAAAGCCATCCCACTTTTAAAAGCTGTGATGTTACAAAAAATCTAACAGAGAGTGGAGGCTAACAGTGGACTATTGAGGTCTGAACAAAGTCACACCACCGCTGAGTGCTGCCGTACCAGACATGCTAAAACTCCAATATGAACTGGAGTCAAAGGCAGCCAAATGGTATGCAACAACTGATATTGCCTACACGTTTTCCTCAAACCTGCAGTATATTGATGACATCATTGTGTGAGGCAACACAGCAGAGGAAGTGTTTGAGAAGGGGAGAAGAATGATCCAGATTCTTTTGAAAGCTGGTTTTGCTATAAAACAAAGTAAGGTCAAAGGACCTGCACAGGAAATCCAGTTTTCAAATATAACATGGCAAGATGGGCATCATCATATCCCAATGGATGTGATCAATAAAATAACAGCTATATCTCCACCAAGTAACAAAGAAGAAACACAAGCTTTCTCAGGTGTCCTGGGTTTTTTGGAGAATGCACATTCCAGCTTATAGTCTGATCGTAAGTGACCCAGAAGAAAAACAACTTTGAATGGAGCTCTGAGCAGCAGCAAGCCTTTGAACAAATTTAACAGGAGACAGTTCATGCAGTAGCACTTGGGCCAGTCCGGACAGGACAAGATGTGATAAATGTGTGATTTAATCCTGGGTGGAAATAATCCATTATTTGAGTTGCATGTTATGGGAATTACTAGAGCAGGAACCCCTGGTTGCCAGCCAGGCTAGGAACAAGGGGAGGAGTTCATTGCAATGTTAAACTCTATAACCTGGCCCAAAGGGACCAGGGGTGGAGACTGTAATGGAAATACCTTTAAAATGTTGTAACCCATTATTTGAGTTGCATGTTATAGGAATCAGTATAGCAGGAACCACCTGAACCAATGGAGGACAAGCCTTACAGGAAGCACTGCAAGTGCAGCAGTGACCTGACCTGAGCTGGCTTTGGGGCCCAGTAGCTCCATGCAACTCGCCACCTCCTGTCATGAGTGAGCACCATAACAGATGGAGCCCAAAGTCATGGACTAAATGAACTCAGTGGACGTTTACGGACATTTTACAGACATTTTACAGGGGTGGTCCATAGACTAAGGGAATGGTATCTGTGTATTATATCAAAGAATGGGAAGGGGGTTGGTGGGTAATGAGGATGTATTGGATAGTGCGAGACCTGAGGATTATGTAAACGGTATGGAATAAGGGGTGGAGAATGTGCTGCTTTTGGCTGGGATAGAGTTAATTTCCTTCATAGTAGCTAGTATGGGGCTATGTTTTGGATTGGTGCTGGAAACAGTGTTGCTAACACAGGGATGTTTTAGCTACTGCTGAGCAGGGCTTACACAGAGTCAAGGCCTTTTCTGCCTCTGACACCACCCCACCAGCGAGCAGGCTGCGGGTGCACAAGAAGTTGCGGGGGGACACAGCTGGGACAGCTGACCCCAGCTGACCAAAGGGATATTCCACACCATATGATGTCATACTCAGCAATAAAACTAGGGGAAGGTTGGCAGGGGAAGTGACTGCTCGGGGACTGGCTGGGCATCGCTTGGTTGGTGGTGAGCAATTGTTTTCATTTGCATCACTTGTCTTTCTTGGGTTTTATTTCTCTCTCTTTGTTATTTTCCTTTTCATTACAATTTAATATTATTATTATTTCAGTCATTAAACTGTTCTTACCTCAACCCAGAGT
The DNA here is from genome assembly GCA_013389945.1 of Fregata magnificens. Classification (NCBI taxonomy): domain Eukaryota; kingdom Metazoa; phylum Chordata; class Aves; order Suliformes; family Fregatidae; genus Fregata; species Fregata magnificens. The sequence continues at coordinate 40,959 of WAAD01036223.1, read as the reverse complement.
TTTCTCACTTTTACCCTTCCAATTCTCTTCCCCTCATCCCACTGAGGGGCGGGAGGGAGTGAGTGAGCAGCTGTGTGGTGCTTAGTTGCCAGCTGGGGTTAAACCACAACAAAAGCCCTGGAGCTTCTCACTTGATCTTACAGACCCCCTCTCTTAAATAACAGCAATATAGAATTTAAAGTATAATTCAGGAAAACTTTGATAATGAGGACAGCAGCAAGATATGCATTAACCATCAAGGACCTGATACCCTCCAGCTGAAGGCAGTGATTATCAAACACCAACCATTATTTTAACATACAAAAGGCTATAATGAAAGACAGTTCCTTCTAAATCAGAAAAATTTGCAACAGCAAGAGCTGAATAGCAAGCAAGACAAGAAATAACATCCTTTATGTTACCTGCCATCAAGGTTGGTTGCTCTCACAGCTGCATATATTTTGGTTTTCAAAGGTAAACCTGTACTTGGAATAAGGAGCTGCTGGCTGTAGGTTGAATCCTGAAAAACAAACATTGCCTCAGTGTACCAGAAATCCCACTGTAACAACCCATCTGCATCCACAGACTGAACTGTCATCTAATTTTTCTAACCTTTCTACGCAGGACAGTCATTTACTTTGTCCTCCTTAAGGGAAGAAGCAAAAAGCAGTGCCAGAGCATTTGCCTACAAGTTTGTCTGTAAAGATCAACAACACTTGGCTGGCTTTATCCTATGCAACTATTTTGGGGAATCTATTTATGATTTTATGAAGTGGTTGGATCAGTGATTAAAGAAAAGGTATCATTCATTGACACCTCGGTAAGTCTCCCAGCACCTACAGGCAAACATAGCAGCTACTGTGGTTTTCTAAAGGAGGAGCTTAACTGGGTTGTCACAGTGTACCCTTTCCCAGGAAAGGTTATTAAGGTTATTTGATTTAGTGGAGATAGCAATGCCAGCAGCTTTTATATATCTTAAGCTGTAGTCTGGGAGAACAGACACATTCTATTACACAAAATGTAGTTTCTGTGGAAGTTGGCTTGTTGAAGACTACAAGTAACAAACACTTTCATTTAAATTCTAATAATTCAAAAAAGATGTTTCAAGAAAGCTGTAAATAACACAAAAGTTGGGAATTCCCCATATGCTACTACATAGATATAGCTGTTTTATTGGTTTCTTGTTCAAATACTGAACCATTAATGTCACTTTAGCAACAATGCCATGAAAACAGATCTGAGTGACAGACATTAATGCAGCATATCAAAATGCACTTGGCTGGTAACATCACCTATGTTAAATAGGTTGCTAATCCAGAAAGCACAGGGACTCAGCATGTTGAGACCTCTTGTGAGAGGCTGAAACACCCAATACATAAGAAAAATTTTGTTAAACAGAATACTTGACCAGATTCAGTGTGGCAGGTAAGACCAAGAGCAGCAGCTGACAGCAACAAGAAGGATTAAGCACATAAGTCAAGTACTTTTTCAAAGGGAACAATACCAAAATTCACAGCACGCCCAATATTCAATCTCTGCAGCCTTGGGATGTACACATACACACACAGACCAGCTCTGCCACACACAGAGCAAGTCTTTGAAGAGCTATTCAAGTGAGATCAGGTAAGTTTGCCTTCTTTAAAATTAATTATACATTTCTCTAATACATTGCTCTGTCACATTTTGCAAACTGATGAAAAAGTCTACAGCAAGTCCCTCACTATTACATTCCATAGTAGTTCTTTTCTTAAAGAGTAGTTTTTATTCATTTAGACAGACATTTAGAGGAAGGCCTAAAAGCACATAGCCACTTAGGCTCTGTGAAAGCCCATTAAATGTTTTGCTGTTAAACTCTGAGTCTATCATAATGGCTCCTTCTTGTCTTTCCTAATGATAACACACGCTAACACCACAAAGTAAATGAAAACATCACTTTGTGAGGGAAGATGGAGGTAAGCTGAGAAGATGAAGTGTCAATGTTAGGAAATAACACTACAGCTAAAGTTCGAAAGTACGGCTGCTCACGGTCAAGAGAGACATCTGTACACAACCCCTCACCAATACCAAGGGTGGACGGGAGCCTCGAGGCCCCTCCCAAAACCAGGGCTCTCTAACAGGGACCAAGTGAGCCCACAGGATCCCAGCTCACAAGACCATGGGTGTCCCAAGAGGTACACCCAACCAGGCAGACTGCAGACAGTGTACAAGCTGTCTGTGTACACACACAGCCCTAGGATGTGAACCAGAAGGGCACATCCATCACTTGACTACCAGCCTTAGCAGTATTATTCATGCGAGTGCTACTCACTAGAGTAATATGACTAAAATCAGAAGGGTAAGACACCACTGTTCATGGTCGACTTGTAAACTTACTGGGGTAGGGAGGATGAAAGCCCAGCTTGGCCTGTGGTGTTTGAGGAAAAAGTGTGCTCAGTACAAGCATCAATAGCATTTATACCTGACTGTGTGAAGAACTGGGCCCTGAAAAGCAGCAAACATGAGGTGGTCAACGCACGTCCTGACTGAGAACGTTGGCTACCCTCACCCTGTCCCATCTTTTTGGTCACAGGTTTATTTAAAAATGAGAGAAGTATAATCTTCATTTTAACAGATTATAGGTTGTTATTTGGAGCTCTGCTCTATCAAACAAACATGATTTTTTTTTTTTTTTAAGCATGCCTTTGGAAAACGTCCTGTTACAATATTTATAGCTCATTATGTTCAAAGGATAAAGCATTGACTTTTAAATCAGTTGCATGAATTATAACTCAGTGTCATGATAGCATGAATAATAATGCAAAAAAATCAGATTCATAATTTACAAAAACATTGCTTGATAGATTGAAAAAGTGATATTTAAATCAGGTATTTAAAATGTATGAATAAAAATTTTAATCAACATGAAAATATCATTTCAGAGATTAATATTGTTAAGTAGAGGTCCGTGCATTTTTCACATTTTACTGTCACCATCCATATTTACATAGCAAAAGCTTATACAATAATGCATATTCAAGTTAAATTATCTAAAACATATGGAAGAAGTACAAGTTGAAAGCTGTTAAAATTAACCCTTAAAATCTTGAAAATCCACACAATGAGGCAACAAGTACAGTGGGCTATAGATTTGGAACAAATCCCACATCCCTCACTACAATTACAGATAATCAAAGCACTCTGATGAGGCTTGAACATAAAAATACCCCAGCAAAAGTGCTACAGTTATTGCTAAGGGAACAGGTCTGGAATATTTTTACAGAAGCCTACAGACTACTCTCTGTATCAGTACAATGTGCCTATACCTGTACACACACACACACATATAGAAATATGCACACACATATACATAATAAATGCAAACACAAGTATGCACTCCGGAGCATGATTATTGTTATTATTACTACAACGGATTATTCACATGGCATTACAACCTGAAAGCCAGAGCTATAAATTGAGAAACTGTATAAATACAGGGCAAAAAGACTGGGTCTGTCCTCAAAGACCAGCCATATAAATACAAGACAACAGGTACATGCAAACAAAAAGGACAAGGGAACTCAGAGATGAAAGATGCCCGGGTGAAAGGCCTGGTTCTTCATGGGAGGAGTGAGAAGGAAATAGCAAAAAATGAAGAGGAGTCTATACTTTGCTCTGCTAATCCAGTCTGCACCCACATAGTGCAGAGATGGATTTAGTCCAAGTCATACTAGTGTGTTTTATACTCACATTGTAAAGCAACAAATTCAAAGTGCTGATAAATGTACCATTGTTCTCTCTTACAGAAATAGCAGCTGATGACCTACAACAGAACCAGAAACCAAAAACCATCATGAAGAAAGATATCTTATTTTTGTGTTTACATACTCCAGTGTTTTTTATCATTAAAAAAACTCAACAAGTCATGTCACGAGGAGTTAATTTATGCATTTGGGTTATAAACTTCAGAAACAGGAATTTATAGTGGAAACACTGACAGAACCTTAACTGTGCAGAAAGTAATGGATACTGTTGAAAACATGAATCAGAAAAATAATTAGTAGAGAGGCAAAGTGACAAAAAGGAACCCACTTTTCATGATGTACAAGGTTTACGCATTGCAATATTTTCTCTTGCAGTCTATATTCACATGCTTACAAACTATTTCATGAAGAATTTCCATTTTTATGCTGCTACCATTTTGTCATCAGAACATCTGACTTTTAAGGGAAGTTTTACATTATCTAAGGCTCTCTTCATAAAGGCAGCTCTTCATGAACTATGTTGTCTCATAAAATGATGCTACAGAATTTTCTTTTCCTTTGCATCACCTCTTCTTTCAGTGCTTTTTCCTTTCCCCTTACTCTTGCACAGCTAAAAATCGCTATGTTGACAATACTGCTATGGCATGCATATATTTAGGCGTGTATGCATATATACACATACATATGGGCTTACATAAACATGGGAATGAAACACATAGAAATGAAAAGCACACTTACGAAGCAAGCTGGGTATTGTTAACCAAGTACTCCAATGGGTAGCTACAGCTAAATTTGTACAGAAGCCCAGGCAAATAGCTGATAATCGTTGGTGGGTCTGGCGTATCAATATAGCCTGAAACATTACCTATCTGTACCACTGAGGTATTTCCATAAGCACTGATACCTCGAGCTGAGGATACCTATCAAGGGAGACAGAAAACAACTATTACCAGAAAGTTAGCTGGGGAACAAGACACCCCCAAGGACACTGATGCTTTAGTCCATAATTCACCCAGAGATCTCTTCAGGAAATCCATCAAAAATTAATTTAGTTTAATAACATGTTCCCTGTGTTCTGTTTTTCACCTCCCCGAAATCATGCATATACAGTTCACAAGTGATATCCCTGTTCTTAAAACACAGACTGGAGCAACATTTGGAAAAACCTGATGAATCCTGGAAGCAGGTTTTTTGGTAGGTACTTTTTCTCTGAGCATTGCCAGTGAATTCACGTGACTTACTGGGAAACGCTGAAGGAACTTTTCTATCACAGTTAAAAAAAATATTGGCTTAAAATGAGCTTCCATATGCAATAATAAAGTCAATACACAAGCAATTTCATTCACAGAAACAATACTCTGTCACTCTTGAGCTTTGTTTTTGACACATCAAAACCAATGTACTTTATAAGCAGATACAAGCCAAATAGCTGAACTTTGAGTCTGTGTTTTTGTCTACATTATACATCTCTAAATCTAAATTATAAATTATAAAAAATCAGAAATGCAAGAGCTGAAAACTAATACAACCTTAATGCCAACACAACCTTAATTCAGTCCCTAGACACGTGCTATCCTGTGTTGCTCAGGCTCAAAGAGTATGCAGAACCAGCAATAACATGCAGCTCTCCAGAAAACTGAAGGACACCCTTTCCTCCTGGTAGCAGCCCAGCCCCACTCCATCTGTAGCTACTGATCTGAATAAGGGGGTGGTTTGAAAACAGCAGATAAGGTGTCACAAATTACTTTCTCAGTAGGCACATACACAATAAGGCCAATTAACATGCCGCTGGACTTCCACTGTAGCGTTTCTTTTGTATGACTGTATTAGCAAAAGAGATGCTTTCAATAGCTTTAGAATACAGTTTCTTAAAAAGACATTTCATTATGGAAGAATCATCCTGCAGTGCGGGTGAATTGTAACATTTTGCACTACCTAGCACAGGATACACAGCAGGTATTTTGATTTCTTTGGCTACAGAAAAAATGCCTAGAAGACAGATGCAGCCATAAACTTTGTCAATAGCATACCTACTCATTTGCTAAATGGCAGGAAAATTATGAAAATCAAATTTCCTAGGATCTATTCCTTGCCCAAAAAAACCAGCCTAGAGCACTAAGGTAGTATAGCCAACTACAGCTCTGTTTAGCTTCCTCACCACCCCACTCCCAAAAAATAAAAAGTTGTTTCTGCCATATTACAGACAGACCTGGGTTTTACCTGAGTTCTGCCTGAACTGTTGTCTTTCCTTTACTTTTATTGAAAATGGGTTTGAAGGTCTTCATTGTGAAACACAGCAAAGAAATACATGGGATTGTACTACTCCAGTGTAGGGAACACAATAAAAAATGCTCCCTGCTCCGTTATCCTCTCTGTTTGCGGCACAGCATGCATAAACCGAGAGAGGATGAGGTGAATTTTTAGTTATATTTTTAGCAGCTGCTACTTTGTCTTTGTATCCTGTAGAGTCTTGGGGGGGGAGCTTCATGGGGAGCTACAATTATTTGGACTTATCAGACTGTTCTTTTTTTTGGTTTTGTTTTGTTTTGTTTTAAAAATCAAGCTTTTCAATTATAATCAAATAGCAAGTTCAGGGAGTTTACAATGTGACTGACTCCACGGGAACAGGAAAAAGTTGCTTCCTGGCAAATTCTTCTACTGCAAGTCATGGAGGTGCTACAGCTTTTCAGGGAAAATGGGAAAAGAGAATCATGAACTTGCTGAACTTTTTTTTTGTTGAAATTTTAAAAGAAAACTCAGCCTGAGGCAAAGAGGTCATAGAGCACATCGAACATTTCAGCCCAGTTTCGCAAAATTATCAGCAACAGGAAACAGGGGGTTTGTTATAAAAACAGGCAGGTATCATCAAGTGCAAGCATGAATTCCAGATAGAATATAAGGCCTTAAAAATGATATGTTTTTACACTTGTTTTTATAGGTTAGTCATAGATACTTTTATACAAGTCATCACTGCTTGTACAGTGTGATATACACACAAACTGTATAAGTCTCCTCTCCCTTGGTTTAGAAGGTTTGAGACCTGACTTCTCCCCCTCCCCCATTCAGAGTGAGATAGTTTCATTGAAGAAAATGAAATTATACTGGTACAAGACAGACTTCAAAGTCAGGTCCTGGATCAGATTCTGGTTCCAAAATCTCACCCACAGCTGAGGATTACATTTAGTCATTAGCTGTACAAACATGTGCAAGAAACAGCAACACAAAATGTAGACACTCAAGTCACACCACCAGGCAAAACACCATAGCAGAGAGTGGCTGTGCGCTAAGAGATCAGAGCTGAACCTACAAATCTGAACTTCAGTCCCACATCTTGACTTTTTTGTCATTAATTGAGTGCATAGGTTAGATAACCTTTTTTTGTGTGTGCGTGCCAAACATTCAAAATTTGCTTGAAAACTTCATTTTGTTGCCAGGCAGTTCCATATTGAGCTGAGATCTTCCAAGGAGGTGCAAGACCTCAAGGCACTGCTAGCAGAGGTGTTTACTGTGGGTTGGGCCCTCTGACCAGACCATGTCCCCTGAGACATTCAGTCACTGCCTTATCAGAGAACATATAAGATCAGTCAGCAAGCCCCTCCCATGCGAGAGCACAGAAGTAGGTACCCAGACTATAATTCTCATCTATCTAACCCACTCTTAAAAATATTTTACTTTCATTTTCCAAGTGGATATTTGAAAAGTTTCAGCAAAATTTAAGGCATGTTCAGCAAGGGTTTTAAAAATAGCGTGGAAAAAAATCTCATTTTTCCACTGAAAAAAATATTTAAATGAAAAATATACTTTCTAATCAGAGGATAAACGCGTGTCCCACCACATTTTCTCATTAGTAATCGAGATTATAAATTACGAACTTTCTCTGGTTTTCTTTGATGTATGCAATACATTGCTAGCTGGGCAAGACAATGTAAATATTATCTGTAAAATACACCATGCTGTCAAGGCCATTCACTTGATCCTATGCATAAACAGCCATGCTACAATTTCAGTTTGACCTTGCCTTACCACTAAAGTGTTTCCACAGGATTCCAAAGTACTCAGATTGATGATGAAAATGACCACTGCTGGAAAGGTGTTGTTATTGATGAAACCCCTGCAGTGGGCATCCCCATGTTTCCCATTCAGTGCCAGATCCGTCTCAGAATAACCAGAGAAAAGAACGGTGCAAAAATTTATCTTCATAGTAATTGTCTGTACTCCACAGAAAACATTGATATCTCGTTCAGCTGCAAGAAAAATACAGGGAAAGACGTTGTAAGAAGATGTATTTCAACTAATCTCCGTATAATTATTGTAGCAGTTAGTCTAGTGTTGTAACTTCTGATCAAATCAATTTTTAGACCCCAGTCACAGCAAAATACTGGAATATAGAGGTCAGAACTGCATTATTCTGAAGAACAGATTTGACTCTACAAGTTCACTGAAGAGAAAACAAAATTAATGTGGTAAAGTAGTATACCACACAACAAAACCATTATTCCAAAATTCCCCAGCAAATCATTCATAAACTGAAGCATTGCAACAGAGTGGAAAACAACAAGTGGCTAAATATTTGGAGTCTGATTAAACAGCCCCCTTCTGGAACAGAAATTTCCAGCAATTTTGAGAAACTCAGGAGGCTGAGCTCTGCCTTCCAGCCCACTCTGGCGTGAAAGTTGGGTGTGGTTGTCTGGAGCCCACTTTGTAGGAGACCACAGTCTCAGGCTGTGCAAACTTTGAAGTACAATCAACAGGATATCAGAGCAATTTATTATGATATCTTTAAAGCTGGGGTTTTTTTTAAGAATCATCAACTTTAGCTTTAATGAAAAATCAGTTGGCTCTTGAAAGACAATGATCAATACTACAAAGCATCTTGCAGTCTTTCATTCTGTACATTATGACAATACAAAAGACCTAGAAAACAGCAATTGTTACAACTGATCAATTTTTGAACAACAGCGAAAAATCTTCTTGGACAATTTGACCTTTTATTTGAAAGTTCTGAAGATTTTTTTATGTACTTGAATGGAAAAGCATTAGGTTAGGATATAGGCACAAGCAAGAGTTTGTTTTGCTTTAGAGCTATAACGTAGCTTTTCTATAAGCTCTTCTCTGTCTGTAGATGATTGGGGGGGCTATTTTGGTTTTTTCCCCTAGTGCTTTACAAAAAGACATACTGCATCATGTTAAACACAGACATTACTCCTTTATATAACAACTCATTTATTACATCTGCTTAAAGATTAAATGCTATTAAAAATTGCAGAACAACTTCAGTCAATACTATACCATTAAGCCTGCTGCAATGAATTGTTTCACTGCATTGTCACAACAGAGAGGAAATGAAATCTCCACTACAATGAACTAGCTCTTCCCCCATGGTACAGGAGCACAAGCAGTTTAATTTAGACAGCTTTAATGGTGGCTTTAAAGCCAAAACAATCAAGTACAGGAAATAACAGGCTAAACTCAGTCCTGAGATAATGTGGTGATAAATGTTACTCACTGGGTGTAAACTTGGGCAGAAAGGTATTGGAGGCAAGACAGGAGTCTTGTCAAGTCAGTCTCACAGTTGAAGTGATTCGGCATGAAATTCTCCTGGTTTGTACATATACATAATGCCACTAACATAACGTACAAAGATCAAGAAGAAGCATGCCTTGGTATTCACTACACGAGGACTGTTATGATCCATTTAATGGGTGTACTAAGGTAGAGGGAACAGTACAAAAAGGCAAATGGCAAAGTGCGCCTTTACACTGATTTGGACCAACGCACAGTCAGATTGTAACAAATTGCAGGATGTAGTATAAAGTAGCTCAGTTAATTTTATAACTCCCTTCAAGCCTTTTAAAAAGCAGGACATTACTTTACATGTTAAGGCACCATTACCACTTGCAAAATTCTCATTTGACACTAAGGGAAATGAAACCATACAGTACAAAACCAACCTTTGTGCTATACTGGAGGATAACTGACCTGCCCGCTACTTTACAAGGAAGTATTTTTGCCAAATTAATCCATTTTGGAATTAAAACAACATTATTTGTTCAGAAATTAATCTGAAACCAGGTGCAAACAGATCTAACACTCCTTTAGATGCTAAACAACTAGCTCATTTCTTATGAATTTAGAAAGGTAAATATTATTCCTATATATGTATAAGTTTAAACAAAAAATATTTGCATTCCTGCAGTAAAAGCTTCTGGTTTTCTGAGTAAGAGAGGAGCAATGGTTTGAAGGTTATGTCACCCAGTTGATGGGGCCTTAAATATAATGCCCTCTTTGTCACAGAGTTTCCATACACTCAAAGCACTTGGCCTCTTTCTGACTCAAATCACACAAACTACCTATAGTCAACAGTACTCACAGGGGTGTCGCATGCAAAACAGAGTAAAGCTCAAAAGGTAGATAGATACTACAGTAATAGAGGCCATCTTGAATTAAGGATGGACCCGTCACAACATGAGCCAAACGCTGACAGCTCCACTGCCTGCTTCTGCTCTGGTACCCTTCCACACATTGCCAAGACTCACCCCAGAGCAGACAGCGAAAAACCTGTAGAGGACAAGAGTTTGCCACAGAACACCATTGACAAAAGTCATTCCGTCAGAAGAGGCACGCAAAAACATTTGTAGTTCAAAACCAGCTTCTCTGCATGAGCCTCCTTTTTGATCAAATCATGGCTTTCATAGTGAATTAAAATGCAGACTGTATGTGAAAAAAGCTGCAATATTTTCTTAGCTTCTACTAAGTTCTCAGCATGTACTTAAAGCAAGAGCCCCCTGAATCAACACTGTGTGTTTCCCACCTGAAGACAGCCAGGCTGCTATGGCTCCATCCCCCAAAAGCCTTCTAAAAGCAATGTTCTGCAATGCAGAACTAAAGTTTTTTTCTCCAGGCAACTCTCTGAAGGACAGCAGGATCTGATCTTATTACATACTCCCTAGAACACATCTTGCTTTTGGTATAAAACGTCGCAGAATTTTCAAGCTACCAAATACCGGGTTTTTTCTTCATCGCTGCTGACTATTGCATACCCACATTCTAAAACAATCCCACAAACTGCAGAAACAAAAGTCCTGCCTGATCATTTATCATCCTATTTATGCAGCACCATCCCTATGCAAGAGTCGCCCAAGCAACGAATGATAAAAGCACAAACAAATGAAAAGTGGATGAGCTCCAAGGTTCCTTTAGGAAGGCTTAATTTCCCATCTTTGCTGAAGACAACTTCTGTTCTTCACGGCATTTAAAGAAAAAGAGCATACGACTTCAAAACCCAATGGCTTCTCTGGTATCGGCACACCACAGACTTCAGCAAGAAAGTCTATTCTTGCCCCATGTTTGGAATTTTCAGCTGACAACAACGAAGACTTCTTGTGTGGAACAAATGAGGAACAAGAAGAAATTCCTATCCATATCCAGGCTCTGTAAAGCAGTATCTCAGCCTGGAGGATGCTTGTTTTGAAACGTTCTCTCTTTTGACCTCTCTCTCACCACTCCCCTTACATCTGAATTCTGAAGGCAGTCAGGCCAGCATCCTCAATGCCACAGCCTGAGCTGAGCGCTGGGGAAGCAAGCGTAGCAAGGGCAAGCCCCTTCTCCCTGCAGAGGCTCTTCTCATCCATCTTCTGTGGTTCTTGAACCCAGAAAACAGAGCTCCAGCAGCCTCACTCAGCTCCACTAGCCCCAACCCATTACATAGCAATCCCTTCTGCATACCGAAAATAATACCCGTCAAATTTTGGGACAAAAGGGTTTTCTTGGTTTTTTTAACCTCTATCTCAAATGCATGGCTAACAAGCAGAATTCTTTTTCTCTCCTAGCTCTCAAAATCAGCACTAAGACTGTTGATTAAATTCCAACCTTTGAATCTTTACTGTCTGAGATCACAAACAAGAAAGAGCAGGACTTGATGCTCAGCTCCTATGGGCAGTGCAGGGTGATTAGTATTTACTTAAAAAAAAAAAAAAAAAAAATTGTTTATTTGTAACCTAAACAGATTTTCTCCCAAGTCCCTGAGATTTGGCAGACATGGAATCTGATATGACCCTTTTTTGAGGCAGAACTGCAAGTGGCCCCTAAATACCCACAATAAGAGCTGGATTCAATTCACGGGTATCGCATTGCAAATATAAAACCTCGGCACAGGGCTGGTGCAAAAAATGAGCAGAGAAATATTTAAAAAGCACAGAAAGAGGAACCTAAACTTCCCCCTCGCTGTTGCAATCTTCTCAAGAAGCCTGAAACAGAAGAACAATTACATGAAAAACTATGAAAGGTAGATCTGAGGCAAGTGGGCACAATTCACCTACACTTTTGAGGCAAGCCTGTAAAACTTTTAGCTAAGAAGGGAAATACAGAAGTAGTTTGTTAAATACTCAGTTAAGCAGTGATTTTTGTCAGGGATGGAGACAACAATTTGATCTTCTTTGCATGTCTTATTTCTCTACTCTTCATATTCACATCAATTAAGTGAACAATGATCAAACCCACTGTTGGTCTTTATGTCAACAAAGCACCTAGCAGTGTGGTAGTAACACAGGAAACAATAAACAGACTGTAGGCTTTCTGCTGACTTAAGTTTAATAAAAGAGCTGATCCTTCCTGAAAAAAATCAAAACTATTATTATTCAGAAACCAACAACACTGAAAGGTATTACAGCATAATACTATACTGAGAGTTCATCACTATACTGTTCAATTCAATTGCTGCCTCAGAAACACAAGATGTGAGCGAGCCAGTATTCACAGCCTTTTTTATTATTATTATTCTGTCCAAGAAACAACTGAGGCATGAAGGATAAGCAATGTAACAGAGACTAAAAACATTCTTTAGCGGAGTAAACCCTGATACATATGTCACTAAGACTGAAATTTCATTTCTTTTTCTCCTTGTATTAACAGCTCCGGACATCTGATGTCCTCAAAATTACTTAATTCCCATTTTCTCACAGGCATGAGTGTACGTCATACATAGATACATCCCATTGCTTCACCTGTCCCTAACCAAGTGCTTAATGTTGAAGTGAGGCACTGAATTTTGCGATCAACTTCATTTTCCTCAAAAATAGATCTGTACTTCTTTATTTAACTAAAAGGACATAACCATATTCTCTTATCCAGATAAAACATGAAAGAAAACCCACTTAGAAGTTTCAGACTCTTAAATGTATAGAGAACATTTCCAACAACATGACCTCTGGTGAATTTCCTGGACAGGATAGAACTCTGGCAAAAGCAGGTCAAACCTCACTGATGCAAGGGGAGTTGTATTCATTACTACTAGGTTGAATTTGACCCATTGTGCAATTAAGAAGAAAGTAAGTGCAACATTACAGGAGTTTCATTGTCACCAAGATAGTTAACACTCACTTAATGTGGAGTCCTACCCCCAGGCTTCAGACAGATTTAAAGCTCTGTATTTAAAAATAAGCACTGCTTTGAACCAAGACAATAAAGAAGACATTAGAAAAAAAGTCTATTAAACACTTACCAGGAAACCTGCTATGGAGGTTAGCATCACAGTTGTATCCATTGAACTGAGCAGTCACTGAAAGCACTTTAATCGTCAGCAGGAGCAGTAACCATACCTGTTCCATTGCAAAACCTAGCAAAACATTAGGTGGTTATTACACACATCTGTTCATTGCGTTAAAGATGCTTACTGCAGACATTTAACCACTCGGGAGGTGATGGTCTCTGGCAAACGAATTGGGGATAAAGCTCACAAGCTTATGGGAAAGAGGCCACAGGCAGCAGGACCCATTTCTCTACTTCCGAGTAATATATAATTTCTATTAACTTCTATAGCTTTTAATCATAACTTGTGGCAAAAAAGATACTCAAGGATGATAAAAAAGAAAAGGAAAAAAAAATCCCTAAAATATATTGATAGGTTAGGATTGCTTAAATATTTAAACTCCAACAGCTCTTTTGATATTTCAGTGTAAAAATTCTTTGAGAAAGACATCTTAGAACAGTAGTTTTATTTTAGCCAAGTTCTTGAAAACCATACAGCTTGCTGGGCAATTCTCACGCTCAAGGTCCTAGAATAAAAAAATCAGTTCATATCTATTTGCCAAAAATCTGTTCTTTGAAGCACGCATGCAATTGCATTAAGCTCATGTACAGAGTTGGCATAGACACTTGCATCTACTTGAATTGTATCTGGCAACCAGACCAGGAGATCAGAACACATGAATTTCTAGTGTCTTGAGTAATTATTCCTCTTGGGAGGAAAACTCCAAGCTGTAATACCTGTGGTATTTAGCACAACCAAAAGAAAAAGTCTGATTCATGCTTTTGTCAAAAATATCCCCAAATACTGAGATTTTTGTCCATTAATCCAAGTGTTACTGTT
>WAAD01036223.1:14470-26787 GCA_013389945.1 Fregata magnificens | reverse complement strand
GTTTGGTTTTTTTATTTCTAAGATTTTGTAATCCTAGAAAACATCTCTGCTGATGTGCACCTCAAATGCAGCAATGGTGTCCATTTGCCTAGACAGGAACTGAGGAATTCTAAGATTTAGGAGGTTTGCTTTCTCTAAGACTATAGATACAGAGATGCTGATCATCACCTTTCTCCAAGTGGACATCAGAGAACATTTGTAAACTCCATAGATGCAGCACACCTAAATGCAGTCATATCTGGCATAGCAAGTGGCTGTCATGCGTTGCTGAGAAGAGCTGGCAACAGCACACAGAGAACATTTGGGACAAACCTTCACTCTTAACTGGATCTTTCATGGCTACACAGTGGTCTGAGCTAAAGTCTGCTCAAATTAATAGAAAGGCTTCCACTAGTTTTCAAACCAGCCTCACAGAGTAAACACAGCTGGGATTTAAAACCTTGTGTTGAGAGACAGGCCCATAGAGGACACTCCCAAGTGCTCCTTGTCAGCAAGCAAACCAACTACAACAAAGCACTGAGACAAACTCTACTAAGAAGTCAAAGGCATGTCCAAATGTCCAGCCATTCACTCCTGTGTAATTCTGCTTGGAAGGACATGGAATAAAAATGGAGAATTGGAAACATCAGCTTCCTGCTAAGCATACATGCTTTGTAAGTCAGGTATAACTTTTGCTATCATATACAAAAGCAGTTTTGCTAGCAAGTTCTGTGCAACTTCCTCAGTGTGACCTATAGCATCAACGCAACCTCCTTTTAGTTTCAGGTGGATAAAAAACTCTAAATGAAAGCACTCTTTGACCCTCTACTCCTTTTCCATTAGAGTCCTGTGAAGGTTGACAGCACTTGCAGCTAATGTTGATGAAGAATTGTGAAAACATAAGAAAGAAAATACAATTCCTAATGGGGTTGCTATGAAACCTCTGTATTTTCATGATCTCCTCACCCTCTTCATTACTCTCAGATGGAGAAGTAAGGTGGTGTTTTGTTTGTTTGTTTTACTATGAAAATTCATACTTTATTTTGAAAGAAACATTTTTTCTTTGGAAAATTGGCATTTCTCCAGCGTACTGGAGCCTTACCTCTGCTCGTACAACAGTTACATCGATGAAGCGGCTATTACTGTTCTGTTGTATATGAGCTGGTTTCTGATGTCCATTACAATGGTATAAATCAAGGGCAATTTACCAAGATCTAAATCTGACTTCAATTTTCTAACTGCCACGGTATTTTTTGCTGCCAAAAAAAAACCTGTTTGAAAAGAATTTAATGAAAGATTACGCTGACAAAGCTGTAGCTATTATTTTAGAAGAAAAGCAGAACTTACAATAAATTCTAAAATTTTAATTATTAAATTTAACTTCTGCTGCTGTGTTTCAGAGGAAGGAAAGATGATTGTTAAGGAACAAAGCTGAATTAATACATTAAGTATTTATAGCATTAGTTCTCTAGCTGTATTCAGAACAAGTCAGATTTTAAACACAACCAATAATGTCCTACTTGCTTCCTGGCTGTTGACTCATCTGCATATGGATCAACATGAAGATCCACATCACTAGTTGAGCTGACTACTGCTGATTTCAGTTAAATAAGTTAGGGACATGCATTATTTTTCATTTCTCGAGAGAATTGCAGGGCTAGAAAGCACCCTGAGAGGCCAGCCTCACCTGTCTCTGCCCACGCCAGCAAGAATCAAAGCAGCCATTCCTGCTTTTCCAGCCTGTTCTTAAAGGCCTCTGGCAATTTATTTCTCAACAGAAATTTCTAAAACTTCAGTCCCCCAAATGTATAAGGCATCCTAACCAAAAGATATGTACTATACTGATACTGCTCAACATTTCATCCAATTAAAGAAGAAAGCATAAAAGTTTTATCAAAATAGTAACAGAAACATCATAATCTTATTGCCTGTACATGAACACGAAATGAAAATTCCATGTACATAAAAAGGAAAGTAATATGCAAATGTCAGAAATAGGGTGATTTATAATCCAGCAGTCGCCAAATTCATGTGGAAGATATTTGCCTTTTTTCTTCAACTTAGTATGCAATTCTTTAAGCCTTTTTCGAGGAATACATTTCTTGGTGCTTTCCAAAAAAGTGCTTCTTTGGTCTAGTAGCAAACATATTTGACTATTAAGAAGACTTTCATGATTCCAAAGATGCCAACACATACTGCAAGGGAAACGTGATCCTTTCTATCTATGAAACTCTTAATTGACAAACCCATACCAGGTTCCACTGATGTGCCCAGAGTTCTCCTCTACGTTCTTCAGGCCTCATCTCTGATTTTCTCTGCTGAGCATCTTCAAGGATCTTTTAATGTTTACATAATTTGCCATGTTTTGTTTATGACATCCACAGTGTAGTGCTTAGTCTCAGTGAAATGCCCAAATCACCTCAAAAAAAATCTTATCGTAGTCACTTAAATAATATTACTTCCAAACATTTCTTCCTCCATCCATGCACCTAAGGATCTCTTCCAAACAAGNCAAGTTTCAGTGTAATAAATTTAGAGTAAACTTCCAGAATGCTGAAATAGTCAGGGTATGAATCTCTGCTGAACCAGAGTTGTCTATACATTCAGCACCCAATCACAACTGCAGGTCTTACTGTTCTGTGCTACATATCACTGAAGAATACAAAGAGGTAAAAGTTGCCACATGCAGTCCTCAGTTTAATTGTTACCATTTTACAAAGCCCTTATCCCTGCTTTCATAAACTTCACCATGTCAGAAAACCCGCACAAAATTTCAAAGTAAAGATGTTTATGATTTAAACAAAAGCCATTTTGCAGTCAATTTAGGAATTTAGTTTCATGGAGAAGCAGTGGTTTGACCTATCTGGATTCCCTTCTTCTTTTTTGTCATCACCTAACGTTCATTTCTATTCTTCACCCCTCATCTCTAAAAAGATCTTAAAAAAAATTCCACTGTGAACGAACAGCATTCACTGATTCAGCCCTACATTTTTATTGAAATTCATTTGTGAGCCAGTTCTGACTTCTGAGTATATTACTTATTTGAAATAGTCATTCTGTATTTTATGAGAACATCCTAAAACCTACTGCTTGTTCTCTATTTTTCATTCACAGGGTGTGGCAGTTCTGCAAAATAATATGGTGATCTTTATGCCTTTTGACTGGATAAGTCTTTCAAAAAAACCCGATTAACAGTAATAATGAAAACTTCTGAAAGAAAATTATAGATGTGATAAGCACGTAATAAAGCTGGTGGAACATTTATAAGTGTTTTCATATATAGCTAGTAACCGCCTAAGTGCTCTCTAGCATTGTATATTAGGTCTCTACAAGTAATGGAATAGCAACTTGACTACTTTTACTCATAAAAATATTTTCAAGGTACCATTATATAGTTCAATAAGTACTACTCAGTCATCTCGTGACAAAATAGTTCCTTGTCTGTTTGGTTTACATTTGTCTTACTGCCACACTTGCTTCTGCATCTGCACTCAAGTTGTGAATAGTTGTGAAGTGCATTAACTGTACCGATGTCAGGTCTTCCAGAACCGCTTTGCTTCTAGACATGTACTAGATCACTTGCCATCGTTTAAAAGTAACCTGGTCAACAAAACCAGAATACCTCTCTACCTCAAAGTTCTTCAGTGGAACTTTCTCTTTTAGCGTGTACATCCCATTGTAATGGATTATCCAGATCACGTTTTCACTATTGCCTTCCACTTCTTTATCTCCTTGGCTCTTCTGATGCAGATAAAATAGGACTTGGATCTTTACAGTAGCTGTTTTGAAGGCAAGCCTACCAAACGGTGATAATTCCCTTTGTTTCAAAGGGATTGTTACAGAAAAAAGGGCACCTGACACGCAAAGAACTTTAAGACGTTTCAACTATAAAATTTCCCTCTGCTTGTGGATAATCTTTAGTGCTGAGACTTTGAAACACAGCATTTCTTTTCTTACAGTTTTCTCTGATTTCAGACTCCATAGTGCCGTCCCATTTCTGACACCAAGCAAAACCTTCAAAGCTGAAAAAAATATATATATGTGCAGACATGCACACACACATATGTACATGACAAATATATACACAGAGGCACACATATATATCCTGAAGGTCAGCAGTTTCCTAAGCAGAGGACTAAAGCTGACGACAGAGCTAAACCCATGAACAGACTGTATTTCCCAAAATTACAGTATTTGAGGGCACACAGCAGAGGAATACAGCAAATGTAATAATTTAACATATATGAGGAAATAATAAAACTAAGAACAACAGAGAGCAGTGCACCCTAGAATGTACAAAAACAGCTGATTTTTTTTTTTCCCCCCACACAAAAATGGGAAAATAGTTTTCATTTAAATAGGTAAACTAATATCTCCCTCGCTCTCTCTCGTAGCTATTCAGAACACAAAGAGCAGTTGCAGACTACGCAAGAAAGGCCATGCATTAAATGCTCACATGTAGCTAGGCATAGAGTTGTCTTCAGCATCAATTATTTGGTCCTAGAATGACCTGTGCTTATTTGCTAGTCATATATTTCCACTCAATTCTTGAGACTTAAAAACAAGAGTCCTGGATTAGCTCCATACTACATCAGCTCTGTAATTAAATGTTTGGTCAAAGCTTGGAGCCCCTCCTTTATCAAACTTCCACCAGAACCAAACAGGAGCTTTACCTGATGAAGACTAAAATCATAGCTAGTCTCAAATGCCAAGATGTTTTGTGAATCAAGTAGGTGCCTACAGTGTCTGAGGAAAATGAGACTGAGGTACAAATTTTTGGACAGTTTTTTAAAAACAATATACAAAGCTTTTGCTTTGGTTCTAAAGTTTAAAAAATTCTGGTTTATTTTCCGGTCCTTTTACAATAATCGCTTCCACAGGATAAAAAAGCCAAAGGGAACGAGAAAGAGACATTAATTTTCTACAAAAGAAAACCACACCAAAATCACTAGACTTTAATCCGAAAGACTTCAAATTTTGGCCAGCACACTACACGGGCAACTGAAATTCAAGACCATAAAATATTTGTATGGAAGCCATCCATAGCTTGCTTACAAATTGAAATGAAATAACCATTCTAAACCCTGCTGAACACCAAGAGGCTGAAAAGCTAGATCTGGTTCCCAAAGACACAGCTCAGTCTTTTTTTTTTTTTTTTTGAATTTTTTTACTGGTAGTGACAATTAAATGTGTATGTTGGGTAAATAATAGAAGCCTTACAGCCATGCAGTGCTCTTCAACCCATAAAATCAGCAAAAGGTGTGCTTAAAGAGATACACACTAGCATAGGTCCATCTGGAGCTTTATCTCATAGCCTTGGATAGGCAAAACTCCAGCTGAGACTGGTTTTTTGCCCTGTCTAATGACTAGGGAAATTTAATCAGTGTACCATACTGCCAATAAGCTGTTAAAAAAAAAAAAAAAAAAATCTACATTTTAAAACTTAAAAACATTCATAATAATCTTTTAAACATTGTACTTTTGTATAAGTGTCTGTCTTCATTGTCACAACAAATCCTTGGATGCACTGGGATTTTTTTAATCTGGTCTGAAAAGAAACTAAGTTAACTGCATATTTACAAGGTAAAAAGAGAAACAGTGATCAAATGAAGAATATGACTATATGAAATATTTCCAAGCTATTTATACAAAGTAGCATAATACCTTCTTCCAAGGAGAGAGACTATTAAGGAAATACAGTTATTAAAGCATAAGAAACCCGAACAACTATTTGCTGAACAAGCCAGAGATCTTGACTTACTAGATCTATTTAAACTTATTCACTTAAGACTGTTGAAGTCATGGAGTAAACTGTTTACCTGCTATTCTGTGCTAAATATCAGAGTTATTCTAGCTTTTCCTACATCCACTAGTGAAACACTAATATTCTTCAAATGCGCTACATTCCCCCCCACCCTGTTCATATTATTTTTACTGTAGTTACGCTTAGTGATGGAACAGTTGGATTTTACTTTAAATATTGCCAGAATACTTGCTTTGCTGTCCCACAAAGATGATTTCAATAAGATATTTAGATCTTTCTTCCTGCATTTCACAGAAATGCCGGAATTGCCAAAACCTCTTCTAGACATTTATTTTAACCACCTAAGGAAATGCTAGTGTTTTCCAAATTATGCCCATCACACCATAACAATGAAAGTACCGAAATATGTATCTGATAGATAATCTAAAAATTTTAAGTTTATGTTTGAAATTATGTTTCCGACTCCACAGTTCACAGATACCTCAATAAGATGTGAAAACACAAATCAGCTTAAAGTTCCAGATACAAAACCGCACAAAATCGCATCTCCTGAGCCTCGCAGGAAAGACAGATTTCTATTCTGTTCCTCCAACCTGCATGAATTAACCACTGTTTCCCACAGGACATTCACGCAGATATGAAGTGCAGAATGTTGTCAGTGAGAGCAGATTTGAGAGGAAAACAAGTCTGAAGGAAGTGATTTATGGTCAAAGCTTTGGACCCAAATTAAAAAATTTTGGACAAATTCTCCTCTCACACTCTTCATATTGTCTACTGCATCAGAAAAACTTTGACATCAGCAAAAGACCTGAGAAAAAAGAAAGGAAACTCAGTATAAGATTTGAAGACTATTGCAGTGATCTGAAAAGATCATTTCAGCCCAAATTCAGATGTTCTTGGCAAAGCAAGACCTCCTTTTAATCATTAAAACCCACATAATTTGACTTTTCGTGCTTAGCTCTGCATTTCTTTAATCTTGTGTGTTAGAAGTTAGATTCTTTAATGTAACTTCAGTGGATTCAACATGAAATGCCAAGAATATAAACCTACTGAAAACAGATAGATTTCCTATTAAAGTCACTGCGTATCTGACTTGCATCATAAAACTAAAATAAAAATCATTTTGGATTTTCCACTTCTCACTTCAGCTACAAAAATATTATAAATAAGAAGAAAAAAATTCTATAGTTAACACTTAAAACTGCCCGATTACAAAACAAGAACCATCAAGGTAACCACCAGCCACGCTGCATCCACCTACAGACTAGCTATTACATGTAGAAATATCTGTAATGAACACTACTACAGTGTTTTTAAGACATTGGCTAATTAATCAAATACTGAGAAAAAACAGGCCAGTTTTGCTCTCTTCCACCTGTTTTACATTGTGTTCCTCTTTCACTTTTAGTGGAAACATTGCAATTTGAAAATCACTGAGAGACTAAAGCAAGTCCAGGATCATCTTGGACTGAAACACAAAAGCAACAGCTGCGTCGAGTCCCCCGTACAGGGAGCGTACAAAAAGTGTCCCTAAATCCTGGAACAAAGAGGTTGTTCCTAGGCTGAAATACATCCTCAACACATGCACATTCAGTCTACAGATTTCCTTCCCAGACCACTGAACATTATGGGGGTTCTATCAGCTAGCAAATTTACAGAGACTATCAAATCATTTGATATAGGCCACTAAAGAGTCATCACATGCTAATGGCCTTCAGTTGCCTCTAACCATAGTCTGGATTCTAACACACTGACCTAGTGATGAGATGCTCTTAATCCTATTGCCTGCCCCCAGAGCCCTGCAGTCACATGGGCAGATAAAGATCTAAATGAGTATCATTCTACTTAATTACTCTTTTTACGCTTTTGAAGAGAGCAATATAAATATAAATCTTCAGTAAATAATGCTTGATGTCACTAGCAAGTAGATTATACTGCAGCCATCTGTTTGCAGCTTGAAAAGTTACCAGTAAAATAAGACTTCCCTGACAAAAAGCAGCAACAGTTTATGCCATCATGATGACTTCAATTTCTTTACTTTTAGGAACAGAAATTAAGCAGTAAAGTTGTAGAATACTGCTGCAGTACAGCGCAGCCTTATCTAATCCTTAAAAGTTAAACAAATTTGCAGTAAATAATGCTGCTAATATCTCAGTCTAAGAAAGTACGTAATACCAAAGATTTCATAAGTGCTGTGAAATCAGATAGCACTTACACTGTTCCCAGATTTAGATTTAAAAAGAAAAAGAATACTTATTTCTATCGTGAAACAGAAGAGATTCACTTATGGATATTTCTTTCACCATGTTTCAAGTCCCTCTCTTAGCCATTTTGGACTTAAAATAAGGTTTGAAGTCATATTCAAACTAACCGCTAAAACAAGCCTGAGGGGTACTGCTCAAGACCTAGCTGGAAGAAAACAAAACATCATGCATTGATAAAAATACTCTTTGATCAAGAGCATGCAAGCAGGGCCAACTGCTACTCTTAAACCATGATAAAGTTTCCTCTCACAGTACACAAAGCACTTACAGTAACTATGTCAATTTGGACTGTATCAGTTCATCAGCTTAACCGTAGACTTGATTTCAAATCCCCACTATCTTCATTCAATAATATATTGTCATTATTATTACTTTAAAAATAAACAAAGGTAGTGCAATTATCATGTTCAGTCACCTTTGTGACCAGAGACAATGTAATTTCCGATCAGCGAACCCACGTCATTCGATTGCAGTGGAGCCAGATAAGAAGTCTCGCTTATCAAAATTTTCCTCCATCAATGCAATGATTGTGGGAACAAGCTGACTGACACTACAAGTTGGATAACATTGTCTCCTTCAAGCAATTGATTGTTTCCCTCCTGAAAGCAACATGAGTGGGTCTGACATACATTGATAGCCTCAGCACTGCAACGGGTTTGTAACCTTCCTCCCCTCACATTAATAGTGTGAGTCTGGCCTGGGTACCTTTAGGTAAAAGCTAAGTTGCGAAAAAAATATCACCTCTTTTCACAGTTGGTTGCTAATTTGCCTTCCTGTTTTCATTAGCCATTCCCTGCATACTTCTTCCCTGACAAACTCCCACTGAGATTTCCCAGTGAGGTTAAATTTGTCTGACAGGTGATAAAATGAGAAATTTCTTCAAAAAAGCAACAAATAATTTGACATTTACTAATATTTTAGTAAATCCTTGTTGGCTGACATGGTGGGCACTTACCCAAATCCCCTGTAGCTGTTGAGTCAGCTGTACTCCATCTATCCTGTGCTCCTGCATGTGATCAAGTGTTCGACTCCTCTGCCCTGCAGAACTTTTTCAGAAAATACTCTGAGCCCGTGGATGGGGGGAAAAAGAGACTCTCATTATGAAAATTCTTTTAAAAATAGGTCTGGATTTTAGATGGGAAAATTTGACAGGTCTCAGAATACTTTACAAGTCTGTTCATCATCAGACTGAAACTTGAGCAGGATCTTTATGGTGGCTTTTTTCAATCCTCTGCCTCTTTTTTTTCTTGCAGCCTTTTGATCTGCTTCTCTCCACTTGTATGAAGATCTCCAGAGGACCATGTGGGGCAAACAATCAACCTGGAGAAATTATTCTGTCATCAGCTTGTTGAGGGAAAACCTTGTCTGCTTAAAAAGAGGGGTGGGAGGAAGGAGAGAGATGGAAGCACTGAGATAGGATCAGTAACTAAGCTGCAAGGTTATCAATGTCCCATTGTGTGTTGTGAGAAGTGCCTATTTTTTCCAATTCTGGGCTAAATTCATAGTACTAAACAAAACAAAAGGAAAAAGAGCGACATTTCACATTGTGATGAAAATGTGATATAGGGGTGTCATCATGAATACAGGTGTCAACAGAATGATAATTACCAACAGGACATCAATGCATACAAAGCCAAGTGCACACAAAGGCAAAGATCAAGCTGCTAGAAACCGAACCTGCTTCATAATATCTACTCCCCTATCTCTGGGATTTGGAGAGGGGAAGGGAGGGAGAGGTGTTTAACTCCCTTTTGTTGCATTAGTCTTTTTTCTTCCTCCTGCCTCCTTTCACCCCCTTCCTTCAGTTTCTATTGCAACCATCTATGCCTGGAAGCTTTCACTACACCTTCAGCCAGGGAAAACAGTAGTTTATAGGCTTTAGCACCATTGAGAAAGCTTTGAGGTGCCTGGAATTGTTGGGGCTTAGGGCAGTTTTTAGAACAGAAAAGCCCTGCTTCTGCCATGCCCTCACTTCAGTTAGCTCCTCTTAAACATTAAAGCGCTGCAGACCACACTGTGCACGTTCATGGTAACCCAGGCAGGCCCCGAAGGGCAGCCATGGCAGAACCGACGGCAACATGATGCATTGACCCCCCGCCATGGTTCTACCATGTCAGGGCACTGACAGAAGAAAGCAGATTTCCCTTTTAACACTGAAGCACCCTACAGAGGCACAGGCCTTAGTGAAGGAGCTCCTAGAGGAACCCTAGCGTGCTCATGGGTCTGCATGTCCCCTGCCTACTATGGTTCTCTGGAGGCAGTTGGACACTCCCCTGCCCTTTCCTAAGCTACCCCTTGCCAGTCACCTCTACACATGGGAGATCAGCAGCCTTGTCACCCAGCGGTGTTGTGCACAGCTCCAGCAGAGCTGAGGAAGATTCATTTCTCCTTCCTCCCAGTCCTGAAAGGGGGTAGCCCCTGCACACACAAACCCTGTGCTCTGCACCAGGGAATGGCAGACCCCACCTGGCTACTCCAGACCCAGCAAAGACTGCCCAGCACTGACCCTTTACTCAGGTAGCCAGAGCTTTTGCTGTTCCCAGCAGGAGTTTTGCTCTAGAAAAGATCCAGTCTATAAGAGTTACACCTTGAAGTCATCAGGCACCAAAGGGCTCTTTACCTCCACAAATTTCTAGCCCTTTATTCAGGCACATACCCTATAATATTAATGCTGCTTTGGCTGGGTAAGGACTCAAAAACTAAATCCAACCTTATAATATTAATAATGTAATACAGTCTGGATTAGGGCAGCCTTGAACTAATAAAAAGCTAAACCAAGAGATATGCAGCAATGACACCTTCCAGTCTTTTACTTCATATTAAGTGTTTAGGCAGGTTTGATACCTCATCACGCAAATCCACAACGAAATTTCTCAGTGTAATATCAGTTTCACAAACAAGAGTATTTAAAGCACAGTCTAAAACAGGAATCTCAGTTTATTTTATTTTATTTTTAAGACACTTATAATATCAAAAGTCATCCCTTGCCTTTTGGTCTTCAGATGAGATTATTAAAAACATCAAATCATCTTAAGACACTGTGTGCAATTGCTCTCCATTTCCACTGACAGCAAATACAGCTTCTGCAACATTTGGGTTTCTTCCCTCCATAGGGATATACACACAATGAAATCCTGGCCAAGCATCTCAGCTGTCGTCCCATCTTTCTCTTGCTGCAGACTATGCTTTTCAGTAAATAAGAGTCAAAACACCAGGCTGCAGACCAGGTCTTTACTACCTGAGACTCACCCAAGAAGCTGGCCATCTCACCAGCTACACACAGAGGAGTGGTGGCTGTGCCCCCCTCAATCTATTAAAACTCCATAAGCAAGGGGGAAAACAGCCCCAACACATTCTATTAGTAATTAACTGCTCTTATTTATAGAAAGCAATCAATCAACAAATCTCTATACTTAGTAGAAACAGGTACTGCACTGCTATCACACTGTACTTATAAGTGACCTGAAGGATATGCTACATGCACCCATAAAATCCAAGGTTCTATTTCAAGTTCTCTATAAATAATAGAGAATTCAGTAATTCCATTGCTATATAATGTGTTATTTATCTACTCTTTACATTTAAAATAAAAAAGAAATCCCTGAATTCATTAACATGGAAAAATAAAAAGAACCTGAGTATTTCACCATTAATCCTTGAAGGAATGTGCCCCCAACTATTTGATTCTCTATTTGTAAATAAATGATTTATTTGTTAATAAATTATTTTCACTCTATAATACTCAATAGTTTTGCAAGCTTTCAGTATGATTTCAAACAGTTATTCTGGCCAGAACAAATATAAGATCACAGTGCTATGAATATATCACATAAAGAGCTTTCCAACTGTACCTCATTATGACTAAAAGACATCTTGCTCATTTCCAAATTCAAAAATCTGTCTCCATCCCAAAATCCCTCTGCCTGTCTCACTATTTTCTGTATCATTTGAGATCGGAGAAGCTGCTTCTTCTAAACACTAATTTTAGAGGAGTTTTGGACACAGTCTGATTACAAGTTTTAGCAATTAGCATCTAAGAAGATTTCTCTTTTCATATAGAAAGACAGAATGCATAAGCAAAACCATTTCTCCTCCCCTCTCTTCCAGGATTTGGAAAGCCCCACTCACCCACAATTTGCTGCTGATATCTAAATACCTGCAAGGAGACAGAGTAGCTGCAAGAGGACCAAAAAACTCAATAGAAGAGAACAAGTTCCGGTCACAAGCGGTGTTCCCCAGGGCTCAGTTCTGGGGCCGGTTTTGTTCAATGTCTTCATTAATGATCTGGATGAGGGGATTGAGTGCACCCT
>WAAD01036223.1:0-14211 GCA_013389945.1 Fregata magnificens | reverse complement strand
TGTTTAGTCTGGAGAAGAGGAGGCTGAGGGGAGACCTTCTCGCACTCTACAACTACCTGAAAGGAGGTCGTAGTGAAGCGGGTGTTGGACTCCTCTCCCAAGAAACTAGTGATAGGATGAGAGGAAATGGCCTCAAGTTGCGACAGGTGAGGTTTAGAGTGGACATCAGGAAGAATTTCTTTCCTGAAAGAGTGCTTAGGCATTGGAACAGGCTGCCCAGAGAGGTGGTGGAGTCGTCAACCCTGGAGGCGTTCACAAAAGGTGTAGACGTGGCACTCCAGGGCCTAGTTTAGGAGTCATGGTGGTGTTAGTTGATGGTTGGACTTGATGATCTTAGAGGTCTTTTCCAACCTTAATGATTCTATGATTCTATAAGTTTCAAATAAAAGGGCAAATCCAAAGCTTATTAACCAGTCCATACGCAAGCCAAATTCTACTACTGATTTTCCCATGATATAACTTCAGAGTTTGCCAGATCTGCATTTCTCTTAATAAAAAAAGATATACAAGCTTATCATTTATTAACCAGAAAAAAAAAGGATTTTTCCTTATGTTTTTATCACTATTATCCTCTTGTATAGAGCTCTGTAGATATCCTAGACTTGCTTTTACCAAATTTAAGCCAATATCAGAACTTCACCATTAATGTGAAATTCCACAAAGCTCAGCTAGATTGCTAGCTTTTTTAAACACAGAGGAGAAGTAAGGCTATTTCAAAATATAATAGTCTTCAATTTTATAAGTCACGTGAAATTCCCGTGCTCAGTTCAAAAGTGAAACGCTTTGCTCTCTTAAGAGGGACTCTGCCTTTTAGGGAATGAGTTCTGAAGGCACACAGTGATTGCTGGAGGGTCTATGAAATGAATTCTGCAGCCTAAACGGCCTTCTAAGGGAATAATTCAACCAAAGCGCATTTCCATTGTTTAGGAACAGAGGAAGTCTTATACATGATTAAACAAGTAGTTTATCTAGCCATATGCCTTGTCTAGAATATACCTCAACACCAAATGTTTCAAAAAAGTTCAGGGGAAAAAAAAAAGGATGCTTAAAAGCACAACCTCAGCTGACAAAACGCAAACAAGCAAACCTTTCCCACAAAATAACCCGACAGAAGTCGGCTTATATTCGGGACATATATTGGCATATATAGGCTTATATTTGGGAGGGATCTCATAGATTTCCTCTCTAGACATTATCATCATCTATCTACCGCTATTGTGTCCCCTCTTACCTGCCTCTTTTCCACCCAGGCCTACACTAGTACTTTCAGTTCTTCTTACAATGAAAATTTGGAAGCCTCCAAACACTCCCCACCCCTTCTCCAGTTGCTTTGTATTTCTTATACCTGTATTTAAGTGCATTTAAAAACCCCCACACTTTTGCTTTTCTAGCCATTTCTCAGCATCCAGCCCACATTAAGCCCCTTGGTATAAGCAATTCACACTACTACCTAGGCTTCTTTTCTGAAAGATCTGATTTAATGCAGAACCCAGCTAATGTACATTAACAACTTATATCATTCTTACTATACCTAGTCAGTGTGTGCTGTAGCCACGAGGAAGAAAAAAATTTTAAAAAATCAATACTGCATGAGAAATTCCTCCCTAGTTATAATCAAATATACTCACACAACCACATGGCTTAAAAATCGTCATGACTTTTTACATTATTGACATCTAGAGACAGTGTGCACCAGTTTTAAATAACTGAACAATATTCAACCTCAGAACTAACTAGTTCAGTTTCGATGTTGCCAAAGCAATTGTAATTTAAATCTCTTTAATGCAAACTGTTAGCAGAACAGGGAGCACAAGTGAGAAAAATGATCATGAAATTATACTTGCACTGAAACATCACACAGAACCCAAATCCAGTTTATGCAGAGTTTTGCCAAAGGCAAAAACGTGACCTGAACAGATTGTAAATAACCCTAGCATCAGTTTCATCCGGGTACAGACCATAGAACTGGGATATATAAATCCCTGTCAGTCATACCAGCACACGACAACATACGTCAAAGGACCAACATGTTTCACTATTAGCAGAGGTAAACTTGAATGAGAAATAGCTGTGGTAACAAATTGTGAATTGGATTAAAAAAAAAAAAAACCCACCACCCACACACAAGCTTCCTTCAGCTTCTCTGGCTTTACAGAAACCTGCTTGCTTGGTGGCAACAAATATATTCTCCCAGTGCTTTAGAACAGCATTAAAAATAGTTCATTTATCACTTTAAAGTTCCTCTTTGTTTCACAATTTGTCTGCTTTTTGGTTTTCGGTGTTTAAGGCTCTACTAGCAGAATCTACATCTAGTATCATAGATGTGCTTCAGCTCACCTGGGGGTATTTTGAAAAACAGTTTTCATGTTGACAATAACAGACCTGACAACCTTCTGTGAAAATAAATCCAGAATTAAATTTCCTCTTGGATTTTACAGAGAATTTTTATTTCCCCTGAAATCTAAAAAAAAAAAGTAAAAATCACTTTGTTACCACTTGCTATCTTATCTTCAGTCGTAGAAAGTTATACTGTCCAAACACAATATGCAAAGTTTGTTTTTAAGACCCCATTTCCAAATATACCTACTTTATTAGCATTAGATGAACCCTAAACATTACACACTCCCATCTTTAATGAGACACATTCCTTTTTGAACCCATTCCCACTTCCTCATCAAACCCACAGTCCCTATGTCTTTCCTTTAACTAGATTATACTTAAAAACTTTAAGTACTTCAAGCATTTTTCTTGTACTGAGGCCTGCAGATTTTCAGATGAGAAAGGGAGGACGTTTTCAACCTGAAAGCAACATTAATTTTGTTCTCTTGCTTTACAGCAAGGCCTTTCCTTGTCTCCCTCTGCCATTAGCTTCTTCAACTAAATGCAGATGTCACCAGCCTTTCTTTAGCAAAAGGAAATAAGTGTCCCATTAAGTACTTAGAGGAGTGGACAGATTCTCCCATTCAGCTGGTTCCCTACACACTTGCTGGTGCTGAACAGCAAATCTTGTGTTTCTGAGAAAAGGCCATCACAGAGAGGTTATTTTCCTCTAAGTGGTTTCCTTATTTCACCTGTTCTCAAGTTTAGTGTTAAGTTGCTGAAAGATTACCGCATTCATATGATTGGGAGCCTGTTAGCCTCCAGAGTGTAGGGTGAGGCAATAATTATTTGTTTGAAAAATACAGGTAGTTTAGCTTGCATTGCAAAGAATTATGCCTGAATTTGCCATTATTCCAGGGACCAATCCTGAAGCCTGTGTTTCCTTTTCAGAGACTCAGTCCCTGCTCACAATGGTGAAAAATCCCATGCAGATGGTCCCAGCTGCTGCTCACATGCAGTAAGAGCCCAAAGGGAGCTGAAGGAAAGGGGCTGCCTGAGCAAGCACTGCTGCAGACCACATGTGCACCCACACCCTGTGGCTTCTCCAAGGAGGAAAGCGATCTCTGCATAAGGTAGGACGCCAGTTTAAGGTACACCAGCGAAGTTCCCCAAGCCAACTGGGCTCCCCCCCCGCCCTTTGGTGTAAGAGGGTTTTTCAGTTTTAGAGTTTGGTTTACACTACGCTAGAAGCTTCTTTCAGGGGTCTTTTATTTGTGGGATTGGGGGTGTTTTTCGAGCTACTTTTATTCAAGAAAAAGAAGTATGCAAGTGCAGAGCTAGTGCAATAAACGCAGAGCTTCCTGTGTTTATTCAGGCCACAGACAGATTTCTAAGACCACTTTCCATGCACTTTTTCCTAGGTAAATACAGCCACTTTTTTGGTTACTAGGACAATTTTCTATAATTTAATGTGAGATTAAAACTTCAAAACAATAAGACCATTAGCTGTCAGAAAACTCTAATCAAGGAGAGAGAAAGAGTGGCAGAGATCAGAAAGATTTTTCCACAAAAAAAGCCTTGACCCATTTCTCCTATATTGTACCTACTATCAGAATCAAAAACAGCAAACTGCCCCTAGGAAGAAAAAAGCCCACTACACAACCTCTATGAACTGGATTTAAGATACTTGTTCATTATTTTGCAAAAGGAATGTTCAGCAGGATAAATATGCCATCAGAATAAAAGGATAGTATAAATTGTCCTGAGAGCTGGTCAGAATTTTCTTTATTGTCAGCCAGGGAATTAAAAACAGAGCAGGAGGCATATTAAAACTGTGCTTTTATAAGCTCAATCAGTAGGCTGGAAAATGAGTTTCACAAAGAGATAATGAGCTCCCAAATCATAATTTGCCAATTTCACTGGTCTTCAGATCATTTACGAGCATCCAGCACAAGAACACCTTTCTGCCCCAGGACCCCATTGAGCAGAGGCATGTGCCCGAACAGGCTCCAGCTACGCAAGGAGGCATTACCAGTTCAAAGGTTGCATGAGCTAAAAAGGTCATGAGTTTGGATCCACTCAGGATGGATATTTCATGGTCATTACCAAAGCTGAGAAGGAAAGCATTTTCATGCCCTGTTGAATAAACATTTTGCTTCCCCTCTTGGGCATCTTCACAGAGATAGCAAAGGGCTGATCATAATAGTTGATCACAAAATCGGTCATGCTGCCAGCACTGTGGCTTTACCAACCCCACAGTCACTGTCCTCGTTACCCTCCACCTCCAGCAACTATTAGGGCATTTAGCCAGTACATGGGAGAGCAGACTGAAGGTCCCTCCTCCGGCTCAAGGGAGCACATCTCCCCTTGGGGACTGCTCCATTAGGCCAAAGGATGAAACCTACTCTCGAGTCAGTGACAACAGTTTTTGTCCCCACCAACTCATGCTGAACGGTTTATACAAAGATTCTAATATCAATTATGGCAAATGAGAGAATAATCCAGTTTAGCATATGCTCTAGATCAGTGCCTAAAGCACTGTCCTGAGAAACATGACAAAGTTGAAATAAAGCCCTCAGACTAGAGGGGCATTAAACCTGGGTCTTCAACATCTCAATCAAGTAGCCAGGTCACTGGACTAACAGAGAGGAGCTACTGCAGAGGCAGGTTTCTATCAGGGCATCCAAAATTTGTTATACATCACAAGAGTGACATAACAGAAGTAAAAAAATCGTATTTTCATTTAAGTTCACATTTGATTTCTTCTTTTATGACAGCATACAAAAGCCATATACACATCTACATTCTCACTACAGTGAATCAGGCTTGGTTTCCCCTCCCACCCAACATCACCAATCCACAAATACCCTATGCTGAAAGGACTGATTGGATTTTTTCAGAAGGAGAAAGGTTGGAATCTGAGGGGAGAGTCCTGTCATCTGACACCTCTATGCATGGTCCTCTTTTAATTCCTCTATATATCTTAGAGTTTACACTGATATGTACAAAATTCAATGTTAACTCCTTCTCCCTTGTTTCACCCTCTAGTGCTTTCATCTTATTTGGTTGTGCCCTGCTCTTGTCAGCAAGTTTGACTGGGTACTAATTGTCTGATGTTCTGTTACCTCACTTCTTTACTATGTAGTGGGTACAATTTTCTCTTGTTAAGAGTTATCCTCATCCCAGGACCTGGTTGCATTCCAAGTGAGCTATTTTGTTTTCCAGGGCAAAATTCAATAAAAAATGTTGTTTATCATTAAGAGTTATTTATCTTCTGCTAGGGAGCAGAGTAATTAACAAATGGTATAGGTTGGGGCAGCTGAACAGGTTGGGGGGTTGGTTTTTTGTTTTAATTTAGTGTTGCACTCAAAAGTTCATTATCATTTAAAAATCCTTTTTTTCCTCTAGCAAAAGGAACAGGCTTATAAGGATGGGGGCTCTGGTCTTTACATATACCCTTCCTTTTATCCATTCTGTCACATCTCTGCAGGAATCGGACATTCTCCAAGTTGCTCATTTCAGGGGAGAATGAGGATGAGGACCCTTGCCTTAGTAGTTGGGAAAATAAGACCAGAGATTGAGGACTACATGACTGGGGGGTAAAAAAACCCAAACTGCAATAACTCCTGTTAATCACTCTTTTCTTTGCATTGTTTGAAACTGTGCTATTAAAAATACATGTTATCACACACAACAAGAAAGAGCCTACTCCAAGTTCTGCATCGAGAGAACTCAAAAAAGCTGTAGCTTTCTTCCTTTGTTCATTAACTGAACATGCCCATCCCCAGATCTTAGCAGATGTGTCTGAATTGGTATGACTACTTCCCCCTTTGAACTGCCATTCTTGGAAATACTCTGATTTTGTCCCATCTTTGTTGTTACATTCTGAGTGTCTGCAAAGAAACATCTCAGGACTGAAGATGAAAATGTACTGGTGGTACAGCATTAGGGACCTTAATTTTTATCTTTTCCTCCATGCAAAACCAGTGCAAAGAGCTACGAAGTTGAACTTCTGAACTTCACACTCATTTTCTAGAGAAAACATGGAGGAAATGAATGCTTGCAAATCTTCATTAGTCTGTACATTATGGAAGGATACTGTAGGCTAAATATCAGGATTGCCTGTTAAGTACAATAGCAACAGGTCAAAGTAAATGCTACTATACTATATGAAAACATTGCAAAAAGACATTGTGATTAGAGCTACCTCTTTTAAATAATCTATAAAATCAAAAAGTGAGAAAAATATATCCTCACAAGAATTACAGCTGCACTTGATCTATTTCTTCCCTCACTATTAAGTCCACTGCATTATTTATTCATTCAAGTGCTTTAATCAAGATAACCTCTCAGAAGTCATTTGATTTAAAAGAATGCACTGTTAAATGTAGCGGTAACAGGTCACAGCAATTCGCAGCCCACAGTGACGTACAGCAACACAAAAACTAGCTGTATTGACCACACATTACATGGTTACAGCTGAGAAAGTCATTCTGTGCTGTAAAAAGGTTTGGGTTTTTTCTTTAAATAAATAAATACTGTTGTGAGAGACAGCCATCTCCCCTTTATACTCGACCTTGGGACCCACGCCAACCATGCTGCACCACCAACCATAGTTTGAAGGCTTATTCTGAAAGACAAGACACTATTTAAACTTAGGCATGTTTCAAGCATGCAGCCCTACTCATGGGGAGTCAGGCTGCAGCAGCAGGGGACCCCAAGCATTTTCAAAAGCCTACCCAAGAATCGGATGAATACATGGCATATTAACTTGGACAAAACACCACTCTGTTGTGGCTACACAATTTGCACAAGTGCTGTCATGCTTTTGAGTGCAGAGCAGCGTGGCTGACACTATGCAGGGCTAGCCACAGACTCTCACATTCATTACCAGCCACACAAAGATAACAATTCTTCCCAAAACAAGGCTTTTTAGTTAAACTCTTGGATTTGTGAGGTGCCTGGACACTACAATGAAGAGTAATATCATATTCCTTATAAAACATATCTGAGTTAAACTATGCATGTTGTCATAAAGTGCACAATGAATGCTATATACTCAAGTAACATGTCAGAAGTAGTGAGGTTACACACATTGTTTGAAATAGTCTTGACAGGCTGAAATACAGCCAATGAGAGGCTA
Organism: Fregata magnificens; assembly: GCA_013389945.1. Classification (NCBI taxonomy): domain Eukaryota; kingdom Metazoa; phylum Chordata; class Aves; order Suliformes; family Fregatidae; genus Fregata; species Fregata magnificens. The sequence goes on along the minus strand of WAAD01036223.1, from coordinate 6,749 downwards.
TTTCATCACATGGAAAAAATATCAAGATTGTTTTTAAATCTATTTGGCTGAAAAAATATTGTCAGGTTAAGTGTTCTTGTTGCATTTTTCAAGCTGTTTTTAGGCTTATTCAAAACTTAAATTTAAATCAAAAGTAGTGTTGGTAAAGTCACGTTCAACAGAAGTTTTATTTCTTTTTCTACATGTTCTTACATTGTGGCTGGACAGTCTCTTGTACTTTATTGTGTCTGAAGGTACCTATTCTTTTCTCTCCACTTTTTTGAGCAGTGAAAACATAATCAGATTAAAAGGGACCAAAACATTAATATCATTAATATGTTGGTCACTGAAAATATCTCAAATACAATGTTAAATAAATCATTAAAAGAGCATCAGGGTTCATTTGTTTTGGGGTTTTTGTTGTGGTTGTTTTTTTGGGGTTTTTTTGGGTTTTTTTTTTTTTTTTTTTTTTTTTTTTTAGCTTGATACATCTGAAAGATTTTTTTCAGAACCTGAATTCCATAGAAAATTTTGAACTCCATTTCCATTTCAAGCCAGGGTGCTGGAGAAATAAAGAAATAATTTTCCTAAAATAAGGGTGTGTTTGGTTTTTTTTTTTCTCCTGTGAAATGGAGAAATCCATTTCTCAGCCAGCTGGCTCCATTAGATCTCTCTCTGAAATCAAGCCACTAAGAGATATAAAAACTTGTAAGTAATGTAAAAAGGAATACATTGAACACTCCAGCTAAATTGGAATACAGACAGATTTAAAATTAGAACAGAGAAAAGAATGTAGGAATAACAATGGGTCACAAAACAGAGGAGTAGCAAGAGCTTTAGCAATGTTATTCCTGAATAAAATACAAATGACAGCTTCAAGAGCATCCTTGTAACAAAGGAGAGCTGCAGACCTACTATGAACTTAAAAGAAATACTGGAGAGCTAGAAAGCTCATATCAGATTGCAGAGCTACAGAAACTGAAGATCATGTTTTAGAAATGCAGACACATACATAAAAGGTCTCTAAAATAAAACTTTTGCCTTGTGTAATAAATTTTTTCATACATTTATATTACATACATTTATATATTATACATAATATTATAGTATATATAATATACTATATTATATACTATATTATATATTGTATATATGTATTATATATCCTTTTAATACATTTTTATATGTTTTATACATTTATATTATTCTTCCCTCAACAGGACCTGTGTACAACCTCAGAAACAAGTCACATAAGAGATAAAGAATCACTCTCTTGATGTCAAAAACGGTGTAAGCTCATGGCAACAACATTACCAATAGTAAAAAAAGGGAATCCAAAGGAAGTAGATGAAAACTCTTGCTAAAATAAAGTACAACTCTAATCACTAATGATTATAATAGTCTCTGAACAAATGCATCAGGACATGATCTTGTGTCTGTTTTAAGGCAGTATGTCCACAGACTACAACCATACTTGTAGTTTAAGTTAGCACACAGGAAGGAAGATCATAAACAAGATCTAGTGGTTTTACACTTCATGCAAGAAAACACTTTTCCCACAGAGTCCAAATCATTTTCAGCTTTATTTCCAAAATGAGTAATTACAATTGCTTTTTATATGCAAAAAGCTCCTCTCTCTAGATGAAGGCATGCTACTTGCAATATAAATACATATGGGAAAACAATTGCGCTTTGGAGAGTTTACTGTCTAGTTTAATATCAAACACTATAAGCAGGGAAAAAATAATATATGGAAGGAATATGCAATATTATGCACACATTTAAAAAAACCAACTTAATTTTTTCTTAAATAAATACCAACTTTCCAATTCTCTTTCAGCTTTGTATTTCTATTTTCTTTCAGCTAAAGCTCTAGTTAAAGAGCTTTATCTAGTTAAATCTCTCTCTATAAAATCCATTGATTATTATTATATACTGTTTCTATTGCAATAATGCTACATTTGTGCCAGAGACTGCATAAACACCAAGATGATAGCATCTGTCCCAAAGACTTTGTAATTATATTAACAGTACACGAGAATATGGGGATGCAGACAGGACAGCCAATAAAACAATGAGACCCCACTAGGCAGCATGAGTTGTGGTGCTCTTCGGCTGTGGTTCCTCGGGCCCTTCTCTTGGGGCAGCAGGGGAAATAAGCTGATTTCATCTCTCCCTGAGCCCCAGCCCCTTGCTCCCAGCCTTCCTGTGCTCTTCCCTGTCGTGCTGATGCATCTCTTCTGGGAATGGAAGAGAAATGTCTTAGACCATGAGCAGTCCAGCCAAGATTTGTGCAGGCCTTAAGACAAAGGAGAGTTAATAGGGAGAGGAACAGGGAAGTAGCTTTAGAGACATTTGCTTTGATTTCTTCCCTGGCATGAGAGAAAGCAAAAGGATGAAGATATTTTTTGAAGATTTAACCAGGACACATCGCTGGTTACAGGGAGAAGAAAACATTACCAGTAGTGAATGAGGAAGGAGCTACAACAGCTAAAGCCATGAAGGACATTGACAAAGAGCACAGACAGAAATCAGTGCAAAAGAAGGCAGCAGCAAGTCAACAAAGAAACAGGCAACACTGTATCCCCAGCCTGGCACTGCCAGTTAAAACCATGCTTTTAGCATCCTAGAGGAATAAAAGCAGAGCATGAATGCACTCAGCAAACCTACAGAAAATGATGCAGCCCTCATCTCTGGAACAAGACACTGAGCTCAAGGACAAGAACAGTCTCTTCTGCTCACATGGCTAGGAAAAGCTTAGAGATTTCACAGAAGGGATCTGCAGTACTTACACACTGCCTGGAGACAATCACATTAACTCAGATCAATACGCCTAGGTATGTATATAAATGTTTGGACGTAGTTACTCCCAGAATTGACTTATTTCTACTTATACTCACGTTGTTTCTATCCACACAGTAAATTAAAGTGTTTCATCACTTTATTTCAAAAATCTACGTTAATTAGTACCAGACAAGGACTCTCAGCTAGTAAATACCTCAACCATTTATATTGGGCTTAGACAAGGTTCCATAATGGTGTTATTCATGAAAAAAACTATAAACTACGCACAACAAGAGAAGAACAAAACTGACTATCAGCATAAATACCTAGATCTGATTTATAAACCATAACTTTGCAAGGACAGCTGACCTTGAGGGCAGATTCTTTTACAGTGAAGATGTGTGTTCCACGGATATGAAACACCATGCAATTAATGATGCAGACAGACTTAACTTTCAATAACAGTTTCATATAACTTCCTTTAACCAACTTAAGTTAGCATGGTAAATTTATTAAGAACTATTGGAGCTAAAATACACCTATAGGAGTAATAATTAGGCCACACAATTTTAGCATGTCCTAAAGAAAAAAGCCTACCAACCAACACAGCACTTAGGCCACTTAAGTTTTGTACAAAAATATTTATGCCACAGAAAATTTAGGCAGATACTCAGGTGAGACTTCAGTCTATTTCACAGAATCACAGAATGGTAGGGGTTGGAAGGGACCTCTGGAGATCATCTTGTCCAAACCCCCTGCTTGAGCTGGTACACCTACAGCAGGGTGCACAGGACCGCATCCAGGCGGGTTTTGAATATTTCCAGAGAAGGAGACTCCACAACGTCTCTGGGCAGCCTGTTCCAGTGCTCTGTCACCCTCACAGTAAAGAAGTGTTTTCTCATGCTCAGCTGGAACTTCCTGTGTTCCAATTTGTGCCCATTGCCCCTCGTCCTGTCATCGGGCACCACTGAAAAGAGTCTGGGCCCCATCCTCTTGACACCCACCCTTCAGATATCTGTAAGCATTGATAAGATCCCCCCTCAGTCTTCTCTTCTGCAATCTAAACAAACCCAGGTGTCTCAGCCTTTCCTCATATTTCTATGCTTGTATGTATTTATGATCTCCTAGTAACTAGTTGACGAAGCTGACTTAGTGGGTCTACTAGATTAAAGTACCTTACATTTACACAGTATTTCATCACTTGTACCTTTAAGTTATTTATCTGGGAGAAAAATTCTCTCAGCTTAAATCCAGCCTAAGGCCTTTTAAGCACTAAGTAGGAACAACACAGTAGGTTGGATATGCCTATATGCCCGTCTTGCATAGATCAGGACAAAAGGATGGGTGTTTGGGAGCAAGTGTAAGAGAGACAAAGAATTCATATCTACAAGCAGCACTGGTACAGAGAAGCTGGCAGCATAATCCTGTACTCAAAGTGGGGAGCAGGAAGGAAATAAGGTATAGGCAGTTAAACAATATCATGATTACTTCCCTCAAAATTCACATTTCTCAACACTTTCCATAGTTAGTGTGTTTTGCATCCTAAGACTCTCCCTTGGAAGATCAGACTTTACAAACACCTTGAAAATGTTTCAAAAAAACTTTATCTGATAAATGGAAATCAGAGTACACACCCTGCCAACCAATACCTATTTTTAATCTATGTGAGAAAGTAAAACCCATCTGGTCACCTTTCTCAGTTACAGAATTTCAGAATCCTTCTAAATCTGTGACATGCATCATCTACCTCTTTTTTGGTAATTATCCTCTACTATAGCCACTCAACTGGATTTCCATAACTTTCAGTGCTGTTCTTGTCTATGACCGATTTGACTTAAATATGTAAACCAAGGTAGACCATCTTCCTTTGTTTTTCATGCACCAACTACCACAAGTTCCCCTGCTCTCTTAAGCAAACCAGGGCCAGCTCAGGTCACTACTGCTATGCTCCATATCCCCAAAACCCTCAATTTTAAGTCCTCTGCTCACACTCCTTTCTTCTGAACACTGCACCTCTCCAGCCCTCTGCTTTTTAGTGTCAAATTTGTACCACATCTCAGGCACAAGCATGAACTTCTGCATGAGTAAGACCCCGCAGAATTCAGAGCAGAGAAGCTGAGTCTCACTTAAGAGTATGGCCAAGACTAACCTGCTCTAATATGAGACAGCAGCACTAGATACTGCTGACTGACTTTTTAATCTGTGCTCCCATCAGAACAAGCATCTTCCTTCTTCCACAAGACAACACAAAACAAAAAAAGAATCTACAAACTCTAAAGAACATCCAGCTAGTAATCCAGTTGAGTTGTTCACAGAACTTGCATGGTTTGTATGCTTCCCTGGTACACAAAAACTTATACTAGTTGAATTCCATCAATTTAGTTTACCTTTTTTTGGCAACACACTTCGGGCAACCATTCCTTCTCTTCTCCATTCAGGAGATGCATACAGGAGACTTCACTGAAGTCTGAGACGTTGCGTTAACATGGGCAGCATGAATAAAATTAATTCCTACAATTCCTCCCGAATTTCAAAATTGCCATGGAAAAAGAAAACTAAAAAGGTTTTTACCAGCTGAAACATTTTGCGAGATCATAGTTTCTCTGTGCTTTCATACAGCTGAGCAATTCCAAGCCATTCCCAGCCTTCTTCCAGCACCTCTGAAACAGCTGTGAAACATGATGACCCAAGCCAAACCACTAGTTCCGCTGCCTCTACAGCCAAGATTTTGCACTGCCACCTTCTATCCGCCTGTCGCGAAGGAAAACATTGCATATGCTTTGTGGGTTTCCGCATGTAGAACTGTTTCAGGTACCTTGCTGGTTGGCCTGGCTGGTACCCAAATTCATCATATTGCACTAAGATTTGTAGCAAGATTTACCATACCACCAGCGCGTTTCAGGTTTATAAAGAAGCATTCAGTAATTGAAATCCCAGCTTTTTCTGTTTTGCCAGTCTTACAGCACTTCTCACAAGTGCTGCACATCTGTCAAGAGGAATGTCAGATGAATCCCATATTTCAGACCCCACCCAGCAGAAAAGCACAGTTATTGTGTTTCTAAACATCTTAGGCCATCGTGGCATTGTTTCATTATGTTCCACAAGAGAGAAATCAAAGAGCTATTTTCTGTCACAAGCTACCATAAATACTAACATTATTTCCCCTGTAGAGCTAACACCCTAGATAAACAATTAGGCAAATCAAACACTGTGGTTTCAAGACCTGATTCCTCAAGAAAGCACTGACAAAGACACACAGTATCTTCAGACACCTGAGTCACCTGGTGTCAGGGAGCAGCAAAGGGCCAGCTGCTCCCCAGGGCAAGATGAGCCAGGAGCCCTGGTGGTCCTCACCAGCAGGCACTGTCCCCCAGGGTCTGGGGGCAACAGGTAGACCTTGGCCATGGGGTCCATCAACAGCCCTGGACAAGGCAAGCAAGGAACCAGATCCAGGACCCATCTGGGGAGCCCAGCTGAGAGCCATAGGCAGGGCTACACAGAGCCCATCCAGGGGACAGGGCCATCAGCAGGGCTGGAGACAAGCCATAGACAGCATCTGAGAGGTCCATCGGAGAGGGGCTGCCAACCACACAGACCTGGGGACCAGCCAGCAGACAGGCCAGAGGCAGGACAGGGGACAGGCACTCTGCAGCCTTGCTGTGGTACGCATCAATGGCCCTGGGGCCCTGAAATGGGGCCGGGGCAGTCAGGGCTGGTGGTGCCCTCAGGGCCAGGACATTGAGGACTCTGCATCATATTGTGACAAAAGCTAAGCACTTCTAATCAAGCAGTTTTGTGGGATGTCAGCTCTCTCCATGCACTCTGCTTTGAGCCAGGCAGCAATGCCACAGTTGTCACCCCGCTGAGCAGCAGTGGGGTGAGGGTGCAGCACAGTGGTGGGGCTGGACTGTCACGGGTGGGACAGGGCATCCGTTTCTCTCTCATCAGCCACAGGTCACAGAATCACAGAATGGTAGGGGTTGGAA
>WAAD01036222.1:66595-78518 GCA_013389945.1 Fregata magnificens | reverse complement strand
GGGGAGGTGCTGCCCCAGACCCCCGGGGGCACCTCCGGGACCGTGGCTGCACCCCAGCCCCCCGGTGCCCACCCTCGCTGCGGGTTCAGGGGTGTCCCCCCACACACCCCCCCACCCCAGGGGCCCGATCCTGCCTGCTGAGCCCTGGCACCGCCGGGAGCAGGCGGCCAGGTTGGGTTTCCCAGGAGGGTTCAGGTTTCCCCCGTGCTGCTCCCCGCTGCGGGCCGGGGGGTCTTCACATCGGGGGTCTCCGGGCTGGGGGTTCTCTGCACTGGGGGGGTTTCTGCATCGATTTGGAAAAAAAACCCCAAATTTTTGAAAACCGATTTGCCACTTTTCACTGGGGTGTTGCTAATGTGCCCTGTATTATTATTATTTTTTTTTTAATCCAGCCAGATCTGCTTACGGAGGAACCCTCGGGGTTAGCGCTAGCCTTGGGTAAGAGGTTTTCTGTTTTAATTAGAATTTAAACAATCCAATGCATTCAGGTGGTGTCTGGCGGCTGCGGTCGGGTGGGCTGGGGGGGTCGGGGCCGGCGTGGCAGGGTCTCGTGCGTGGGGCAGGGCTGGGGTGCGACCTGGCAGCTTCGCTGGGAGATGCTCGGTGAGTCACTTCTCCCCGTGCCTCAGTTTCCCCGTGAGCGGCGGTGACTCTGGTGGCGTGGCGTCGGGCACGGGCGGGCGGTTGTTGACGGTGCTGTTGGGCTGGTCACGGGAGACCAAAGTCCCCGCCAGGCGTGCGGAGACGTGGAAACCCGGCAGTGCCACCTCGCACAGCCGCAGCGCCGGTGCCGGCACCTCCCAGTGCAGGACTAGCTCCGACAGCTCCGTCCATCTCCCCGCCAGGCTCTCGATCGCTGCCCACCCGTGCCAGACCTCACCGCCACCATGTTCAGCAAGAAGTCCTATGACGGCCCCCCCACGGGCTATGGCCCCCCCACAGGCTACGGGCCCCCCGTGGGCGATTACGGCTACGACTACGGCGCCCGCTCGCCCCCGCCGGGCTCCTACTACATCGAGGACGTGCCGCAGCACTTCTACAAGTGGACCTCGCCGCCCGGCGTGGTGAGGATCCTGGAGGCCATGGTCATCCTGCTCTGCATCGCCATCTTCGCCTGTGTGGCCTCCACCCTGGCCTGGGAGTACGGCTACGGCTTCGGGGGGGCTTACGGCAACGGGCTGGGGGGCTTCTACGGCTCCGGCTACTACGGCAGCGGGCTGAACTATGGCTACGGTTACGGGGGCTACTACAGCGGGGTCACCAACCCGCGGGCAGCCAACGGCTTCATGATCGCCATGGCCGTGCTCTGCTTCCTGGCCCAGCTGGGGCTTTTCGTCGCCAGCATCAGCAAATCGAGCAGCTCCCGCTCCCGTCGCTTCTACCTGGTGGTCATCGTGATCTGCGCCGTGCTGGCCTTCGTCATGCTCATCGCCTCCATCGTCTACATCATGGGGGTCAACCCTCAGGCGCAGATGACCGGCAGCTACTACTACAACCCCTTGCTGACCATGTGCAGCCAGATATACAGCAGCAACACCTACCTGAACCAGTACCTCTACCACTACTGCACCGTGGACCCCCAGGAGGTGAGGGTGCACCCCAGCTCTGGCCAGACCCCCCCTCTTTGAGCCAAACCGGCAGCACAAACCCCTTGCTCTACTTCAAACGTGATGCTGAGCAAAGGGCAGGGCGGGAGGGACAGCATCGGCGACCGCGCGTCCTGCCCTTGGGACGGGTGTGCAGCACTGGGTCCCCGGCCAGCCGGGGTTTTCCACTCCATCATTAATGTTTTTGGTGGTACTGGTCGCCGTTTCACGGCTGCAGAGGGCAGGGGGTGGCTGCTGGTGCCGGATCCCAGCCCGGCTGTTTGCCGGGGCGAGCTGGGGCTGCGGGAGGAACCGGAGTGAGCCGGCTGCCTGTGCCGTGCGGTTTCGGGGAAGGGACCCGGTGCAGACCCGGTATCTGGTACTTTGGTCTCCCCGGTCGTAAAAGTAGTTGAGCAAGGTTGGGGCAGAGGCGGGCTGTGCTCGGGGCTGAGGTGCCGGTATCGGTGCGGGGTCAGGGTGCCAGCTGGGTGCCAGCTCTCCCCAAGCAGCCATGATGCTGCCAGCCCAGCTTGGGAGCCCGGCGGGTCAGTGGGGCAACAAGAACCTTCAAAACAAAGTCCATCAGCCCCGGTTTCGGCTGGGGCCGGCGGGGATCCTGCGTGGCACATGGGCTGGGACTGGCGCTGCCGGTTCCCGTCTGGCCGGGCTGGCTGTGCCGCATTCCTGCGCCCTGAGCAGGGGGGGAGCCGCAGCACCCGCGCCGCTCTCGCTCCATGCAAAGGCCAAGCGTGGCCTAATCCGTCCTTGCCCGGCCCTGATTTCAGTGCGGCTGCAGGGATGTGGCTCGTGGGAAACCATCCGGGCAGGGACCTGGCTCTGCGGTGCAGGAGCTGGCCCATGGCCCTAGCCGGCAGCGGGGCTGGGATGCTGCATGGAGGTGCCAGAGGGTGCCAGCTCCCTGCTGCTGCCCGAGTCCCGAACTCATCCTGTCCCCATGGGAAAATCAACGCCCCCCCTGCCATTGCTTGAGCTGGCCCCAAAAGCTCTCAACCCCCCGACGGGCTCCATCCCGGCTGCCCGGGCACAGGGGTCCCTGCCCCTCTCCCCCCGCCGTGGTGGGGGCTCCAACAGTGGGAGCATTTGGGATGAGGGGAACAATTCCCGCTCAGCCCCAGGGAGGTGTGGGGCACCCGCACCCCCAGGACAGGGTCTTTGCATCCCCGCGGGACCCCTGCCCTGAGAGCCCCCTCCCTCCGCCCCTCCAGGCTGTGGCCATCGTCTGCGGGTTCCTCATCGTCATTCTGCTCTGCCTCATCTGCTTCTTCGCTCACAAGACGCGGAGCAAGATTTGGAAGTATGGGAAACCAAACATCTACTGGGACAAGGTGCCGGCGGTCCAGGAGGGTCCCAACGTGGAGGAGTGGGTGAGTCCGAGCGTGGGCTGGGGGTGCCGGCGGGTACCCGGGGCTGGGGAGGGTCTTCCACCGCCTCCCCCGAGCATCCTCCCTGCCTGCCCTTTATCAGCGGGGCTGAATGTGCCTGAGGCAACGCTGGGTTGGGATGTGTCAGGGCGAGTACGGGGGCTGCGTGGGGACCCCGGGGCTCCTCCCGGCACTGGGGCTGTGCCGGCCCGAGCCCGTGCCGTTCTCCTTTCCCAGCCTGGCCACGGCTTTGTGCCAGGAGCCTCTTTCTGCCCGGCTCGTGCTGCCCCGGTGCCTGGTCCCGGCGTGTTTGCACGCTGCAGCAGGCAGCTCCTGGGGTGCGGTGTTATCGCTGCCGGTGCGATGCCGTGCCCGGTGCTCGCTGGGTCCCTCCCTGTCACCCCGTTTAGGCGCTGTGTTTTTTCCCAGCCACTACTGTTCCCTGGCACCACGAGGCTTTGCACAGGGTGCTGGGCTGGGTGAGCTGGTCTCAAACTCCCTGAAAGACAAACAGGGTGGGATCAGATGGGCCGGGCGCCAGGAGCGTCGAGGCCCTGGGTCCTCCCTGTTGCTCGCCCTGCGCTTGGGGACGCCAGCCATGAGACGCTGCCCGTCACCGCTGTTTGGTTTCAGTCTGGCAATGATTAACTTGGCTCCGTGGGGTCATGGCACCCTGGTGCCACGGAGGGAGCCGGGGGCTTTGCAGCAACCAAACTGGCACGCTTCGGGCTTCGAATGAGCCTGTGTCCCTTGGGTGGGGGATGCTGGGGACCCCCCCGCTGCGGCTCAGCCCCCGTGGCCCTGGGGAGATGCCGGTCCCAGCCTGGTCCCGCAGTGTGCCAGGACGTGCCCCGGGACGCGTCCTGTCCTCGCTCTGCAGCTCCCTGAGCCAGCGTCTCTGCAGGAGCCAGTGCCTGGGGAGGGTGCGGGAAGTCTGCAGCGTCCCATGGGGAAGGAGCCTTTGAAATCCGCCCCTGCCCCGGAGCACGGCTCTCGGAGCGCTGCCGTGCCCTGGCCGAGGAGGGGCTGCCCAGGCCCCCGTGGGAGCCGGGACAGCAGGCAGCAAAGGACCGCTGCGTGGGCAGGGGCTGCATCCCTGTCCCCGTCACCGTCCCCATCCCATCCTCGTCCCCATCCCTGTGAGAGCGGGGCGGCCTGGGGGTGCTCAGGCACTGGGCTCCCCACCGGAGCCGGGGGTAGGGATGTTTATCATGTTTCTCTCAAATCTTCAGTGCAATCCCAGAGTCGAGCACAACAGTTGCTCTCAGGCCCCAGAAAGCTCGGCTCCGCTCTGTGTGTCTGTCCCCACGCCTCGCTCTCTGTGTAGGTCTAATATTTATTTTTCATTTTGCAGAACCTTTGTTCTGGTTTATTTATTTTTGTTAAAAGTCCCTCCCTTGTAAAGCATTTCCTGGCCTGCTGGGGGCCGGGCCGGCTGGGGGGCAGGACCCCAAGCACCCGGGCTCCCCCTCACCCTCACCGGCCCTTGGGGGTCCCCACTCTGCCGGGTGCCACCGTCCCAGCTGGTGGGATGCAGCGGTGGGGGGTACCGGGATCTGAAACCCCCCTGGGACGTCTTGTTCCCTGTTTATGGTCGGGACCAAGATAAATGGTTGACCTTCGAACGGGTGTGAGCCACCAGGCGCCGCTGCCTCCGTCCTGGCGTGGCATGGGGACGTGGCTGTCCCCACGCTGGTGGCCGCCGGTGGCCGTCTCACCTGGTGGCCCTGTCAGGCAGAGCGGGGCCGGGAGCGGCCCCCAATTAACGGTGTCTTCGTTAGTGGGGGGGGAAGTGCCGGAGGAAGCAGCTTCACCGGCCGGAGCTCGCAGCTGACGTCCCCAGGGCCACCATCCCAGGCAGGGACCGGCTTCCGGCACAAACAACCCACAAAGGCCAGGAAGGAAGCGGGAGGNTAGGGGGGGGTGACACTTGGGGGTGCAGAGCAGGACCCCTCCCAAGCTGTGTGTCCATCTGTGCTGTCTCCTAATCGGACCCCCCCCCCGGCTCCGTGACTCCGTGTAGGGTGGCATCACCCGCTGCGGCACTGGGATCCGTGGGCCCTTCTCTGGGGCACATCCTTCAGCCTCCCCCCCGCCCCAAACGCTGCTCTGCCCGCCCGTGGGGGGGTCCCCCCCATCCCTTGCTCCCCACCCCGCTCTCCATAGCCACGCGGGATGCCCCACTGCAGCTCTGCCAGGGCTCGTCCCCCTGCCTGTCCCCATCCCTGCCCGTCTCCTGCTGGGACCCCAGGCAGGATTGCCGCGGCCGCTCTGGGGTTTCTCCGGCCACGTGGGATGGAGACCAGTGTCCCCGCGTGCCTGGGGCCACGGGCCGTGCCCTGCTCGAGGGTGGGCGAGTGTCCCCACCATCCCGGCACACGGCTGAGCGCCTCTCCCTGCTCCAGGTGAAGAACGTGGCGGACGAGGCCAGCGTGCAGGACGAGACGGCCACGCTCGCCTACTCGGAGAAGCCGACGAGCCCCATCACCGCGCCGCCCTACAGCCCACCCTCCTACAGCTACCCCCCCCAGAACGGGTACTACCCCTCCGGGACCTACAGCAGCCGGGGGTGAGTGGCCGGGTGGGGAGGGGACGCTGGGCACCTGTGTTCCCCCCCCATGCCAAGCTGGCTGACGTCCCTGCGTTCCTCGCAGCGACCAACCGGACCGGGCGGTCAGCCCCAGCCCGGCAGAGGAGAAGGTGCGAGAGCAGCCCACCAAGCCCCCTGCTCGCCGCGGCCGCCGGCGACGGCGCAACCCCGAGCTGGACGAGTCGCAGTATGAGACCGACTACACCACGGCCGTGGAGTCTGGCGACGAGCGGGACCAGGACCAGTGGGCCAGGTGACGGGGGGACCCCTGGGAGCCCCCCACACCCAGAGCCGCCCCTCGGGGGCCTGACCCTACCCCTCTCCCGCAGCCTCTACCCCCCCATCACCTCGGATGGCACCCGCCAGAAATACAAGCAGGAGTTTGACACGGACCTGAAGCGCTACAAGCAGCTCTGCGCTGAGATGGATGGCGTCAACGACCGCCTCAACCAGCTCAGCAAACAGCTCGACAGCATCTCCGAGGACAGTCCCCAGTACCAGGTCAGGGCTCTGCGGGGGCCGTGGGGACGCTGTGGGGCCACCGGGACGCTGCGGGCCATCAGGGATGGATGGTGTGGAGCATCTGGGATGCTGCGGGGCACTGGGGACACTGGGGAGGGCATCAGGGATGCTGTGGGGTATCAGGGACACCACAGGGCATTGGGGATGCCACGGGGCATCAGGGGTGCTGCTGGGTGCAGGTCACTGCTCGTCCTCAGGGGACACCCACCCTCCTGGCCCCCGGCCGTGGTGGCCACCGGTTGTGACCCCCCTGCCGCCCGTTCCCTTGGCAGGATGTCGCAGAGGAGTACAACAGGCTGAAGGACCTAAAGCGGGTGAGTGTGCGGAGTGCGGCCGGTCTCTGTTTCCAGCTCAAGTGGGGCTGGGTTGGTGCGATGCAGCCGGGGGGGGGCGGGGTGGAAACCGTGTCCCCGTCCCCGCCTGCACCCCCTTCCCCGCGGCCCACGCAGCTGAGGCCGGTCCTGTGCTGCCTTTCAGAGCCCCAACTACCAGACGAAGAAGCTGGAGACCAAAACCCTGCGCAACAAACTCTTCCACATCAAGCGGATGGTGAGCGACTACGACAAAGTGCGGGGGTAGCCTGTGTCCCCCCGCCCCGCCACGGCAGGACGGGCACGAGGAGCTCCCTGCTCCCCACCCACCCCCTCCAAGGACTTTGGTGCATTTTGTACCTTTTGTTTGTACAAAAAAAACCCAAACCCGAGATTCAAAGCCACCCTGCGCTGTCAGTGCCAAAGGCGCGGGGCCAGAGGTGGCTGCCGGAGCGAGGCCCCCCCTCCACCCGCCCCGTGCGTGCCCCCCGTGCCTTCCCGTCCTGCACACCGGGGGCTGCAGGTCCCCTCCCGCTGCTGTAAATATGTTTGGGGAGGGTCCGCAGCCCCCGGCTGCCCCTGCGGGCACTGGGGTTGGAGTGCCAAAAACGTGTCCACAGCCCAGCGCCGGCAGGGATGTGCCGCCCGGGCTGGATGGGGCAGAGCATCCCTCGGCCGGGCACCTGCGGAGGGTCAGAGCCCTGCATCCCCCGAATCCCTGGGGCTGGGGCGGCCTTTTGGGGAGCAGCCCCGGGCAGGGGTGATATTTTATAAGGAACTGGCTGAAACTGTGTAATTTTTTTTAAAATAAATAAACTGTATATCTATTGATTTTAAATCAGTGCCAGAGTGAAAGGGGCCACGGCAGGGCCGTGTGTGGGAGCTGTACTGGTGGGCGGGTGGCCCAGGCTGGACGCGGGGCTGTCCCCATGCACGGCTGCCCTGGCACGGCCACGGCACTTCCCGGTCCCCATGGAGCCAACATCCCTGCGGTGCCACGTGGATCCCGCCCCAAGCCCCGAGCGTGATGGGTGCCGCATGGATCCTGCACCCCCAGCCCTGCGTGTGCTGTGGGAAGCGGCTGTGGCCCCCAGGGCAGCCCCCACAGCCCTGGCCCAGGCTGCAGCACCCCCTGCGCTGCCCGGACCCCCGCACAGGGACCCCCGCATCCCCCCACCCACCCCAAGGCTGGTCCAGCCATGGGCTGGGGACCGATGCTACCCAGACACGTCAGCATCCCACCCACACAGGGCAAACACAGCACCCCACTCCCAGCCCCTCCAAGATGGGAGGAACCCCCAAATCCCACCTTAGGCAGACCCCCAGACGCCTCACCTTGCTCCCCAAAGACCAAGTACAAACCTCTGTGCTGGGTCCTGCTCCCCTCCACACTGCTGATCCAGTTCTTCCCCAGCAGATCACGGGCAACGGGATTTATTCCCAAAGGACCCCTGCATTGAAGAACATCACCCAGGGCCCCCCCAAAGCCCCAGGATTTCCAAAAAACATCCAGTTTTTGGTGCCTTATAGGGGGCTTAATTTTTCGGGACCGTATCTCCCACTGTGCTTCATCTCCCCCCTCGCCCCGGGGTGGGCTTCAGCATCGCTGCAGGATAAGCCCCTTCCTTTCCCCGCTCACAGCAGATCCCCAGCGTTGTAAGAAACATCTTTTATTGACTTCAGTTAATTTGTTTAGTATCATTGAACAAGGATTATATTTTCAGTGAATCAATCTAAATGACAAATCCCCGGCTAATCCTGCCTCCGTCTGTTTGCACGGTGGATACCCCTGAGAAGCAGAGCCTGGGGGGACACCCCGCGGCCTCCGATCCCACGCCGGTCGGACCGCTGACACGGGATCAGAGGCCACGGGGCATCCCCCACCCCTCTGAGGTGGCTCTGCCCCACCATATGTCCCTTCCTCCGGCACAGCTCAGCNCCCCCCCCCCCCCCAATCTTCCTCTCCCCCAAACCTGGCTTAAAAAAAAATAGTGAGGCACAGGAACATAGCGAGCGTGGGCAGGGGGATGCTGGCACCCATCTTCTCCATCGTGGGGATGGTGGTGGGTGCTGGATCCAGCCCTGGGGTGGGTTCAAAGCACCAAGCGAGTCAGCGGGGAAGGGCTGGGCTGGATGCTGTGCAGCACCCAAAAAGGACTGTTTGGTTTGCACCCTGCACGGTGCAAGGCCCCGGTCAGCTGCCCGTGTACCCCCATCTCCTCCCATGCACCCCCATCCCCTCCCCTGTACCCCCCGTGCCCCGACAGTGGAGATGCTTCAGTGGAAAGTGCAGGGAGGGGGCTGGGACCAGGCACGGATGAGCCCGGTCCCCAAAAAGGGGCTGCTCCAAGCTCAGCGCTTCAGTCCTCGAGGCTGGATCTGGCCCGGATGGGCAGGGGCAGCCCCTGGGCAGGGCACAAAGGGGCTTTAAAATGACCCTTTTTCCACAATTGCCAGGACTGGGGGGGGGGCAGAGGCAGGGGTCCCACAGCAGGACCCCCCAGAGAATGGCTCCGTGCAGCCGGCGGCCCCCCCGCACCCCAGCCCGGCCGCTCCCACCTCCCATCACCTCCTGCCCGAGCCTCCTGCCATCTGAAATTCAGATTTGGAGGGGCAGCCAGAGGACGGCGTCCCCCTCCCCAGGCTCCAGCCCGGCTCCAACACAGGGGCAGAGCAAGGGACCAGCCCCGGGGATGCTCCAAGGTCCCCGGGGGAGACCGGGGGGGCCAGGGAGCTCCGCTTCACGGGGGTACGGAAGAGTTCAGTGTCCGACAGCGGCGGCATGGCCGGTACCTTCGGGTTTAGGAGGACAACGCTGCGACCCCGCTGCTTTCGGGGGGAGCTGCGGCGGACAGATGAGCTACGAGAGAGCTGCGGGGCTGGAGGCCGGCGCAGTTCGGGGCTCCCCGGGGATGGCTCCGTCTCGGGGCACTGGAGGGAATCTGGGTCCAGCTGCTGGGGGTCCCTGGGGTGTCCCCAGGGGGAGAGGCTCTGTCCCCTACTGCCCCGTCCCGTAGGGCCAGTTGAAGGTGCTCCCGGACAGCAGCATGTCCCTGATTAGTGTTTCAATGGGTGTCTTCCCCACCAGCCTCATGAAGAAGAGCTGGGAGATGAGGGCAGCCGGCACGGCCCGGAGAGCCGGCAGCCGCAGCAGGAGCCGGCCAAAGCGCTGGGGCTGCGAGGGGTACTGCGAGCGGACGTACTCGGTGAGGGCCACCTGCGCCTTCTCCTGCAAGCTCTCCACGTGCGCCGGGTCCGAGAGGCCGCAGGCATCTGTGAGAGGGATGGGATGGAGAGGGGTCAGTGGCCGGAGCCCCACCGCTATCCCCAGCGAGTCCCCTCGCCCTTCTCCCCAGCCGGCCGTGCTCCTGCCTGGCTGCTCTCCTCGCCAAATTAGGGATGCAGCTGGCTGCAGCGCCGTAACACAGTGCAAGACCATGGCTTGGACCGCTCCGGCTGCAAAGGGCTGCTGCAGGCTCGTCCCCGCCAGGAAGGACCAGGCACCTCTGCGGTATGAGGTGAGCGTGGATGGACCGAGGGACAGGGCTCCCCGAGACCCCTTGGTGCACGGAGGGTATATGTATTACTACAGGTCTCACTCCCGTCACCCCGGGAAAGCCCAGCCCTGTGCCCAGACGGACGAGCCGGAATGCTGTAAACCATGGTGGAGAAGTGCCAGGACACGAGGAACCTCTGCCACCCCCCCGCTGAGAGCCACACGATGCTCTCTGGACCCCAAAGCCCCAGGGAAACGGGGGGCAGATGCTCCCTGGGGGCTCATGGCTCCGTGGGGTGGAGATGGGGACAGAGCCCGGTCGCGGCACCAACCTACCCGGCGTGAAGAGCGCGATGGCTTTGAGGCAGCTGTACTCAGCCGAGTCCACCTGGAGCCGGTTGAGCTTCTCCACCTGATCCTGAAAGATGCGGATCTGGTCCATGAAGGAGACGACGCGGTCGGCTGACATGGGGGAGGCGTGGAAGCCGGCAGCGGCCAGCAACGGGGCCATGTGCAGCGGCAACGCAGACTGCGCCGCGTTGAGGACGAAGAGCTCGCTCCAGCTGAGCCGCAGCAGGGCCACTTGGTCGGAGACGGGCAGCTCAGGGAAGAAGGGGATGTTCCGGGCCCATTCCACCGTGCTGAAGAGGAGGCGGGCAGCCAGCTCGCAGATGTTGTCGATGCCCATGACGCTGCCCTGCTGCGCATACTGCGAGCCGTAGCGGGCGGCGGGGTAGGGCTCAGCCCGCAGCAGCTGTGAGATGAGCTCCGACACCGGCTGCCCGTTGAAGTATTCCCCACTGGGCATGGTGTTGGGGCTGGTACTGGAGTGGGTGGGGGGGATCCGGCCCCGCTGCACGGCTGGGAGGGGGAGAGAAGAAGTGTCTGCCTGCTTCTGTATCCTGCTGCATCCCCCATCCCGCTCCTGGCGGGGAACGCGGGGTTCCCTCTGCCCCATGCAGGGCAAGGAAGGATGGGGATGCTCCCCCCACCCATCCAGCATCCCGGCATACCCGGCAGGGCCGGATCCTGCCACCCCGGAGGAACAATGGGTGGCTTTCAGGCGCTCGGGGAGAGGGAGGTGGTGTGTGCCACCCGCTGCGCCCGCCGGCGAGCTGCCTGTGAGAGCTACACTAATCTATTTAGCAGCTCCCAGGCTGCCGGCGCCATGGCTTGTCCATGGCCTCCGACCAGCAGCCGAGCTGGGACAGACTCTGTACTACCTCCTCCTCTGCAAGGACCCGGCGCAGGAGCGGTCGCGGTTCCGGCCATGCCGTGTCAGACCGGGTGCCCCGCCGGCACCACGGCCCCCCCGCGCTGGCTGCAGCGGAGCAGGGTGATTGCTACCCAAGGTCATCACATGGCGGCAATCATTTATTTGCAAAT
Organism: Fregata magnificens; assembly: GCA_013389945.1. Taxonomy (NCBI): domain Eukaryota; kingdom Metazoa; phylum Chordata; class Aves; order Suliformes; family Fregatidae; genus Fregata; species Fregata magnificens. The sequence continues at coordinate 67,245 of WAAD01036222.1, read as the reverse complement.
AAAACGTCCATCTTGGAAGCGTCGTTAACCCTGGGGCACTCCCCCTCCTAATTGCATTCAGGGANCCCCCTCCCATTAGCGCCCACTATTTGCTCAGTCCCTAGTAATTAATTTATGGGCTGTTCATGAGCCACTTAAATGAGAGCTCTAAATCATGCTAAGTGGCAATAATGCCATCTTGACTTCTCTGGAAAGGAGGGAATTACTGTCCTGCTTCCAGTATCCTTCCCCCCTTGCTCATCGCATTAATGCCACCTGCCGCCGAGCAGCCCCGGCACCGCGGCAGTGCCCGTGCCGAGCCCCAGCGCCTCCATCCCCACGTGTGCCTTGGCACAGCCCCATCCTGCCACGGGGATTTGAGATCCCGGCTCTGCTTTGGGCTAAACCCTTCGTCCCCTTTGCAGTAGCCTGGGAAGCATTTGGGGTTCGCACCCCAGGGCAATGGGGAGCCAGCAGAAAGCAGCCCGGGGATTTGCATGGCTCTGGCCACGCTGGGAGCCCCTCTGAGCCGACCTCCACCACGCCTGGGGCACCAGGGCTGTCCCAGCTCCAGGTGTGTCACCTTATCAGCTCAAGGCTCCGGCTTTTCCAAACAAACACCACCTGCGCTGCCGGCACTGAGGGCAATTCAAGGAGAAAAAAAAAGGGGG
>WAAD01036222.1:28304-47085 GCA_013389945.1 Fregata magnificens | reverse complement strand
GGTGGGGGCCCTGCTGGAGTGGGGGGCTGCCCCCCACCTGCTCCTCCCGGAGGGGGTCACCCCCAGCCGTCCGGCCGCCGGCGGTGGACGCTGCCTGGGGCTGCTGCTGCGCCACGCCAGGGACCCCAACGCCAGGTAACCCGGCCGCGGGGCTGGTGGCACTTACGTGACCCCTGGGGGACGGCTGTGCCCCTGACCTGGCACCCATGCCCCTGACGTGCCGGCCGAGCTGGGGGTGTGCAACGGGCTCGGGGTGAAGCCCTGCTGCTGCTCCCTGCTCCAGGTCTGCCGAGGAGCTGACGCCGCCGCACGTCGCCACATCCTGGGGGTGCTGCAGGTGCCACAAGCTCCTGCTGAAGAAAGGGGGGCACCCGGAGCTCCGAGACCAGGTTAGCGGGGCAGCTTTGGGGATGGGGACAGCACCTTGGAGGTGCTGCCTGTGCTGGGACCCTCATCATCGGGGGGGTGGGTGAGCAGCGGGTGCCCGCCTGGCTCTGGTGGGACCGTGTCACCCCATGGTGGCCCTGGCAGCGGTGACAGCAGCGTCCCCTCCCTGCAGGATGGGAAACGAGCCATGGACCTGGTGCTGGAGCGGGGCGATCGCACCCACTTGCAGATCCAGCGGAACACGCAGCATGCCTGGGGCAGGCCCCCCGTGGAGGGTGAGGTCCCCAGGGTGCCCCCTCACCTGGGGCGGGTCTTGGGGGGGCTGATCCAGCCCCCCACTTCGGGCTGGACGCTGACTCCCGTCTCTGCCCCCAGACCAGGGGGGGCCCAGGTGCTCCCTCTCCTTCCTGACCGAGGACGGCACCGAAGGCAGCCTCTCCTCCGGGCTCCCCGAGGACAGCTCTGAGGCCGGGCCCCTGAGCAGCACCCGCAGGTCCCTGCTAGAGGACCCAGAGCTGGGGGGCGGCTGCGGTTCGGGTGAGCCCCTGCTCTGGCCAGACTGTCCCCCAGAGCCCCTGGCCCTTGCCATCCCCTCCCTCGCCCCATGGCCCCACGCAGATCCCGGGGGCCCAGCTCTCCCCCCGCAGCCCCTCGCCTCCAGCACGCTGCTCTCGGCCGGGGATGAGCTCGTGGAGGGACCCCAGAGCCGGACTGTGGAGGGGAGGACAGGGGGTCCCCCCTGGGGTCTCCCGGAGCCCAGTGTTGGCGACAGCCCTGGCCCCTCTCCCCAGTGGGAGTTTGGTCCTGGTGGGTCCCTGAGTTCCCCCCAGCCCCAGTGTTGCAGCAGGGTCCCAGGGGGACATGGGGCGTCCCCCAGGGCTCCCCTGCTCCGCGGTGGCCTGAGCAGCTGCTCCATGGCACGCCAGAGCCCCGGTGCTGTGGCTCAACACCGTCCTGGTGTCCGCTGGGGACCAGCGGTGGGCTGGGCAGGGCTGGGCATCGCAGCCCCGACTACCCCGGAGCTGGAGGCGACGGTGCTCGAGGCGAGGGCCGAGGCCTGGGACCGCAGCAGCCTTGGGGACGGCAGCAGTGCCAGCGAGTGCTTCGTCAGTGCTGTGGAGACCCTGGAGCCCAGCGAGGCTGGGGGGTGCCCGGGGGCTCAGCACCGCTGCTCCCCCCAGCCCAGGGCAGCCGCGGGGCTGGAGCTGGGCGAAGCCCCCTCCCCAACCAGAGCTGCCGCCTGGGAGCTGCCCCCTGCCAGCCCCTCAAATACAGAAAGGGTGCAGGGTGATGATTTTTGGGGGTGCTCAAGGGCAGCCCCTCACTGCCAGGATGGCTCAGAGGTGGGCAGTGTAGGGGAGCTGCTTGCACGGCTCCAGGGGTGCAGNGGTGGGGGCCCTGCTGGAGTGGGGGGCTGCCCCCCACCTGCTCCTCCCGGAGGGGGTCACCCCCAGCCGTCCGGCCGCCGGCGGTGGACGCTGCCTGGGGCTGCTGCTGCGCCACGCCAGGGACCCCAACGCCAGGTAACCCGGCCGCGGGGCTGGTGGCACTTACGTGACCCCTGGGGGACGGCTGTGCCCCTGACCTGGCACCCATGCCCCTGACGTGCCGGCCGAGCTGGGGGTGTGCAACGGGCTCGGGGTGAAGCCCTGCTGCTGCTCCCTGCTCCAGGTCTGCCGAGGAGCTGACGCCGCCGCACGTCGCCACATCCTGGGGGTGCTGCAGGTGCCACAAGCTCCTGCTGAAGAAAGGGGGGCACCCGGAGCTCCGAGACCAGGTTAGCGGGGCAGCTTTGGGGATGGGGACAGCACCTTGGAGGTGCTGCCTGTGCTGGGACCCTCATCATCGGGGGGGTGGGTGAGCAGCGGGTGCCCGCCTGGCTCTGGTGGGACCGTGTCACCCCATGGTGGCCCTGGCAGCGGTGACAGCAGCGTCCCCTCCCTGCAGGATGGGAAACGAGCCATGGACCTGGTGCTGGAGCGGGGCGATCGCACCCACTTGCAGATCCAGCGGAACACGCAGCATGCCTGGGGCAGGCCCCCCGTGGAGGGTGAGGTCCCCAGGGTGCCCCCTCACCTGGGGCGGGTCTTGGGGGGGCTGATCCAGCCCCCCACTTCGGGCTGGACGCTGACTCCCGTCTCTGCCCCCAGACCAGGGGGGGCCCAGGTGCTCCCTCTCCTTCCTGACCGAGGACGGCACCGAAGGCAGCCTCTCCTCCGGGCTCCCCGAGGACAGCTCTGAGGCCGGGCCCCTGAGCAGCACCCGCAGGTCCCTGCTANTGGGGCAGGCCCCCCGTGGAGGGTGAGGTCCCCAGGGTGCCCCCTCACCTGGGGCGGGTCTTGGGGGGGCTGATCCAGCCCCCCACTTCGGGCTGGACGCTGACTCCCGTCTCTGCCCCCAGACCAGGGGGGGCCCAGGTGCTCCCTCTCCTTCCTGACCGAGGACGGCACCGAAGGCAGCCTCTCCTCCGGGCTCCCCGAGGACAGCTCTGAGGCCGGGCCCCTGAGCAGCACCCGCAGGTCCCTGCTAGAGGACCCAGAGCTGGGGGGCGGCTGCGGTTCGGGTGAGCCCCTGCTCTGGCCAGACTGTCCCCCAGAGCCCCTGGCCCTTGCCATCCCCTCCCTCGCCCCATGGCCCCACGCAGATCCCGGGGGCCCAGCTCTCCCCCCGCAGCCCCTCGCCTCCAGCACGCTGCTCTCGGCCGGGGATGAGCTCGTGGAGGGACCCCAGAGCCGGACTGTGGAGGGGAGGACAGGGGGTCCCCCCTGGGGTCTCCCGGAGCCCAGTGTTGGCGACAGCCCTGGCCCCTCTCCCCAGTGGGAGTTTGGTCCTGGTGGGTCCCTGAGTTCCCCCCAGCCCCAGTGTTGCAGCAGGGTCCCAGGGGGACATGGGGCGTCCCCCAGGGCTCCCCTGCTCCGCGGTGGCCTGAGCAGCTGCTCCATGGCACGCCAGAGCCCCGGTGCTGTGGCTCAACACCGTCCTGGTGTCCCCTGGGGACCAGCGGTGGGCTGGGCAGGGCTGGGCATCGCAGCCCCGACTACCCCGGAGCTGGAGGCGACGGTGCTCGAGGCGAGGGCCGAGGCCTGGGACCGCAGCAGCCTTGGGGACGGCAGCAGTGCCAGCGAGTGCTTCGTCAGTGCTGTGGAGACCCTGGAGCCCAGCGAGGCTGGGGGGTGCCCGGGGGCTCAGCACCGCTGCTCCCCCCAGCCCAGGGCAGCCGCGGGGCTGGAGCTGGGCGAAGCCCCCTCCCCAACCAGAGCTGCCGCCTGGGAGCTGCCCCCTGCCAGCCCCTCAAATACAGAAAGGGTGCAGGGTGATGATTTTTGGGGGTGCTCAAGGGCAGCCCCTCACTGCCAGGATGGCTCAGAGGTGGGCAGTGTAGGGGAGCTGCTTGCACGGCTCCAGGGGTGCAGCCTCCGGGGCTCCCCCCACCACAGCCCGGCCAGCCTTGCTGCTGGGGATGCCACCCCCCAGGGGCCGGAGCCCCCCAGGCACTGCCACGTCACCCCCAGGACCAAGAGCCGCCTCCAGGCCGCCGCGGCGCGGCTCGATGCCTCCTCTTCCTCCTCCCTCTTCGATGAGATGCTGGAGATGCCCCGGAGGCCCCCCAGGCTCAGAGCACCCCAGGGTGTCCCCAGGGACCCTGCCACCACCTTGGGGCACTGTGTCACCCTGCGGGGTGAGGATGTGTCTGGTGGGGATGGGGAGGGGACAGGCTTTTTGGATGACACAGAGATCCTCCCTGGAGCCCCCAGCCAGCCCAGCTCCCCTCCGGGGACCAGCAGCTCCCCTGGCTCCAGCCCCACAGTCCTGCTGTGCCCCGGGGACCACGGGCACCCCCAGGACTCCCCATCAGATGCTCGGGGCTCTCCCGGCTCCAGCTCCACGGTCCTGCTGTGCCCCGGAGACCACGGGCACCCCCAGGACTCCCCATCAGATGCTCGGGGCTCCCCCGGCTCCAGCCCCACAGTCCTGCTGTGCCCCGGGGACCACGGGCACCCCCAGGACTCCCCGTCAGATGCTCGGGGCTCCCCCTGTGTTGCCAGCAGCCCCAACTCCAGGGCACTAGAGGGTGGCTCTGGCTGGCAGGACCTCTCACCTTCACCCTTGGGGACACACCAGCCCCCATGGCCCCATGGAAGCTTCAGCCACCTCCTGGCCCCGCAGCTGGCAGGCAGCACTGCGGTGGAGCCGGGGAGCCCGGCCATGCCACTCTTGCCCGCCAGCTGCAGCACCCACTGCTCCGAGGAGCATCTTGAGGATGAGCAGCAGGGACAGGCATCCACCGAGCAGCACAGCCCCGGCACAGAGACCACCACCAGCCCCAAGGATGCTGCGGTCCAGGACGGGCGAGTGTGCACGGTGCCACTGCGGCCCCTCTCGGATGAAGCTCTGCGCCGGCGGCTGCGGGCGCTGGGGGATGACCCGGGGCCCATTACGGAGCTTACCAGGCGGCTGTACCTGCGGCGGCTGGAGGAGCTGGCGAGGGGACCGCAGGGGAGGCTGGCAGGTGAGTCCCAGGGATCGCCCCCCTGCCTGGCTGGCCGGTCCAGGTGGTGCCGGCGTGGGGCTGATGGTGCTCCCCACTGCTGGCACGGCCACCCCAGGGCACAGCCCCGAGCTGGCGGCCGCGCTGCGGACCGGCCGCGTCCCTGACTGCACCCAGGACGAGCTGGCGCTGGCCCGGCAGTTTGACCGCCCCGACCAGAGCCGGTGCTGGCGGGAAGGGCTGGTCAAGTCCAGCTTCAACTACCTCCTCCTCGACCCCAGGTAGGGCCGCGCCACTGCCCCACACGTCCCCGGTGCCAGGGGGGTCCAAGCGGGGACCCCTGGGAGGCATCAAGCCCCAAAGCTGGGGATTTGCACCCCCAGGACCACCCAGAACCTGCCGCTCCGCTCCCACCACCTGAGCCCGGCCGAGTGCTTCAGGACCTTCATCAAAGCCATCTTCTACGTGGGCAAGGGGACGCGCACCCGGCCGTACTGCCACCTCGCCGAGGCGCTGAGCCAGCACCGCGCTGGGACGCAGAAGGTGGGATGGGCTGGGGAGGTTGGGGCCATGGTGATGGGCACGAGGGGCTGGGGGTCATGTTGATGAGCACGGGGGGCTGCGCCGGGGGGCTCGAGGCCGTGGTGACGGTGTCTGCTGTCCCGCAGGGCTGCCCCAAGGTGCAGCGCATCCTGGAGATTTGGGCGAGCGGGCAGGGCGTCATCTCCATGCACTGCTTCCAGAGCACCGTCCCGGCGGAGGCTTACACGCGGGAGGGCTGCCTCGTGGAGGCTCTGGGTGAGCGGGGCTGGGGGGGGAGATGGTGCTGCCCTGGCCCCCTGCCCCTGCCGCGGCTCCCGGCATCGGTTTTGCCGCCACTCCCGACTCCCTGCATCCCTCTCTCCCGCCCCAAGCAGCAGTCGGGGGGATGCAGAGGGGGGGATGCAGCCCATCCAGGGGCACACAGGGACTTTGGGGTCCCCGGTTGCCAGCACAGGGTCTGGGCACAATCGCCCAAACCCCCAGCTCCTGTGGGAAAAGCTGCCTGGGAGTGGGTGCTGGTGGGGGACACGAGGCTGCCTCCATCCCTCTGAGGCTGTGGGTGCTGATGGGAAGCACAGGGCCAGGGCTGTGGGTGCCGACCCCGTCCCTGCAAGGGCTGTGGGTGCTGATGGGGAGCAGGGGGCTGGGGCTGTGGGTGCTGGCCCCGTCCCTGCAGGGCTGTGGGTGCTGATGGGGAGCAGGGGGCTGGGGCTGTGGGTGCCGACCCCGTCCCTGCAGGGCTGTGGGTGCTGATGGGGAGCAGGGGGCTGGGGCTGTGGGTGCTGGCCCCGTCCCTGCAGGGCTGTGGGTGCTGATGGGGGAGCAGGGGGCTGGGGCTGTGGGTGCTGACCCTGTCCCTGCGGGGCTGTGGGTGCTGATGGGGAGCAGGGGGCTGGGGCTGTGGGTGCTGGCCCCGTCCCTGCAGGGCTGTGGGTGCTGATGGGGGAGCAGGGGGCTGGGGCTGTGGGTGCTGACCCTGTCCCTGCGGGGCTGTGGGTGCTGATGGGGAGCAGGGGGCTGGGGCTGTGGGTGCTGGCCCCGTCCCTGCAGGGCTGTGGGTGCTGATGGGGGAGCAGGGGGCTGGGGCTGTGGGTGCTGACCCTGTCCCTGCGGGGCTGTGGGTGCTGATGGGGAGCAGGGGGCTGGGGCTGTGGGTGCTGGCCCCGTCCCTGCAGGGCTGTGGGTGCTGATGGGGGAGCAGGGGGCTGGGGCTGTGGGTGCTGACCCTGTCCCTGCGGGGCTGTGGGTGCTGATGGGGAGCAGGGGGCTGGGGCTGTGGGTGCTGGCCCCGTCCCTGCAGGGCTGTGGGTGCTGATGGGGGAGCAGGGGGCTGGGGCTGTGGGTGCTGACCCTGTCCCTGCGGGGCTGTGGGTGCTGATGGGGAGCAGGGGGCTGGGGCTGTGGGTGCTGACCCCATCCCTGCAGGGCTGCAGACCATCACCAACCAGAGGAAGGGGAACTGCTACGGCATGGTGGCGAGCTGGCCGGCGGAGCGGCGCCGGCGCCTGGGCGTTCACATGCTGCACAGGGCCATGCGCATCTTCCTGGCTGAGGGCGAGCGGCAGCTCCGGCCGGTGGACATCCAGGGCGGGCGCTGAGCACCCTGGGGTGCTGGGGGGCACCCCCTGCCTGCACCTCCCCTCTGCCCTTTCCGAGGAGGTGGCTGTGCCGTGGGTGCGGGTTTTATGTTGTGAACACTGGCGAGAATTTTTCTATTTTTCTATTTCCCTAAAGGGTGATAAATAAATCACTGCAGGTCTTTTTTTTTTGCTAAGAAATCCAAGCTGCCTGTGATTTCTGGCTTCGCTTCCCCGCTCTGCCGTGCTCCTAGGACAGCCCCCTGTGCCTGGCGCATCTCTCCCCACCACCGAGTCAGACGTGGCTGAGAATATAACACGGCTTTACTGTATGAAATGGCACTAACACGGCGCGTGGCTCAGCGGCGGGGTTACGGTGCGCAGTTTGCCTTGGCCTTAGCACAAACGATGTGGGTACAAGCGACACAGACTCCGTGGCAAACAAGAAATCGAAGAGCTGTGGCCCGCAGCCGGACACCGACAGTCGCCTGGAGCTGGCTGGGGGTGTCGCGGCAGGGGCAGAGCCGCGTTTTGGGGTACGGTTGTATTTCTGGGTACCCTCGTTGCAGACCCCGGCCATGCTGCGGGGTCTCCCCTCGCCAGGACGGGGTGGGAGGGGTGTTGCAGGGGAAGGCTTGTGGAAACGATCTGAACCCCAGGGTCATTAAAATTCTCATTATGAGACAGGTTGCGGCAGCAGTGGGCAGGGGCAGGCGCTGGCAGAGGGGCAGCTCTGCTGTGGTGCTGGGACGGAGGGGGGCTGCCTGGGGACACTCATCACACGGGGTCCCCGTCACGCCAGGGCTGGCTCTGAAGGACCCTTCCTCTTCTACATCAGTCAGTTTGGGGAGGAAGGTGGGCTCAGCCTCGGGGAAGGCGCGTTGCAGGTGGGTGCCAGCTCCGGTCGGAGCAGCCCTGCCTGGCCAGGAGCCCCTCGAGCCAGCCTGGGGTGCCTCGGCACCATTTGGGGCAAGGCGGGGCTGGGTGGGACATGGGTCAAGGGTGAGGTTTCCGTGGGACTGGTTGTTTCTTTGGTTTAGATGGGGGGAAATAAGAGGGAAACGAAGCAGGGAGCGGCTCTGCTCTTTGGGGTAGCAGGGAGGCTGGGGCCATGCCCCGAGCACAGCATCCTCCCGGCTCGCTCAGGCTCCCACCCATTCCAGCATGACTGGGAGCCCCCGGACCCCGTGACGGTGCCCGGGTCCCCGCTCGACACTTCTCATGTACCTTCTCAGTCCTGCCCGGCTCCTGGCAGCGGGATGCGAAGCGCAGAGGGGAGGAGATGATGGGACCAGTGGGTTATGTACAGAACAATGTCAGCAGGTAATGAGATGGTCGTGGTTTGCTTCATTGCTCCTGTGTTGCTCTGAGACCCCGTGGATCCATACAGGAGCTGTTGGCAAGGACGGACACAGTGGCAACGTGACGGTGTATTGCTGGTCCCTTGGTGCACGAGGGATGGGTGCAATCCCGGCAGGGACATAGTCCGGGAGCGGGTGGTGGGTCCTGGAGACTTGGAGGAGCTGGAAGCCGGGAAGGGCAAGCGGATCAGACACTGTGGGAGTCGCTGCGTGGTGGCGATGGCTCCGAGCACCTCGAGGATGCGGCAGCGGGAGGGAAGCAGAGGGCTCTGCAGAAGCCAGTGCTGCGGTACCTAAAGTGATGGTGGTTGGGGACGTGACTGCACAGATGGTGGCACCAGGGACCGCAGGAGAGCTCAGGTTTGGCGTTGTACTCCCCACCACAGCCATGCCAGTCCCACCACGGCGGGGCAGCTGACAGTCCTTCTGACCGTGCCCACGGGAGCAGGTCATCTCCTCGTCCTCATCTCCTGGCCAGGCAGAGATGAGCTGTGCAGGCAGAGACAAGCCGTGCAGGCAGACCTTCTCCAGTGCCAGGCAGGAGCCGTCGGATGCTGCGTGCACGGCTGCTGGCAACAATGGTGGTCCCATCCTCCCAGCCCCACAGACGGCTCAAGTGAGGCTCTGCGGGGCTCAGAGAGGCAAATCCTGCTGCTGAGGCCAAGGAGCCTCTGGCTTCCCCTTAAAGCAATAAAGGCTCAGCTCCTCTGGCCCTGGCCAGGAAGGTGCCGGAGCCAATGCACTCTCCCTGGAGGAACCCCTCTGAGTTCTTCCCGTTTTGCTGTAGGTGGGACCAGTCTCCCCGCAGCCGCCTCCTCTCTGTCCCCGGGGGGTCACTGCGTGAGGAAAATAATACTACAAAGAAACAGGATGAAGATGCTCCAGCGGCTGCCATGCCATCCCCGAGGGGACGGGGACCAGGTCTGCCATGTTCCTGCTGCTGGCCCCACGCACCCCTGCCCAGGGGAGCCTCCGTGCTCCACCACCAGCCTCTGATGCGGCCGGGAAAGAAAATCAGCTGAGCTCCCAGTAAGGGCAGCCTCTGCTGCACCCCTCAGCTCTCGCAAACTCCTCTCCGCTCCGAAACATTTCTCCCATCGGAGCAGACCGGTCACCGCGTCCTACCACCTTATTTCTTCTCCCCTTGCCCGTCCCCAGCTGGCGTCTCAGGCTCCCACAGGACGAACTCATGGAGCAGCGTGTTCACCGTCTCGGGACACTCCATCATCACCATGTGGCTGCCCTCATCGATCACCTTCAGGAAGGCAATCAGCAGGATCTGGAGGGAGATGGTGGCAGTGGTGAGCATCAGCACAGGCAGACCCCAGCCCTCGCCCACCCCTCCAGCCACGCTCGGTCCCTACCTCGGCCATTCGCTGGTCCTCCTCCACCGGGACGAACTTGTCGTGCATGCCGTGGACCAGGAGCACGGGCACAGCCAGCTCCGCGTGGTAAACCTCATCACCCTCCGGCCAGTACTGCCCGCTCATCATGGCGCGCAGCACGAAGGAGGACACGTTGAAGGCATTGCCTTCCTTCAGCAGCTGCTTCTCTTTGGCACCCTGGCGAGCGAAGCCAGCCCTGCGGGACGGAGCCAGCATGGGCAGAGGGTTAGCCCAGCACCGTGCCTCGGCATCGGGGGGACAGGAGCGTGGGGGACGCTGCTGGCAGGATGCAATGTTCCTGCCCATGGTGGCTGGAAGCCGGGTTGACTGGGGACAACCCTCCCCAGCACCACGGTGCCGGGATGGCCACTCACTTGAGGAAGCTCCAGGCCAGGCACGGGGACAGGCAGTGCAGCACGCAAGTGGGCATGTTGAAGATAGAGCAGAGGCTGGGCTCCAGCGCTGTTGGGCCCCCTCCGTTGATCATGATCACCTTATGGACCAGGTCTGGGTACTCGTGGGCGAGGAAGGTGCAGAAGGACACCCTGCAGGGAGACACAGACATGGGGGGTCACGCTCCAACCCCGTGGCACCAGAGGATGCTGCCTCCCAAGGCAGATCCCAAGGATCCATGGCCAGGCTACACCCCCTCGTTTGACTCTGCTCTCCCTTTCTGGGGCAGGGTAACCCCAGTCAAACCCCACAGCCAGTGCCCTGCAGAGCCCGGGCAGAGAGGCTGAGCTCGGGGTTTCACTCCTGCGCAGACTAAAGCAGGGTGCTGGGACCTGCTTGGGTGCCCGCCAGCCTGGACCAGCCCTGTCCTTCTGATCTAATCCTACCCAGCTCGGAGCCTATCTCCAGCTCCCTTTCCTCCCAGCCCTGCTCTCTGCACTGCTTAGTCTCCATCTAATTGACTTTCTCAGGCTTACTCTATTTATAGGCTGTGCTCTGCCAGCTTCCCTGCTGGAGGACAGGCTCTGGGATTAGCTGGACCCAGGGACACACACCAAGAGGATGTAAGAGATCAGAGCTGGGGGATAAACTCAGAACAGGAAACCCCACACCCCTCCTCTGCTTCTCAGACCCCAAAGTGCAGGATTTGTTGGGCATTTGCTGCCAAGGAGAGGATGGGGTGGGGATGAATCCATCCCTTCCCTCCTGGGACCCCCCGGTCCCTTACCCGTACGAGTGTCCTATCAAGATATTCCTCTTCTTCGCGTAGCGCTTGAAGACGGCCCTCATGTCCTCTGCCAGCGCATAGAAGGTGTATGCGGCAGCAATTTGGGGAGCCGAGCTGCAGCCATGGCCGGCCAGGTCAGGAGCCACCACTTCGTAGCCCAGCTTGGTAAAGAAGTCCAGCTGCTCCTTCCAGATGTCCAGCGAGCCGCCCACGCCATGGATGAAGAAGAGGACCACGTCACTGTGTGTCCCTTTGCAGCTCGTGATCTGCTTCTTGCAGTCGATGTTGATGACTTTCTTGGGTTTACGCTTCCGACGCTTGCCGGGGGCAGCGGCTGCTTCCCGTGTGCCACATCCCGGCGTGCCGGTGGGACCCTGGACAGGAGCTTGGCCAGCCAGGTCGGAGAGCTCCAGCTCCACAGTGCTGTTGGGTTCCCCCGAGCTGTTCTGGCAGTGCAGGATCTCAGAGCGGACGGCGTCCCCCAGGTTCTCGATCACCAGCTGCCCGTTGCGGTAGATGGTGATCTTGCGCTTGCAGTGCACCGTGCCCCGCTCCGGCCCCCCGGGCTGGGTCTCCTCGGGCACCTCCGAGGCCAGGCGGTTGGGTGTGCTGTGCCTGACCCGCAGGATCCTCCCTGGCTTCACCTCCATGAAGCTGTAGCCGTTGCTGGACTCAACACTGTCCAGTGGCCCCACGGCATTTGTCGTCTTGCCCATCAGGCAGCACAGGAGCCCATCGGTGATGCTGTTCAGCATTATGCTCCCTGCAATGAAGGCAAGGGGGGGACAGAAGAAGGGGGGTTAGTCACCAGCTCCAGCACCCAGCGGGGACCTGCTCAGGGTCCTGGCTGCAGCACAAGGGACCAGGGACAGCCCCGTCCCCCCCTGCTTTGCTGCCAGCCCTGGGCAAAGCTGCAACACCACGAGCGAGGGCACAACGTGCCTCCGGGGATGCATCGGGGGGTGAATGTGGTGCTCCCCAAATACACAGCCCTCCTCAGCCACCTGCAAATGGGTTTCTGTTTCAGATCAAAGATGGACCCAGCACTCCCCGTCCAGCTTTGTCTGGGCCACGTCCCTGTCACCGAGCCGGTGCGACGTACGCTGGCTCAGTAGCGATGAACTCAAGCGGCTGCAAACCCACGCGGTCCCCGGCACGCAGCTGTGGGCCTCTGAGAAGGGATCTGCTCTGGCCGAGGGAAGGAACACGCAAAGAAAAGCCTGTTTGAAATGAAAATGCTATTTCTGGCACCAAATATGGGGCTAAGGAAAGATTCAGCTATGAAAATGCATTATTTATACCAATTAAATATATATATGTATCTCTAGTCTAAACCACCAACACAAATAGTGAGAGATGGAAATTACAGGGACTGGAGATGAAGGTTTTAATTAAAGGCACTCTACAAACCAAGGCTGAAAAAAATACGGCAAGAGAACCGGGGGGGCAGCGACCCAGCACCCGCTTGGGGGGTGGGAAACCCCCTCCCCACAACCCCACCCAGCACCACGCGGGCTGGCGGGACGGGGCACTGTCCTTGTTGTCTCCAAGGTTCATTCCTTGACGTTTGCTCTTCCAGATGCACTCGGGAGGCTTTGGGAGAGGGCTGCGGATGCTGGGACCACCGAGCCTGGCCGAGAGCGAAACCAGACCTGAGCAAAGGCAGATGCGAGGTAGGAAAGGCTGGTGGCACTGGGGGCATCGGTGCCGGGACCAGAGCCCGACACTGTCCCGATGGTGCCAAGGGTGGCTGCAGAGGGGCCTGGGGAGGTCCCTGACTCACCTGGCTGGCAGCCTGATGCGCGTTTATTATTGATGAAGCTAAACACGGTGAATTATTGATGCCGATGGGCAGAGAGCCGGAGCGGGTACTGCGCAGAGGGGCTGTCCCTGCAGGAGGGAGCACCGGCTGCCCCCCGAGCAGCGGCTGCGGGTACCGACCACGACCCATGCGGAGGAGAGAAGGAAAAACGCCTTCCCAGAGGGGCATTAAATGTCTAAATCCTAGTGATGCTGTCAGGAGCAGCCCACTTAGCTCCCTGAACAACCCCTTCAAGTGCACCCAGCAGGATTACGAGCGCTTTGCTGGCAGACCATGCAAAACAAAGCAAAGGACGGAGGCAGGCTGGGAGTGCAGGCCTCCCTCTCTGCGGCTTTTATCATTCACTACATTTGCGGAAGCCAACACCGTGCCCTCCTCAGAGACCCCCACAGACCCCAACATGCCCAGCCTGGCTCCCATGAGCTCCTGGGGACCGGACGGGCTTTGCCGAGAGCCGCCTGCCAGCGGGGAGCCCGTGCGCTCCAGCCCCAGCCCAACACATGGCTCACGGGTTTCCCTGGGAAAAACCAGCCTGTTTGCTCCAGGCAGGCGATCCGGGTAATGGTTCCCTTGGCAAGGCCGGAGTGGCTTATCCGGGGAGCGCTGCCAGCTCTTGGGACAGCAGCCAGCGTTTGATTCTTGCCTGGCTCTGTCCGGGACAGTGGCCCGACTCCCACGCAAATGCTGTGCAAGGCTCTTGGTGCTGAATTGTAGGGACTGGAAATGCAGCAAAGCCGTTCCTGGGTGCTCCTTCTCCTTGCTGCTGGCTGGGGAGCTCCCTGGGGGCTCCCCCTGACATGGGGCATGGCTGTCCCAGCCCTCTGCGTTTTGGTACCCGGGCTTGCATCAGCGATCTCTCTTCTGGACACAGGCATATCTGTGCAGGATGAGGCTCAGGGCTTGTGTCGGTGATCTCTCTTCTGGGCACAAGCACGTCCATGCAGGATGTGGCTCAGGTCCTACAACACCGAGAGCTTTCCTGCAGCCCCCTGTTCCCCGCAGGCTGGCCGAGCGCCGTGCTAAACAGCGGTGTCACCCACTGGGCTCCCTTCGCTGCTCTGAGGATGGACCCATCCAAGCTGATGAGCAAGAGCAGGAGGTCTCTCAGAGCCCTGGGAAGGATAAGGTAAATCCAGACCTCGCTGGCAAGGGGCTGGTCTGCTCTGCTGAGCCACACTTCCAGACGGGTGATGAGCCTGAGGAGCTGGGTACCAGACTGCTTGGAGCCCTGGCTGGAGGATGCCCAGTGGCCTCTGCGCTGGGACAGACACGTCACGGCTCTTGCCGTGCTTTTGAGCACCAGCTTGGTGCCAGGCTTGGGCTGCTCTTGATCCTCGAGCAGCTCTGAGCTGGTAATGCTGAACAGAGAGATGGGGCAGGCAGAAAACCCGGGGGGAGAGGGGAAACCAGGCAGACCCTGAGTCTCACAGTCCCCACGAGCACGACTGTGAGCTCTCCGTAAGCTCTGCCCGTGGCTGGCAGGCCGCATCCTGCACCTGCACCGGGTACGGTTCCCCACGGCTCAGCCTGTGGGTCCTGGACGTGATTCTGCCTCTGATTTCCATAAAGCCTGGCTTTGCGCTGTGCTTCCATTTCACAAGGTACTAATGATCTCTGTAAGGATTATAAACAGGACTTCTGGCCAAACCGCCTCGACATTGATTAACTTCTCAGGATTAACTCAATCAGTCCATCCTGTTCATTTCTAGAATTGATTTGCTGGAAGGCTCTGGCAGTCAGGAGCTCTGCAGGCAGATCCTGGAGCCCAGGCTCGGGCCACGGAGCCGCCCTCCAGCATCATCGGCTCTGGGTATGAGCCTGGATCCCACTGCAAGAGAGGGGCAGGGCCTGGCTCCCCGAGCTGAGATGTCTCGGCTCAGATACGCCCAGGCTGGAGCTCGTGGTCCAGGACGTGGCTGTCCCTGCTGGGTATCAGACTGAGAAAACACCACCTGAATCCCATCGGAGAGCGCATCCCAGTCGAGCCGTTCAGTGGCTAGGTGGGAAATGGAGGGACAGGAGGTTAAGCAACTCGACTTGATGTCAGGCTTCATCTCAGGGGCTGGGAGGCAAAGCGCACCCGTCTCCCACCTCCCACGCGCCTCCTCTAACCCACCATGCTGTCTGCCGCAGCTGATGCGGCCAGAAACGTCAAGGGATGTTCCCTCCACGAGATGAAAAGGCTGAAAATGAAACCAGATGGATGCAAAGAACTTTGCAAAGATGCTGGTANCCATCCCGGCTACCTTCCATCGCCACCCCCGGCAGAGAGCGAGATTTCGGCACCGGTTACATAAGGCCAGGCACAACAATGAGTCAGGCGCGGCGTGAACCTGCCGTCGGCCCCCGTGTCCTGCGAGGCCAAGGACGCGGCGCGGGCTTGGGAAGGTGGACGGCGTCATCCTGAGCTGATACCCACGTCCCGGTCCCCCCCCAAAATCACAGCTGCCCCCAGGAAACCGCTCCCAGCAGAAAGGGGATGCTCGAGGGATGCTGGGGATTAATCCTAGGAGGATGATTTATTGCCCAGGTCCAGACCTAGTCCCGCAGCACCCATGCGGAGTTCTCCGGCTCCACCCTCCCTGCCGCTGCAATGAATAACCCTGCTGGGGAAAAACAACTTAGTGACCTACTTTGGGCTGCAGCGCCTCAGATTTTATACAACTTGATGGCACCATGTCACAGCTGCAGAAAAATGGGACAAGATGCAATGTGGCAGGGTGGAGGGCGGAAAGCCCGATGGGGTAACGTGACAGGCAGCCATGCGGGGCTGACACAGCGCTCACACCACATCTGCCCCGGGGATGCGACAGCACGGTGTGGGCACGCTTATGGCCATGCCGGGACGGGCTAGCCAAGCTGGCTCTTCCCTTGCCATCCCTGCGGAGAAGAGGGTCTCCCCTGCCCCAAATAGCCTCCTGGTCCTGCCTCCCGCAGTGGTCCTGCCCCCGCTGGGTCACTGGGGACAGCCGATGTCCCAAACATCCATTTGAATGACAAAAATATCCTCCTCCTGTCCCATCCCCACTGGGAAGACCTTGAATGATGGGCAGGAGAAAGGATGGTGCGTTTCTCCATGACAGCCCCCAGGGCAGCCGTGAGCCCGTCCCTGCCGAGAGAAGTCCTGGTAAACATTTGGTCCCAATAAGCGAGCCCGGAGCATCGTTTACCGCAGGGGCAGTGCGAGCGAGGGTCAGTGCCGGAGCTGATGGCCACGAACCTCCCCGTAACCCAGCAAGTCCCATCACCGCTCAGCACCTCCGTCCCCCTCCCTACACAGAGCCCTGGAGCCTCACAGGGGGTAGCAGGGACTTGTTATCTGCTAATTTCTTGCAAATCCTCAGAGGAGAGGTGCCAGAGAGGAGCGTGAGATGTGCTGCAGCCAGAATCCGACCTGCCATAATAATTTGTTCAGCTCTAATCCCTTCCCTCTGGGGCTCACGAGTATTAATGATGACACACGACACTCCTGAGGAATGGGCAAATATTATTATGCTCTTCCCAGCCTCCCCCAGTCATTCACTCTCTGCAAAGTGGAGAAACTGCGGCATCAAGAAACACATAAAGAGAACGACTGCTTAAGCACCGATCTCAGATACACGCAAGAAAATGTTTGTGCCGCTTAGTCTCGGTAAACTTTCCTCTGGGGGAATGTGAAAAAGCCCCTTCAGCTGGTGGCAAGCACCTGGATTTATTGTTACGCCTGGCTTCCCCGTCGTGATACAATTCTAGCAGCTTTATCAGGAGAGTCAGGAGTAAGCAGTCAGGAAGGCTTTATCAATCGTACAAATAGAAAACCAAGGAGGCAGCCCTGAAATCCTCAGCACAGGCAGGGATGCAGCCTCCTAGGAGGGGGAGGACCGGTCCCCATCTGCGGGCAGCAGGACGTCGCCGAGGGCCCCGCAGGACGCAGACAAATCGCATTCAGTCAAGAAACGGCACGGCAGGGAAAGCAGAGTGTCTGTAAGACATACGGCAAGCTGGAGCCGCGGCTGGCTGCCTGCCACACGTCTCTCTTTAGGAAGGAAGAAGACCTTCAGAAACAAAAGATTATGCAATGCACAGCGGAGTAACCGGTGCCTGACCTCCGCGACCGAAATCCTGCCTAACCCCCTCCGTTTCCCAAACCTCCTGGATTTCCAAGGGGATCGCCCCCAATCCCACTGCATAGCCGCAGAAAAGCCGGTTGGATTCCTCCGGCAGCAAACGTCCTCCAGCAGCAGGCTGGAAGAAACCATTGCAAGGAAGCAGAAGAAGAAAAACCCTGCCCCCTCCGCCGGGCAGCGATGCGTGCAGGTGCCCCCTCGATCTCCAACCAAAAATCCAAGCAGATTTGACACGCGCATAGCAACAGCAGGTCTTCGGTCAGAGCCAGCAATCATTTACTGCAATTGCATCACAACAGAAGCCATCCCTTAAGTTTTATCACCAGGCAGCTTTTTATAACCCCGCGCTCAAAGCATGCTTAATATAACAGGGCTATTTAGGCGTAAGCAATGCCATGTCGCTGTGAGGCTACCGGCTCCCCTTCTCTCCCCGCAACCCCACTTAACGCCTCTCAAATCCCTTCCCATCGTCAGCTTCGAAAAAACACATCTTTTGGCCATTTTGCTCCCCGTGCAGAGCACCTTCCTCCCCTCCGCTTCAGCGCATGCCCTACATCACAGCTTGTGCTCCCAGTCCTCCGCACAAAGAGAGAGAGACAGAAGAGGATGCTCACCTCATTTATTGACAAGGATTGTCAGGAGTCGAGATTGCAAACGAAAGGCTTAAATCTTGCAGGAGGCAAAGGGGGAGAGGAAGAGATGCCTGAGGCGGTGGGAGCCTGTGCAGGATGCAGGGTGCCAGCGCTGGCAGGCTGCTCAGCTTTTCAGCTCCTCCGATTACATTTTTTTGCCGGTTTGGTGGGAAGGATGGAGCAATGCCTTCAGCTCAGCTTATCTGCTTTAGACCGAAATCTCTCCTTCCATCTTCTCCCCATGAGCAGCTTCATAACTGAGCTCTGGGGTTTGGGGGTGCTATTTGTCCTTGTAGTCTATAGCCATAGAAAGCCCCTTAAATCCCTCCTAAAGAGGAGGGCTCTCGGCGTGACAGACAAGGAGACTTGCCAGTCAAAGCAAGACCCAGCGCAGCCCCACCGCCCACCCATGGGGAGCCTGCCAGGAGCCGGGGGAGCCGGAGGACTCGTCCTGGTTTTTTGCCCCTTCCAGTGGGATGAATTACCAAGTTCCTTTTTTACCTTTCACCGTTTTCTTGCTGGTTTGGTATTTGCGGCTTCCCAGAGGCCACAAGCGTGTCAGTGCCACGAGCGTGTCGGAGCTCAGCACGGGTGACCATGCAACGAAAGCGTGAACGCAAAGACCCCAGGGGCCAGGACAGGAGGACAAACATAAAATCACGAATGTCTCTTGAGTTTATTTTCACAGCCATGGGTTTGGGAGGGTGGCAGTTGCATGCCCTCACCCCAATGGGCTGACTTCTGGCAGGGACACAACAAACCAGTGCAGAAAAACCCCAGAGCTGGTGCCTGCTCTTGGCGATACAGCTGGGCTTGCTTCCAGCAAAGCAATCTGAAGGATCTTTTCAATGATCAGAGCAGACAGCGAGGGTGACTGGGACCCCTGGGTTACCAGTGACCCCCCCAGCCGGCCCTCCTTCCTCCTCCTCCTCCTCTTGCACCTCATTTTCCCGCTCTGTAAAACACAGATGATTGCATTCACCTACTCAGGAACCGGTGGAGGCTGAACCTCTCTGTAGGTGCCTCGGCACATCCTACACGCCGCTGCTCTATCTAAATATCTATCCGTTAGAGGACAAAGGTGAGCAGAGAGGCCGGTGCCGGTCGCAGCACCAGTGTACCCTCTGCCGGGCCTGGGGAGCTTCCAAAAACGGCTGCCGGTGCTCCAGACCGCTTGTCGTGACAATTTTGGGGGCAGCCAGAGCAGAGCCCTCACGGGCGAGGAGGCCGGGCAGGGAGGGCGGCGGCGCGGGCCCCCTGTGGTGGCAGGGCCCGGGGCCTGGCCTGGCCCTGCCGCCC
>WAAD01036222.1:11459-26498 GCA_013389945.1 Fregata magnificens | reverse complement strand
GGGTGGGGGGGCGAAGGAGGGTGGGGGCACCCCAAGCTGGGGACGCATCCCTTCTATTGGGGTGGGGGGGGTGAGAGGGGGCTGGGGCACCCCAGCCTGGGGGGGGCTGCCCCCCTTCTAGTGACTGGGGGGGCCGTGGTGCTTCAGGGTACGGGCTGTTCCCCACCACGGCTGGAGCACTTGGTGGAGGGCGAGGGCTCCCCCAGGCTTGTGGCGTTTTCCCCACCCTCGGGGATGGGGTGCTGACAGCAGCCGGGGCACTGCCGGCGTGCGGGGCGTTTCCTCCACCCCCAAGGCTGGGGGGCAGAAGGGGGAAACTGGGGCACCTCCGAGGCACGGGGTGTTGCCCCATCCCCAGGCCTGGGAGGGTGCACTAAGGGGGCTGGGGAGGTTGTTCAATCCTTTCTGTGCCCCCTAAGCAGCAACAGCGCTTGGTTTGGTGCCTGAGTGTCTGGTGGCAGCTGTCATAGCCAAGAGGCTTCCAGACTCCCTCCCTCCCTTTGTAACGACGTAATAATTTTTGGAGGAAGAGGGTTTTCCTTCTGCCCCTCTGCAAGCGCCGTAGCTAAGGGAAAAACAGTGGTGTCCCTGGGGTCTCTGTGTACAGGCGTACCGTGGCTGAGAGCTTAGGTGGCTGTTCCCAAGCCCGTGTTCCTCTAACCCGTGTCCACATGTGCATGCATCGCGCTGGGACAGAGCCCTGCTTTCAGCATCTGTGTGCTGGGCCTCGTGTTGCTGAGCGTTGTTACTGCAGTTCCTTTCAAAAGCTGATAGTGGGGCACGTATATATATATATGTTTTTTTCACCTTTCTGCTTTTAGATGAGGACTATCATCTTCCTAGGAAGCTGAGCACCTTTGTTGGCACAGGAAACGTAGATGCATCTTATCTCTATCTCACTTCCGAAATCATAGAAGGCACCAGTGTTGTCTTCTGAGGTTGCTTAATCACGCTTATTTTGTTGGTTTTTTGAGTTTGGCTTTCCCCAAAGGAAATGAGGCAGCTGCTGGGTTCGGGTGCTGGTTTTTCACTTCCACACAGGACGCTCCATCAGCTTCGCTAGCTTGGCTGGGGTGCGCTTTCCTTGGTTAAAGAGTGGCAGAAGGCATGCGGGGGGGAACGTTTCCTCACGTGACATTTTACGGGAGGTATGACCCGGTATGCCTTGTGCGATAGGTGTGTAAACATGGCAGTGACCTCCTGGGGCTTATTCATCTGGTGCCCTTGGAGCAGATAAGGATCATTGCACCTGGAGTGTTGTCTAGTTCTGGATATCCAGGAATATGACCCCAGGCAATTCCCCCAAGGGGGCCTTTTTGGTGATGTCTGAGATCGTATCAGCAGATAGCTGCTGAAATGTGCACGTATCCAGCAGGATTGTCGTTATCGGAGGGACAGTCTGTGTCACTGACAACCAGGCTGTTCAGTTGAACTGGTGATGAGCGCTTAACGTGCTGGCTGGAGCCTAGGTTGGAGAAACGTCCATCTTGTGTGCTCCGTCCTTTTAGTCTCCCTGTTGTTCTGCCCTAGCTAAGCTCTGGCTGAGCGGTGGGCGCTGCTAGTGGGGCTGGAGCTGGTCCACCCAAGCGACTGCTGGCCTGAGGAAAGGAAAGGTGGTGGCTGGGAGCCAGGGACGCTCATGGCTGTTAGCTGAGGTCTCCAGGTGTTGTCTGAGTGTAGTAACCTTCCTGCTTGTGAGTCTGCACTTAGCTGGTTTATATCCTGCTTCAGTTGTTTATATTGGGGGGGGGAACCCCACATTCACCATTTAAATCACATTTTGACTGATAATTTTAACGGTATTTTTGCAATTTACTGTACGTAACTCACTCTGCTGTAAAAGCCCGTTAAAAGACTGGAATCCCTGGTGAGAGCTGTGATCCTGCCCGCCCAGCCTCTTTCCAGGGAAACGTGGGCTCTGCTAGACCAAATCCCTGGCTGGAAAGTAGGGAATAGTCTAGCATGAGGAACTTGGGCTGAGCTGTAGCTTATTGAAGGGGTACTTGAAGTTGTGTGCTCCTAAATAAGAGCAGTTATTTTCCATTCTTATAAGTGGTAATAAAACCAAGTAGTTGTCAGGCTTTTGCTGCAATAAAAGAAATCAAGGACATGTCTGTCTCTCTCTGGATTAGGCTGGTGTAGCAGAGCAGGTTACTTTGTCATAAAAAACCTGCAAATTTAATGCAATGAGAAGGTGAGATGCTTTGAAATGTAACGGGATATTTTTAAAGATCCTCAATCCTTCTAAACAGAGTAATTAGTAATTCTTAAATCTGGGCTATGTGGAGAAAACTGTGTCTGGCTGTGCCTTCAGAAGTTGTTAAAGGGTTCCCCGTCCTTTTTGGCCTGGGAGTCCTCGGGTACTGTACGTGTTCGCTAATCGGTGCCGACTCTGGAAGTCAGCGAGTCAGATGAACAGAGAAATCCATCAGGGCAGGTGTGGGAAGCGGTGAGCTGAGAGCACAACGCGGTCCGAAAACGAGGGCTTCTGTTATGGCAGAGCCGGAAGATCCTGCCTTAATTCCTGAGCTCAGTCGCAGACGAGGGAGCGATGGACTCTGTCCTGGAGAACTCGCAACCAAAGGCAGTGAAGGCACAGGGAAATAGTGTTGGTCCTGTGGGGGTTAAGACGGGCAAGAGAAATGGGAAATTTGCTGTTTGAACCCCAAGCCCAGTATTTTAACAAGATTATTTCTAAAACCAGGCATATGGGAAGCGTTGAACGTGGAAACTAGAATGTCAGTAGGGTTCTTTTTAAGAACCAAAGTGTGAATAATATTTTCTGGTTTGGTTAATTATAGCTCCTTGTTTTGAATTAAAGATGCGGCATTAATAAAAGTAATGGCTTCTATTTAAATGAAAACAACGTCTTCCAACCTAGCAGTTTTGTAGCAGTAGTGTCTATTTATTTGTTGCTTCTCACACTGAAAGTAAATGATGTCTCATCTGCTGCTTTTAAAATTGCTTATAAACAAGGTCATGTATGTCCCAGAGTAGAATCCTTTAGTGTTCAGTATAACAGGCTTTGAGTCTTTAAGCAAGTATCATTACGGTACAGGTAGCTGGTCTAATGACTTAGAAGGGACCGTCTCGGGGCCTCTCTCTCCCCTGCTTATCGCACAGGTACATCTTCGTTTATTACCCATTTTCTCTTTACTTTAAAGACACTGCTGGGCATCTTCCTTTGTCTCTGCTGTGAGCAGAGAGGCTCCAACAGACTTTTAAGCTCGGTTTTCTCCTGACCCCGTAATGTTCTCCTCCTGCCCTCCTTTTTCACTTTGGAGAAGGAAATTCCTGTTTCATGCTGCTGCAGCTTAAATAAACTGGGAGGGCTCTGCAGGGTTCCCGCGGCTGTTGAGCAAATAGCTTTGCTGGCCTGTGTGAGCAATGGTTTTGTTGTGAGTGGTGATCTAACCACTTCCATCAACACTTGGGATTTTTTTTTTTTTTTGATGTAGCAGTAGCCTTGATGCATGTAGGGATGTGATCCTTCAAAAAAAGAAAAAGTTGGGCCAGGCTGATAAGCGTGCGATAAGGACTGGGCTTTTGAGGCCGCGTAGGCTTTCGTTGCTCTGTGGAACCAGCCTTGGTCTGTGACAAAGAATGTTAACTGGGAAAGCGAAAGAGCAACTGGTTTGATATGGTGTAATATTCAAGGACTTCAGACATCAGCGTAGCTGTGGCAGAGTTTCTCGTGCGATGTTGTGATTTGTGCTGGTAGATCACTGTGAATTCTGGTCTGCTACATCAGTGGTGTTTGTGTGGTGCACATCTTCCTTCTGTCAGAGCTCACCCAGTTGGACACATACCTCTTTTTAATCACCTATGTGCCAGAAGATATATAATTAGTAGCTTTCTAACGGAATTACTGAACTTTGGGGATATAACGAGCCAAATGCAGAAGCTGGGGGTTGGCTTACTTTACAAAAACAGTTTTTGGGTGGGGTTCAGTATCCAACAACCATCTCGCTAGCTGGGACCTGGCAGCATCCTTCAATTCCTGCAGTTGTTTATCTTAATGACCTGAGGGACTCCTTCAAGAATCAGCACAACACAAACAGCAACCAGAATATCACTCTTTTGTTCCTCACCTACTTCTTTGTTTGTATTCTGTGTCTTTTTAGGCAGATTTTTTGAAAGGATTACCGGTCTACAACAAAAGCAACTTCAGCAGATTCCATGCGGATTCTGTATGTAAAGCATCAGTAAGTATTGCCACATCCTGGTGCTTTGGGGGAAGGTTTTCTTGCACGGCTCAGAGGGTGCTAGGGTGAAATAAACTTGAAATGAGTGATTTGTTTGTTCAAAAATTTGAGTGATCACAGCTGATAGTTCATGAGTTGAGGTTGGCAAGGAAAACTTCCTGCCTGCTTTGGTGAGGAATGTGTCGTCACATCAACCAAACCACATCTGTGGTGCTTTCTTTATATGTACGTTCTTTAGTAATAGTCTTATGACCTGAAAAACACATGAAAAATGGACCTTCTTCTTTATATGTGTGTTTTAAAAAGCTGTAGCCACACGGTGTCATGTAACAAGGCAGAACATCACAATGCATTTGTAGCCTGCATTAATGAGGGCCTTTTGGTTGGTTTAGCTGTGGTTGGGTTAAAAATCACCTTTTTGCTGCCTTTGTTCTGTAACTGTTTTAATTCTTCTACAGAATAGAAGACCATCGGTATATCTTCCCACGAGAGAATATCCATCTGAACAAAGTGAGTCTGCCCCGCTAACGTTTGAGATTTTTAGTAACTTTATTCTGTTCTAATATTAAAAATCTGGCATATACATAATCTCCCTTATTTTAAACTTCAGATCGGGTGATATTATTGAACTGTCACCCCAGTGATTAGCAGTATATATCGAGTTATTGTTTTTTGTGCTTTTCCTCTATCCTTATTAAGTGATCGGTGTTCCTGCATACCGTCCTTTTATTAAAAAGGACGATGCTTAGTATGTAAAGTAATGTGGTGATTACTGCACTGTTTTAAAAGTTGTCTTTAAAATTACCTCAGTATGTTTCTCTCTCTCTTTTTTCTTGGCAGTCATAGTAACAGAAAAGACAAATATACTTTTGCGTTATTTACATCAGCAGTGGGACAAAAAGGTATGGTCGTGTTTTCTCAATAGTGACATTTTGTCTTGATTTGCTGACTCGGGCTAATTGAGCTGAATATTGATTGCAATCAAAATATTGAAGATTAATTAAAAGAAAGCGTGAACTGCACTTCAGCAAAAGATGGTGTAGAGAGGCTCTGTCTCTGCACAACAATTCTTTAAAAAACAAACAAACAAACCCCCCCCCCCCAAAAAACCAAAACCAGTAACTTTTCCTTCCCTTTCAATTTAAGGGACATGAACTCAGTGTTTAGTCTAGAACTTGGGAGACTGCAGTTACATCTCCCACTTACTGCAGTTTTCCTTTGCGACATTGGCAAATTGGTCTCCCTGTGCCTCAGCGTCTACTTTACAGCCAGGGTAAAGCAGCTCTTACTTCCCAGGACTGTTAGGAGAAGATGGATGAGGTTGTGCAGAATGTGAATGCACTAATGAGGCTGTGTAAGTACCTTGGGTGCAAAATCTGAGCTCTTGGGTGAGGAACGCACAAATTAGTACGCTCTAGCTAGCGTTTGAGACTAGGAAGCTGGGATACCTGGGTTGGGACTACTCAGAACAAGGCAATGACGTAGGAGTGGAGACGTCGAAGCAGTTAGTGTAATCATGGGCAGAGCAGAGGTTGTAGGAGAATGTGGAGAGACGCAAAATTATAGGGAACCTTGAAGCTGAAAAGAAAGTATTTATATGTGACAGAAGGCTTTGGGAGATTTTGATAAGTTCAGGGACTGACTCAGAGCAGTGGGAAAGAGGATCTTACTCATGTTTATGCAGTATTTGAGATCTATAAATAAAAGGTGCTGAGATCAATGATTGGTGTTTTAGTCCCACCCTCAAATGTGAATAACAATCTAGAAGGAGCACCTTTTGGCTTTGGGCAAAATCCTCCTCAGTGTTTGTTCCAGTGTGTCAGTTAGGTCATTACAGCACTACATTCCATCCGAAAACTTCTACAACAAGAATTTGTTCCGCCGACACTAGCTCCCACCGGAATCTAAGGCTTTGGAGAGTTTCACTGTGGCTTTCTCTGTCCCAACAGAACGCAGCAAAGAAGAGAGATCAAGAGCAAGTGGAAATAGAAGGTGAGAATTCGGCGCCACCACGGAAAATCGCTCGGACAGACAGCCAGGATATGAACGAGGACACTTAAACTCTTGGCTTTCTCCTCTACTACTTTGCAGGCGCTTCCTGTTTTGTCTCAAAGTGTGTAAATTTTGCCCCTTGCCCCCATCTCTCACCCCTCCACTATGCAGCCCAAACCACTTCTGACTTCATAGGAGCCAATGTATTTATTTTTTTTTCCCCTCTCCATTTTTTATTTATGCCGTAAAACTTACGGAGCAGTGGTGGAACAAATCAGTAAATGATGTAGTATAACCTTAGTTCCTCCTTTCTAAAAATATACACTGTCACTTTCACAGGTTTTGTTGAATCTGCTACCTAATCAACCAGGTCTAGCTATGGGAGCCTGGGTGGGAGGCGTGGGTTATTACAGAACCCTTTGGTGGTAAAGGCTTTCCGATTCACGTACCCGTTGACATATTACAAGTGGTTAACTCTTCTTTGGATGTGCCCAGCCATCAGTGTGGGGCCTCACTATTTTTTGCAAATATTCTGAAACTGGCACTGCACTAAAAAAATAATGGGTGTCATTTAGGGTTATGTTGATCTTAGCAAACGTGTTGTCAACCTGATATGTCAGTTGTATTCTTTTGGCCTGTTCTGTAAGGGCCACGGTCATTTGGCAGCGTATGTTATCTCACGCATCAGTGGTCATGGAGAATTCAAGTGAAAGGTGTGTTGCTTTTGTTGCTCTTAAATTCTAACCGTCTCTTGGTCTTGAACGGACTGGTATGTGCAACTTCTCCGTTGGAATAAAAGGGTACCCTTATCCTATTCTGAGTATTTGATCAACAGTGTATTTAAGCAACAGCTGATGGAATGGAGTTGGGTAGGCACCCCGCAGGCAGCGCTTGGCTGGATAAGTCTGGGAGCACCTCGGCAACTAGATCTAGTTCTCTGTCTCAACTGCCGGCTCTGAACAATGGTACGTTGTCTTTTCCTGCGATATCGGCGTGTCTGGAATGGAGTCCCGGACTTGGAGTTGATCAAAATGTGAGCTTCCATGGTCTCTGATGAAGACCAATCTCTTTTGGACTGTGACAGTTCAGTGCCTGTTGCCTGTAACCCTTCACTGACTCTTCACTAAGAGCCAAAATGGAGACCCGTAAGTTGTGTAGGTGGATTCAGAGGTTCAGAGACTGAAAGGAAATGAGCATCGTCACCTGAAGGGGACAGGAGAGGTGTAGCTTAGTAATGATGTCGTGTCTGCTTTAACATAAGAAGCTGACTTCACACTGTGTTAGTTTAAATTGTTGCATTTATAGCTGTGTTTTTTCCTTGTTCACAAATCCTAAACACCGATTCAAGAAATCGCACGAACGTTTTTCTAGAGATCCTAGATAAGCCTCATTCTGAGTGGCTGCAGTGGCCCCGAGCTTTGAGGGTTTCTGCTGTCCCCTTCTCCACGGCATCCCTGTCCAACTGGGGGACGCCACGTGTTCAGGTTTGGGGGCGAAGGGATCATGAAGGGAGATAAACTGTTGCTGACAACCGTATGTTGCAAGGCAGAACCTTAGGAAGAGCAGGGCACAGCTCGCGTTGCATTTTTAAATGTACATTAGGCACCAAGTTTCTGATGCGGTGAGTGAATTTAACTTAACACTGAGTAGTTTAGAACTTTGTACCTGCCTCAAAAAACGTTACCTTTTTGCTATGGCAGTAACCTCCAAATTACTGGAATGTCGTTGAAAATGCCAACTGTGTTGGTGAAGATAAAACATACTTGGGTTTCCGTGTGATTTACTGGCGATTGCAAGAGGAGTCCTTCCAGAGTGACACTGTCAAAAAGTGCTTTTGTGCAAAGTGCAAGACGTTGACTGAAGATGCCGTGTTAGCATCCGGCCTTGCAGGGATTATCTGAAGCTGAAACTGAAGAATCCTTTGAAGAGCTGTGAGATACCAAAAGAGGAAACGAACGTGCAGCTGGTGGTAAAGTGTGACCAATTTGTGTGTTTAGCAAAGCTTGAGAGCTGCAGCCTTGCAGTAATGTTTGTACAGTGCTTTAAAGTTGTAAATTGCTGTATAATTCTTGATTGATATGGCAAGGTTTGAGCTTTGCTGACTTCTCTGCTAGACAGAGTGATGTACTATTAAAGAGAGTTGGCAGTTCCTTCCTGTTGTAAACCCCCGTCTTTGTTCCCTCCGTGTCTTTTCAAAATGATCGTGTTGGATATGGGAGCCTTTGAAATATTTCAGATATTTTTTAGGAGGTTAAAGAAAGTTGCCTCTTTAAAGTAGTTCTGAAGTGATGGAGAAACAAGTCTTCAAAGGGACGTGACTTTAAGCGTCAAACTGGTTGTGGGTTTTTTTGCATTGGTGGCTGTGTATACGCAGTATGGATTTCTGATACCCACAGTGAGTCTTTCTACATCCCATCTGACCTGAAGCGATAGCTCCCTTCCTCCCTCCTTCCTTCTCCAACTCACTTTCTGTGCTGCTACTGGCTCAAGAGTGCTGTCCTCAAGCTATTGCACTTTGATCCTATATTCACATCTGTTTAATCCATGGTAAGTGTATTGGGTTTGAATGTTGCATGGAAGACCTTATTTGCCTAACTGTGACTTCCTGGTGCCTTAGTGCATTGAAAACAACAAAAAAATGTTTAAAAAAAAAACCAACAAAACAAACCACCAAACAAACCCTGGGTTTTTGCTGACCGCACTGTTTGTATAATACCTAGCTCCTCTGACTTCCAACTCTTGTTACAAAGTGACTGAGATTTAGTGACCCTCAGGGTTTTTTTGTATATGTCTGCATAGTGGTATTTTTATTGTTTCTGTTACCAATGTATACTGAAGGTTTGGGTTTTTTAATGAAAACTTGAGATACTTGTCAGAGATCAGAATTTGGGGTTTTTTAGTTGAGTAGTGCATCTTTTCTCAAAAGTCAAAGCAGCAGAAACATGTTTCTTGATACTAGGGGACGATGAGTCCATCTAGGAGCAGCTCCTTCCGGCAGACTGTCCTGTTCGCAGGCGTCTGTCCTGTATCAAACAGCGCTGGAGCTTGTGCCCGATGCGAGCAATTAGATGTACGCTGGGTAAGTTTAGAATATTAAAAAGCTAGGCACTGCCTTTTTCTAACATAAAAATACACTAGTGACTGATGTGCAGGGAAACTAAAGTTTTGTTTAGGCTAATTGATAGCATGTGATCACTTTTTTTAGGGGAGAAGTAGTAACAAAAAATACATAAGAGTTAGAGATGGGAAAGTGTTGAAAGAAAAGGTAGACTTTAACATGTTCTGTCCTCCGCTGTGAATTCACAGGTAACTGTGTCTGAGCAGCAAAGTCTGTGTTACTGTTTGCATTGATGGTTGACTCCTGGAGTTTGCTGGGTCAGTTTATTTTGTCAGAGTACGTTCAGTCAGGTAACGTTGGCATGTTCAGCTTTCAAGGTGTTTTCTGTTTCTGTCCTTGGAAGTTTTTCGAGACCCTAAAGAACGATGCCCTGAGCAACCCGCTCTGCGTTCGGTATCACCTGTGCTTTGAGCAGGAGGCTGGAGGCGACCTCCCAGGGTCCCTTCCAACTGATAAACACTGGGAAATGCAAAATGCAGCAGAACCTGTGGCTGGAAGGTTTGTTTTTGTACGAAGCTAGCAAGCTGTGGAGGAGAACTGTTAGTGAAGCTTATGGAGTTTGCAAGCATGTGCAAAAGGTTTTGACAAGCCTTGAAACCACATTGTGCTACAAAGAACGGTGAGCGGCAGGATGGAGATCCCGACCGGGAGGGGAGGGAGAGAGCTGCTCGGCTCCCCATCTGCCTGAGGCTGTGACTCGGCTTGGAGCGAGGCTGTCATGGGTTTAAACTCTTTACCATAGGAGTATTTAAGGTGGGCAGAAGGTTTTGGATGCATTTCACTAAAAGGATGCATTTAGATGCATTTCACTGTAAGAGGACAGGCTTTTAGAATCATTTAGATATGTTAGATGTGATTTAAAAAAAAAAAAAATTGGTTTGTTTTCTTAGCCTTGGCAAGACATGAAGCACCAGCAGGGTACTGGTTTGGATGTCTGGGATGCACATCCTGATGACTGTTGGGAGCTGGTTGCTGAGCCGGGTTGTGATGAATCCAAAGGACACGCTTAACCCGAACGCCGTTTTCTGTCATCCTGGTAAATGTGCCAAGCTGTTGGTAAACTCCACGTGCATGCAGTTGTTCGGGGCTGTACCGACAGCTCTGAGTGGGGAAGGCTGTGAAGTTGGCTTTGGAGTGGGATCGGCTGGAAAATGGGTTTCCTTCCCTCTCCAGTGCGTGCCTTATGCAGCAGTTCAGTTGTCAAGTGTTTGGACTGTTTCCTGTGAGGCAAATTTTGAACATGCTGGACATTAATCTTAAAATTTTCACTCTATACTAGATAGTTCTAACAGGTGTAACTTCAAAGCTTTATTTTTTGGTGAGCTCCTTGACACTGGCCTTAAGGGCCAAGACTAAGTAGGAGTCTTGGATTTTTTCTAACACTGCAGCTATATCAGCTATGTTACTGCTTACCGTTTCCTGGCTTGTTTGTATACCATTAGCTTCATTTTTTGGTTTTTTTAAGATTTTTTTAAAAGACCTGCATATCTATAATAGGAAAATGAATTTGTTTTCCTGGATGAATGACGTCAGCCTGGCAACAGAGGAATTGTGCGACACGCTGACAGTGACCAGAGGGGTTCCAGCTGATCTCCCTCCGTGTCAGGTTTTGTCTTACGTTTTGTGATGTGTAACAGAGTGTGGGAAATCCTTTTCTTTAAAAAAAAAAAAAAAAAAAGAGGGTTGCACTTACCTGGGAGCAGCTAAGGGTATTTTTGGGAGCAGCACGGAGGGTTGCACAGGCTGCTGTGCTCGGAAGAGGGGGTATTGCATCATGGCTTTGGTTAAGCACAGACTGACCTTCGTGCCGTGCTGACTGTGCTGTCGGGTTTCTCTGCTGCTGGTTCGCAACATCTGTGCCCTGACAGCGGAGAGTGCAGCCCCGGGATCTCGCTAACAGCTGATCTGGGGTGTTCGCCATTAGTGATCACCCGAAAAGGCTGAGTCAGCAGGCTATCCAGGTGGACCGGCTATGCCAGCTGACAGCTTACTTATGGGTCTAATGGTTGCGTCCAGCCTACACTAAATGACTTACTGTCACAGCATCGGCTTGCAGAGCTCGTCCTGACAGGCGTGTGCTGGCAGCTGAGTTATATTTTATATAAAAGATGTGTGTCATCTTGAGAGTTTAATGTCAAGGAGGAGATAGGACTTCTAGAACCTCATACTTTTTTTTTTTTTAACTACTGGGGAAAAAACCCCATCTTCTCGATATTGAAAAGGCTGAAGCTGGCCTGCAGGCAAGAACATCTTTAACTGAAACAAGGGAATGAAATACCAGCTTTCAAATTCTCTTTAACGCTGAGATTCTGTTTTTAAAGGCAAAACTTTCCTAGTATGTCCCCAAATATGAAGAGCTAAGGCTCCCTACCTGTGTAATTTTAGAATTCGGTTGTTCTAGGAATTAAAAAAAAAAGTCTTATTGGTGGTCTTAATGCTTTTTGAAGAGCCTGGGTGGCTTTAAGCTTTGCGGTAGAGTTCCAAGTTTTGCTGATGTAAACCTGAAAGTAAGTATTGAGCTGGCGAGATCGAAGGGCAGCACTCTTAAAACCTGACCCTATCTCAAATCAGGATTTTTTTCATATGGGAGGTGGCTGGCTGAATCAGTTGGGTGACACAGGGTGAGCGGGCACGCCTGTGGACCAGCATGCGAACGCTGCGGTTGCAGATGAGGTTTTCCGCAGGTCATCACCTGCTCTCGTGCTCCTTCCCCTAACCAACCCCTCGGCAGCATTCGGAGGTGAGAGACGCCCTCGCTCCTCGGCTCGCCAGCCCTGTAGGAAAGCGAAGCTGCCCTACAGCTGCCTTGTGCACAATGAGGATGGTAATTTGTGCTCTGTGTGCTATAACTCTGCTTTTAACTTCCTCGCCTTCGTGACCGAAGCAAACTTTGTTTGGCTAGTGACTAGCAGTAACGTTTCACTTTGCCTCGTTGCTACCAGCTCCATAAACATCCTCAGGACGACTCGTCCCAGTTTGCTCTTCAGTGAATCGCAGTGCTGTAGTCCCTGGGATGTTGCTGTTAAACACGCACAGTGCTTTTATTTGTTTGAGAGACAAGATATTGGACAGTCTAACAGGTCGAATACTCTCCCCTGCTTTGATAAGCAGCGTGTATGTGTGAGTGTGAAAGGGGCAAGGGGCTGGGGAGCATCGAGGCAGCGGGGTGAGCTAGTGGGGAGCAGGACTTGCTGTCTGCTTTGTTCCTTAACGCTGGCTCTCGGGGACGCAGGGACATGGGATGACTAATCACTTACTGTAAGAAATAGTGTGAAATCTGAACGGATGGTCAGAGCTGAGTCACTGCCTCGTCTGGGCTACAGTTGTGCTGATTCCCAAACACATTCATTTCTTATTAATCAGCGCACAGCATGCCATTAACAGGCTTTATTGGGTATTTTTAGTTAAACCACCCCGTCCTTGGCCAGTCGCACATCACGGCTGAGCATCTGAGAGCGGCTCGGAGCTTTCTGTCGTCCACAACTGCTTTTTAACTCCTCCGGTCCATTCAGCACATGCAATCCCAGGCTGGTTTTTACGATGCAGCGTCGAGCTTGTGAGTCTGTGTTACTTCCAACCTGTCTTTGCAACTTGAATTTTCCTCTTTCGCAAAAATATTGTCTTGTGGGGCTGGGAGAAGGTGGTTTTTCCTGAAAGCTGCATGTTGGCAGAAGGGCTGCCCTCGTGGAGTGACTGTAAATACGCTGTTAGTTGAATGTCATGGCCGTTGGATTTTTTGCATTTCTTTTTAAACTATTCCATGTTTGATACTGTGTATAATAAATTTGCAGAATTTAGAGGATTATAACTTTCTTCATTCTTCCTCTACCTGACGATACGCGCGAGAGCTGCGGCGTGGCTGCCGGAGGGCTTGTCCTTGTGTCGCCGTCTCAGAGCTTTGCCCCTGCCTTAGAGGACTGTGAAGGGTGACAGCGTCCCTAACGTCCCCTTCCACCCTCCCCAGGGACAGGAGACCAGAGACTTGTCCCCTGAGCAGATGCGCTGTGCAAGCTGCTGCGGGCAATAATTTAGCCTATGCCTCAGGCTTGTTGAAATATATTTTTATTGCATTTCTGCAGGTTTTACAAAAATATGACAAAATAAATTAAAAAGAAATAAATAACCCCCTTCATTTCTTTTAATTTCCAAAGAAATAAAACACAGCAAGGGGAAAAGAAAAACAAACAAAAACCAAAACAACCTAACTCTTCCCTCCTTTGTACAGTAACTGCCCGGAAGAGCGAGATACCAGACAGGCGCCTGCTTGTAGAAATACATGGTATAGAGAAATGTTTAAAAATGCCCTGGACTTGCGGGGTCCTGGCAGCAGCGGGACCCTGCCCTCTCCTCTGGCAAGCGGTGCAGGAATAGATGGTACCAGGACTGTTACTCTCAGGAGAGAAATGGGGTAAAAGAAACTCCCTTTAAGACCAGCGTGTGTTCGACAGTGGCAGAGATGAGAGCTGGCCCCGACCGGCCAAACCCAAGCAGAGAAACTGAATGAGAGAGGAGAAAGGGAGAGCGCTCTGCACCTCTGCCTGCAGCCCTGCCTGATCTCGGGGTGCGTGCAGGCAGAGCAGCCAGGCGTGGGGCGAGCCTTGGGCTCTGCAGAGCCCCGAGGGCCGGGCAGCGGTGCGGCAGGGTGCCGAGCCGAGGCAGGGGGGGGGGTTTTGGGTTACCTGGTCTTTTCTCCTGCCATCATTTAACACGCTGCTGCTCCCGCTCCGGGGCACAGCCGCGGTGGTGCTGGTCTCGCTGGGTTTCTGAGGGCCCGTGTGCCCCAGTTTCCCAGCGCTCCCTTTTTCCCTGGCCTCGCCCCAGAAATCTCTCCCACATCCTCTGCTCCTCGCACCCAGGAGAGGGCATGGCTGGTGTGGCAGGGCGAGGGGGGACCAGCGGCCCCATATGCCCCGGGCAGGGCTCTGCCTGACCTCCACGGCTGTCTGCGGGGAGCCAGTCCTGACCCTGCGGTCCGGGTGACAGCAAAGCTCGGGGCTGTCCCCAGCCGACACGGGGATCTTGACCCCGCTGCAGCACAGGGAGCCCACCCCGGCGGGGGGGACGGAGAGCATCTCCCTGCCTGCGCTGGGCCACTGGCAGCACCTCGGCTCCCGCGCTGGCAGCACAGGTGAGCGGAGCAGCAGATAAAGCCTTTGCCCTCTCCTGCCCTTATTGCTGTATAAAATGGCTTGATTCAAAGACTAAAAAAAATTACATGATGTGTGGAAAGAGATGGGTTGGGGGGGGGGGGAACAACCTGATGTTTTCTACAGCCCAGGCCTTGGGGAGAGAGGGGTGCACAGACCCCGCCTGACCGCCCGGGCCTGGACCAGGCGAGGGGGGGGGGCGCCCGCGGGGCCCCCCCCCCGCCTCTCCCCTGCTCGCTTTGGAAATGGTTGGTGGCTGGCAGGCAGAGAGCAGAGCTGGCGGCGAGGGGCGGGAGGGAGCCGGCAGGGCTAGGTGGCCCCAGCCAGGTCACCTGTAAGCACCGTGTTGGGGTGCCACCGCCCCGTCCTGGCCCCTAAAGCAAAGCAGCACCGAGCAGAGCCGCTGAAAAGCGAGGAGCAGCCGCATCGCAGCCCCCTCCCTGCACAGCCAGAGCGAGGACGGCGGCTGTTAAAGGACTAAGACTAGACCCAGCGATGACAAAACCTTTGCCCTGGCAGAAGCGAAGCTGCTCCCACCCCCCCACCCTGCCCCTGCAGAGAGCTCATGTTTCCCCCC
>WAAD01036220.1:2370-16182 GCA_013389945.1 Fregata magnificens | reverse complement strand
CTAACTAGGAACACAGAAGATCCAATGCAACTACAATACAATGATAAAGACTTCCTGTGCGTGACCCTGGACGAGCCACTTTTTAATTCAGCTCCCCTTTATAAGAACAGGATAATAGCAACACATGTAAGCTGGCATGAAGATATCTGGATTAGAGAGTGAAAAACATTTAAGCATTGCAGTATTGATGATCATACTAGCATATTAGCAACAGGCAGGCAAACAAAAAGTGCTTTGCAGCTACACAGGATCACATTAAAAGGAAATACTAACCAGTCCTAAGTTGTGGAGAGCTTTGTTGAGGGATCTAGCAGTAACCCTCTACAGAAGGGTTGCGTGGTAAGTCCCTAAACAATAAACTCTACCCATGCAAAAACATATTTCACAGTTAGACCACTGAACCAAGTAACTACTGTGTTTGATGAAGGGGAAGTATAAAAAGTTTGTCCACTCTGAGCAAAAAATAAACACACTTTTACGATCAGCTGGTGTTTGATTTGAGTGTGCATATGTACATAGCACTGAATTAAAAAGCTCTGATTCCACTGTCCCATATACTATTGGTTATTGCTGATACTCAATCACTACCACCAACAGCTAAAAAACCTTCTGCTATGTCTGGAATTGAAGTGATCTTCACCTCTAGAGTTCAAAGGTCAGGATTTTATTCCTCATGCTACTTCATTACAATCATGATGTCTGGCCCAATGACAGATTAAAGAAGGGCACTTGGGAAATCTACGATTGACAACATCATTCCACCAAAAAAGACCTAAGTGAGCATTTATTATTATTATCAGCAGCAGTGAATGAGAAATAGTTTTTCTGTCCCCAGAAATGTGATTATTACCGGAAAACCCCATTTGTACTGGTACATGCATGACTTTTCAACGCTTTTTAACATACATAAAATGAGAGACACACACTTGGCTTGCACCAGGCACAGTGAGACCTTAATCTGTATATCCTACATTCTAAGCAAGTCCAGTGACCGCCAGCAAATGGACTGTACCAGTCTTGCACCTCTGTGTGATTCAGGCATTCCTTCTTTGGCTTGCAACAATTTTCCTGATTCAGGCTTCAGCAAAGTAAGGGTTTTTTTCTCATTAAAAGAGTCGCTTTTGATGATCTGGCATTTTGCCACAAAAATGACTAAGTGAAAAGATGCCTAATTGTTAATCTTTTTTTTTAGTGAAACTGCAGACAGCAACAGCTCTTTTCTGCATTACAAGAACATTAGCTCAAAAGGCCTGAGTGTAAGAAAGCATACTAGATGTAAGATCTTCTCTTGTTTATTTAAAATGGATTCAATATGAAAAGTTTAGGTTAAATCAAGTATCAGTTACATAAATCCACTGTCCCTTATTTACAGGTATGAAACGTTTCTCTTAGAATACATACAAGTACATGCAACTTACACACTTACTCTACAGTTACAATTAACATACCAACACAAAAGAGAAAGCTAAAAACCAGGTATTTGTCAAAAATAAATTACAGGGAAGCCTTCAGGAAACAAAGTCTTAGAAATATGCTTTGCAGATTTCTCCTTGGAACAGACAACAGTAAATTGATTAATCTGACTCACTGGAATGAAGGCTAATATTTTGTAAAACATCAATATTTCATGTCCTCCCTTAGCTAACTTTGCCTTGTGTAGATAGAAGTGTCTGAATGAAATGTAACCTTCAGGAAAAAAAAAAAAACCCTACGTTTTAAAACAGTAACATCAAAAAGTTAGGTATGTGCTAACAGTAATGGGAGAGAGTGGTGGCCATCAATCGTGTTGGTGTCAGGCCTGTTGTTTTGAGGTTAAAGGAATGGCTACAGTTTTCTCTCTAGTGACTGAGTCTACACCGGCAGGTCATTAGTGAGCAGGATTTAATGGGCTCACAAACTACATCTTGTCTTCTTGAAGTGGAATACACCATTTGACTGCAAATCTGGACTGCTGAAAAATAGCTGTGTTTCATCTGAGGTAACAGTCTGAAAAAGAGATTCCATAATCAGGAAAACAAGAGTTGAGAGAGTTCTCTTCATGAAGATGCAAACCAAAAAATATATGCTGTCTTGAATTACAATTACACTTACACTGCAGAAAGTTTGTACTAAGACCTATTGTAAAACAATTTCTATACAAAAGAGCAAAAGACAATCATTGTTCCAACTCTGCTTATTTCTTCGGGCTCCTTAAAGAAATTCTGAGACAAAACACAGTCTTTGATCTCAGGCATTGCTACAAGGCAACTGTACATTTGAAATGAGACATATTCATCCCTAACGAAACAAAACCTCTATGCAAGTTAAAAGTCAGTCCCTGAAATTCAGAAGTCCTTAACTGCTTACCTTTTTACGAGCAAGTCAAATTTTTGGAAGTAGTTTCTCAAAGCAACTCAGACATTCCATGTTAACTGTTGTGCTGCAATAAACAGCTGCAAAACTTGCTGATTTATTTCCCCATTTGGTGTGCATGCTGAACCCCAGAAGAAATCCCATGGAGGAAAAAAAAAAGGAAAAAACAACCCACAGGAGAAGCACCTCAGCCCTTGAGCAAAGCACAAAAAAGTTTAACAGGGAAATAGAAAGGAGATCCAGCGACAACTAAAAGTTTGGATAAGAAACAGGAAAAGCAAGCTTGCTCCCCTTGCCTGCAGTCCTGGCTAAAGGTGCCTCTCCAAGCAAAATTCACTGAGACTCCCAGCTCCTCGGAGCAGATGGTATTCACACATTATTCCCGAACAGCAGCATTCCCTAGTCCAATCAGGAGGCAGCACTCAAAAGCCAAGCGCTTCCCAGACTCTGTTACAGTTTTCAATAGCTATAGCACAAGATGAATGACTCAGAAAATGAATAAGCAGGGAAAATAAAACACGCCTCTCTCCTAGTCAGAGGCACAGGCAGTCAGTTCAGCAACCCTGAGTGTACTAGGCACTGGTTTCAAGTTGAATGCACCTGCTTTTTTTCCCTAAATCCTAAATGCTGATTACATTTTCCGTATCTTTAATTTGTGTGATTAACTTCATCTTGGGTTAGAAGTCACAATAAGAATTACATCTTTGCTTTTTTTTTCCTTCAGTCTTAAAAACAACAAACATTTGTAAGAGTCAAAAAAAGGGTGAACTGTATGTATGCTCTTCCAGACAAAAAATTTCCAGATAACTCGGTGAAACTCCTCATGCCATCTCTTGCTGAATACATACATAAATATTTCTAAGGCCTAACTTTACAGATTCTGTTGCAAATGATATGAAAAGAGGAAAGGTTAATTTCAAAACTGACTCTCCTAAACAGATTAATATGTCCTCTGGTTTTGTCTACAGTTTACTAGGAACCTTTAAATTACAATAAAACAAATACATCTAAGAAGCAAATGAATTAACGATGACTACCAACTTTCAGGTGAAGTACAACCATTACCCAAAAGCTGGCCAAACAGAACCAGTAAACTACTTCCAACTGCTTTGCTTAGCTTATAGACCATTGCAACCGTCTCATCCAGAGAGCACTTTTAAATACGACTCAACTCAATGCCTGTCTTTTTCTGAAAGCTGCAACCGAGTAGTAAAGGATGATCTGCTAAACAAAGCAAGTTACTCACAGAAACAGAGTTGCACAGCACCAGCAGGTTTCTCCCTGGAATACAGTACTGCACTCGTGAGCTTTCCAA
This sequence comes from Fregata magnificens, assembly GCA_013389945.1. NCBI lineage: Eukaryota > Metazoa > Chordata > Aves > Suliformes > Fregatidae > Fregata > Fregata magnificens. The sequence continues at coordinate 12,515 of WAAD01036220.1, read as the reverse complement.
AACGTACTGAAATTCTTTTTAGTTTTATAATGGAAGAGACTCCAAGGAAGTAACGCTGTGTTTAATGTTCCTGTATCAGCTCTCACTACAGTCTACGTACAATGTTTTTATTGCTGCCACTCAGAAATTAACTCCGGGTTAGCTGAAAACACACTTCAGTCAGACAAGTGGAATCAGTTAAATCAGTAAGACTATTTGGGGTGAGAAGCATTCTCCCAGGTCCCCCTGGACATTTTCAGATCTTTGTCTGTGGCTGTAAATTGATCCTTTGCATTCCTGTCTGACACATGAACTGTGAAAAACTCTTCAGGGATATTCTCCCTGCCATGAGTAATGCTCTAATAGCACTTCTGCAAAATAGAAGACCAGTTGCAGAGACAATAAAATATTGTGAACTCTGGTCTAACTTTTACTATTATTATTTTAAGTCATTTTTTTTTTCTTCATTCTGGAACAAATAAGAGAACTCTATTAGCATCTTACTTCCCTACTTTCAGAACACCAAGCATCAGGATTTCTCCAGCTTGGATTAACAGCAGGACCTACATTCAGGGGCATCGATTTGCTACATACGCCATGCCATGCTCACCCAATGGTTAAGCAAACAAACCCACACATCCAGCTACAGGACAAAGAACAATGGCTTGTGTTATTACATCTGCCACAGCTGCCTACCAACTTCTCAACTACATCTAGAGAAGTATTTAAAGGTGTAAAACTAGAAGCATATCTAGATGCGGTAAGAGAAGAAAACTTTTCTTGAAACTTCATTTCGGCGGACATTTTCTGATCACTGCATTAAGCTCTATAGCAGCCAAAATCATTGACTACTGACTCACTTAGCAAGGCATTTGGTAGGCCTCCAAGCCCGTATTAGCAGCAGCAATGCTTTGCAATTAAATCTTTCACATGTGCTAACTCCTTGGAGATGCTCAGAGGAGAAGCACATCTAAATGTAAACATTATTACCATAATGCTCTAACTGACATGATAACCACATGTACACACTGAGAAACCTCCTGGGCAAACATCCTGATCAGACATAATAAAGAATATTACAGTGAAGTGGCTAAAGGTAAGCAGCTAGTTATTCTTTATATCCCTCGTGTACAGTACATTTGTTAGACACGGATGTAAAGCATCAGCAGTTGTCAATCTTTCTGGGCATCACCAGAAGAGGAGGCTGCTGTCCAACATCTTCATAGTTACGTGTATGTGATCACAATAACCCTTGATTAAAGGTCTTGGAAAAATCCCCTTGATGGACCCTTTGTCAAAATGTGGGTCTCAGCTCTCAATAAGAACTGACAATTTCTTCTGTGGCTTCTCCAGTTCCTGTTATGTACTACCAGAACCTTACGAATTTAAAAGCTTCTGACCTATAAATACTGTGAGACATCAGAGGTATGCTTTTAATTCCTCATCATCTCTACTCCCATGAAATCCCTTGTCCCCTACCTTCCAAATCAGACACATGAACAAAGCATTAAAAACCTCTTGTCTTCACTATCCCTGCAACATCGTTCTGAGGAATTGTCCTATGTAGCATCCTTGCACAGCTGATACACCTCACTAATATTAACAGCTACTTTTAGATACCAGATCCTGACTGGACAGATTTCAGTAATCACAGAAGAAAGAATGATAGACTACACTCTTCCATTCCATTTAATTATACTGAATTCACCTCTCCAATAGTAGGCTGTTGCTGTAGAAAGTTCTAAAAGAGACTTGTAGCAGTGTTGTATTTTAGAGATAGAACTGGGACGTTTCCCCACAATGATGTGCTTTGAAGTTGCTCTCTTTTAGAAGCAAAATAAAAGAGGCCTTGAACATGCTTGATTATGAAAGGACCCTTTTCTTTATTACCAAAGAACGAAGACACTACTTTGACTGTTTCCAGTACCTCCAAGTATGGATGGTTACATTCTATTCATCTAATGTTCCTTCACGATTTCATATAGAATTATAGAATCATTAAGGTTGGAAAAGACTTCTAAAATCATCAAGTCCAACTGTCAACCCAACACCACCATGCCTCCTAAACCATGTCCTGAAGTGCCACGTCTGCACATTTTTTTAACACCTCCAGGGATGGTGACTCCACCACCTCTCTGGGCAGCCTGTTCCCATGCTTGACCACTCTTTCAGTAAAGAAATTTTTCCTAATATGCAATCTAAACCTCCCCTGACGCAACTTGAGGCTGTTTCCTCTCTTCCTATCGCTTGTTACTTGGGAGAAGAGACCAACACCCACCTCAGTACAACCTCCTTTCAGGGTAGTTGTAGAAAGCGATAAGGTCTCCCCTCAGCCTCCTCTTCTCCAGACTAAACAATCCCAGCTCCCTCAGCCTCTCCTCATCAGACTTATTCTCCAGACCCTTCACCAGCCTTGTTGCCCTTCTCTGGACATGCTCCAGCAACTCAATGTCCTTCTTGTACTGAGGGGCCCAAAACTGAACACAGTACTCGAGGTGCGGCCTCACCAGTGCCGAGTACAGGAGCACGATCACTTCCCTACTCCTGCTGGCCACACTATTCCTGATACAAGCCAGGATGCCATTGGCCTTCTTGGCCACCTGGGCACACTGCCGGCTCATGTTCAGCCGGCTGTCAACCAGCACCCCCAGGTCCTTTTCCGCTGGGCAGCTTTCCAGCCGCTCTTCCCCAAGTTTGTAGTGTTGCATGGGGTTGTTGTGATCTAACTGCAGGACCCGGCACTTGGCCTTGTTAAACCTCATACAATTGACCCTTATTGCGTGCTCATAATCTGGTGGGGTGCTTGTTTATTGATTGGCTCTACTATCTTCTACAGATTTCAGTTAGGAGAGAAAGGAAGAGACTGCATGCAACGGTTGTTCATAATTCAATTAAAAACTTGGAAATTGTAGAATGCATTCTACAAATCATTATATAGCAATCTTCTTAATCCTTGGTCTCCTATTCCCCTGGAGCTTTCTGCCTTTTTGATAGTTGGATGCTTTGTTAAAGCTATATTGGATCATTCTCTTTCACCACTTGGTGTAAATTATAACGAAGACACCAGACAGTGCTTGTATCTATTTTTAAATCTTTCTCTTTGTTGCCAAAAAGTTTTGGTGACAATAGAGAAACCCAATTACACCTCCCCACCTCTTTTAAACTCTGTGATGTTTGCCCTGCTTGCCACATGGTCACTGACAGTTCAGGCAGATTATTTATGATCCTTTTCGAACAATGATCACTACATGTACCTGGATCATTTCTTTGGAGTAAGTTCAATACCGATCACATAACTTGTAGGAACCTCAGAAAATAATGTGGAACAGTGGCCTAATGTTACTTGCGGGGCGAATCTGTCACTATTTCAGATGTTCACCAGTAAATAATGCCCTCAGGTAGGATATTTTATTTGATTTTGTCACCAGTATTTCTTATGTGCAGATATCCCACTTTGGTTTTGCCCACCCAGTGTCAGAACTTTTTTCCCTGAAAAATTTATTAGCTGCTTCGGACTTACCTTTCAGTACAACACAACCTACCTATGAATTATAATTAGTACCTGAATACAGTGTAGATAAAATGAAGAAAACTACAGCAAAATATAAAGAAAAGGGTTGCCACCCAAAATATGCCTACCACTTTTATGCACAATTCAGCAGGAGTTCAGTCTGCATTTACCTTCTCTAGGTAATACACTGCCATTTGGCTTTTTCTTTTCGATTTTTCCTACCAGCAAGCACATGTTTCTTTATCTCTCTTTTGTCAGAAGCCATAAGACAGACATCATGTAAGAACTATAACGAAGAAAAGAATGAAGCATAACTGTCTCAACACTCTATAGTCCTCTGTAGCTCAGCCTTGAAAACTGAAATTCACTAAGAAAAATTATGATTTTTAAAAACTGCTCAAAAGAGAGACCTCGCTTTTCTAATGGAACAACACACTTTGTTAAATAACCTGGTTACTCACAGATGTCTAGGATAAATATTTCTAGCAACAATATACACTTTGTTTCTTTAATGTATTTAACCCAAAGAGTTCTTTGCAAACAATATGAATGTTGGCTGAGGTAAGCAGAGAAAGAACGAATAATTTTTTAAGGATCTATGCCACAGACCACAGTACAGCACTGTTTAATCACCTAATGATAGTTTAATGTTTAATTGCCAACCTACTCATTACCATTTTTCTTCAGTCCTGTAGACAATAATGGGAAATTAACTTTTAAAAACTACTATGACCAAAACTCATTACTTTCCAACATTCATTCTATATAGAAACCAAGTTTTCAGACTAAATAGGGCAGGACAGTACCATGGATAAGAAATGCCAAAGTTCACTTATGTTTTTGTACAGTTTTTGCAAGATGGCTGCTCCTAGACAAAACTCTTTTCCTCTCACATAAGGAAAAGGATCAGTGCTCTGCCTTTCAAAGATCTGAGCAAGCTGTTTGCAGTTTGTGCAAGCCTACCAAAAAAAAACCCCCAATACAGTCACCCATGCCCATTAGAAAGATAGCAAAAATGAATTATTTTAATGCTGCACAAAAATGTATACTGTGCCATATTAAGATTGTATTATAATTCTTTTCTACTGGTTCTCTGTATTACTCTATATCTTCTTCAGACCTCCTATTTTCTCTACATTTAATGTGTTTATGACTGACAACTGTATCAACCTAATTTGACTATTTAAAAGACAACAAAAACCAAAAAAAGTTTACTATGAATTTATTCTGTATAAACTTCAAGCAAGCTAGTCTTTTCATAGTCTTTCATAGTCTTTTCATTTTCTTCTATAGTCTCCTCCTCTTTCCATGTCTCACATACTTTTTCAGCATACTACATCTAAATCAAACATTGCTTACCAGTCTAATCCCACTGCATCTTTATTTTATCTCTTTACTTTCTCAGGTGCAAATGCTCAGTAATATTAACTTTGCTTCCTTGGATAGAATGCCAGAATGGCAATACCTATAAGAAATAATTAACATTTAATTTCCAGGCAATGTACAATATTAAACCACAAAACATACCTCTATTAAAATAGATTCCTGACCAAATTTCCACACACTTGGGGAATTCAGATCAGGGGATGATTTGTTCCAGAACAAGCTAACTTAATTAGAATGGTAAAATGTAAATAACTTACTCTTATACTTTCAAATACACAGTTGTTGGTAGATGAGGGAGAGTTTACTTTTCAAAACTAACTGCATGGCATCTTCAGTACTACTATTTAGAAGGCAGGGGCTTCAGAGTGCTGCACTGAAAATTAGTGTTGCCATCCTTTTTTCTTTCTTTTTCTCATTATTAGATGCCTAAAATGCAGTTCTGAAGAAGAAATACCAAATCAGCTCCCCTATTATCTGCCTCTGCCTCATTGTTTAGCAACAGAATTTCCTCTTGCATGGAGAATTCCTGGTTCACAGCCTTTTCTGTAGGACTTTCAAAAAGACGCTTCAAAAGATTTCACTATTTTTCATCTTATTTTTAATCTAATCTTTGTTCTCTCCGAGATCACCATATCATCTTTAAAAGAAGATCATATAAGGTTAAGAATACACAGTGAAAATAAATTTCAAGTCCAGGAAACTAAAGAGCCTGGACTGCTGATGACCCTTTGGCTCGATCTGCTGAGATACTGGATGAGGTGCCCCAAACTACATCATCTGCCAAATCCAGCTCAGTAGCAATGTTCACGGCCTTTTCCTGTTCTAAGGCAGATCTACCCTCTGTCTCTGAATAGAACACCTCAGTCTTCACCTGTAGCAGCCATAATTTGTTGGTCTTGGGTTCCCACACAACTCTGCTAACAAACGTCATATCTAATCTACAAAAAATTCTGTTTTCCCAGTCCTTGCTTCTGTTTTCCTCTCTACCAAGTGAGATTTTTAGTGCACATCAAGGTGTCACTGAGACTAGGATTTCATTACTGCCCTAGAACATTGCTTGAAGAATCTAGATTACCAGCAGCAGACAAAGTTCAAGCCTGGCTGCTGTCCATGTAATTCGCCTGGTTGAATGTGTATGTCAGAGACTGAAAAAAAAAATGCCATAATTATTGTATTATTAAAGCACAATGGTTTAATTTCATTTCTTTGTGGTACAAAATCTGCATCTGTGATTCACACTTATTGTGTAGGGAATATGATTCCACTAAAATAAGTAGCTGGGATTTGATCTACAAGGTTGTTCAAAAGGTCCAATAAAAATACTGTGCCCTTAAAAGATTAACAACTAATTCACAAAGAAATATTGCCAGGACACACAAAAGAATAAACTCAGAGGTGGTACCAGTGTTCACTATAGCTATATAAACTGCAATCTAAGCAATTAGAAGACACAATGAATGTACAATTCATAGATATTTTGTACTCAAGAGTTTGTACACAAATACAACATCTTATAAATCTTCACCGGCTTGCAAAAAGCTGCTGAGTTGTCTTTTGTTCTTGTAGCTGCAAGTGGCTATAGCACAAAAGAGAAATCTGTAGCTCTGATATGTCATCCCTCTGAAATGGGTAATTTAGGGTTATGGTTTCAGAATCAGCACATTCTTCAGCACTTTTCTTCCCAGAAATTTTTTTTTTGTGAAAAGAATCAAGTAAAACCATGCCAGTACATTAAAAAGAACACATCAAAAAGTCAGAACTGTGAGCCATCATAAAATGACAATAATCTTTCCTTATACTCCTGCATTTCAGAGAATGGAAAGAAAATATCAGGGGGAGGGGAGGAGAAAGGGGGTGCTTTAATGATTTTTAAAGTCCTTACAAGAACCTGTAGCTTTATGTGAGCCTTTCTCCTAGGCACACATGGAGAAAAGTTACAGAACTTTCGTCTCCTTTCACAAGTGTCAAGACGGATAGCATCTATCAAGCTTGTGTTCAAAGTAGTGCAAGCACTACAGCTCAATGAAGAATCATAGAGAAAAATCAAATAACCATTTCACCCAGAGGTTATGATTTTATTTCAGGGTCTATTAAGTCAAGGCAACTAACACAGCTGAAATCTCATTTCAGGCCCCCAAATAAATGAGTGGTCCTTCTCTGTTCCAGTTACAAGCAATAATAAATCTATTGGGTATCTCCATGAAAAGCTGGCAACCTAACTTGACAAGAAAAAAAAACCTGTGCTGAGAAATGAGCCACACAGTTTCTGAGTCTTGAACATTCCACTAACATCCTTCTAGCTGCTTTCATACATCCCTGTAAGCAAATGAAAGGGCTGAAGCAGGCAAAAAGAGCAACTCTGAAGTATATTATTGCCACATACTCTTCAGAACAGCTTTTACTATCATTAATGATCCATTGATTGGGCTGGCAATAAGCAACTAAGAATGAACTGACACTGAATTTTAAGGTAGATGGTTAACCATTATGGACTATCAGGTAGATAAAAAATTAAATAACAGTTTTCATTCTGCTAGCAGAAAAAGGAATTTGATTTGACCTTCTTGAAGGTAAAAAGGCACTTTGACAGTAAGCACAGAAGTTTCAAGTTATGGTCACTTCCCAAGGCACTAATATTAGTCACATGAGCAATACAGTAAGATAAACACAATAGTTACCAGTGTGTTCATAGCAGTTCACTAGCTGTTTGATAATAAAAGGGACAAAGGGGCTGCTTCAAGAATGACAGCTACAAGAAAATATTCTCAATCAATCCTCGTCCAGCAAAGGGGAAAATCTTTCTTAACAGCACTCTGCTGGTGTATTTTTGAGAACTTTCTATTTACGGAATTCATGCAAAATAACGCATGGTGTATCATAATAATAGATTAATCCCTCAGTCCTGCATATTGCTCCTGCAGCTCCAGCAGCATAACACTTACGCAATTGCCCTTCTGATCAATAAATGGTTCAACCCATTTGTTTTACAATGGGATAGTTTAAATCAAAGTAATTAAAAAAACTCTTAAAAGGAAGATGGGGATTTACATAGTTAGGAAGGAGAACCAGTGAAGGTTCTTCTAGGATACTTGGTACCACGAGTGCTTACTTATCTCTCATTTCCCCGTTTATGAACGTTTCCAGTGTCTGCCTACTTATTCAAATATTTTCTAGGAAAACAAGTTTCTACACAGTGTGACAGAACATACTTTACATGTCTGTAAGCAGAATAAGAAGAAACCTGTGTATCTTAAAATATGCATTCTAAATTTAGTGAACCATTTTAACATATTTGAGAAACCAAAGTTAAACTTGTATTTCCCACAGAATTAAGACACTCTCTCTGTCACTCCTGAAGTACAGATTCTAACGTTGGGACGGGCAAGAGTACTTGCTTATATGTTCGTTAACATCAGCCCAAACTATGCATGCACTTCTCTGATAATCCTAAAACTTCCTGCTGTAAAGGAGCAAATAAGATTTAGTTCTATGTCCTAGTGGTCTAAGAGGAGGTATAAGACATGAGAGGTAGATGCTATTCTTCTAGAGAGAAATTAGTATAACTACATATGAAAGAGAATAGAAAAATGAAACAAAAAGTGTGATCCTCTTAATCTTTTCATGTAAATATTATCATTTGAAACAACACTGAAATCTGTCCTTGATTATTTTATACAATTCAACTTCAGCATAGCACAGAGCCCAAAGTAAAGCTGTGCTGCCCACTTATATCTGCCCAGTCAACAGTTCACATAGTTTAAATGTTACTTCATTCCTTTAACCACATTCCTTCCATACAGTTTTAGGTCTACTGTGATATTAACACTGCAGTTGTGTTGTACTTGAAGCTCTAGGTTATCAGCAGAGAATATGCTGTGGGAAATACATAACCAGTTCTTGAACAATATATATGCAGGAAGTGGAATACTTTGCAGATTTCCAACTGTATCCAGAATAGTACCAAATACATATGAAACAGCTGAGAAAGAACTTATTCTAAAAATCACCATCTTAAATTGTTTTCATAAATGTAAACAATTTGTTGTCCTCAATGCAGCCAATTCACTCTACTAACAGAGAAATAAGACTTGCAATTGCAAACAACTTTTTACCCCAATTTATGCTTTTTTGTGTGCCTTCCAATAGACTAGATACCAGAACATCAGCATGTGGAATGCTATAAATCCAGGGAATAGCTGCAGTTTTAACCATGGACTTTAATTCCAGGGTGAATTTATGTGGTCCCTAGCTAAATATATCCTTCTAAGTAAATTACTCATGCAACTGCCTGTAGGAAAGCTTTCTGCAGATAAAGAAACTGTTTCCAAATGCTACATTTGACAGCACATACGGCATAAAGTTACGTTCTTTTCTCACTGGCAAAAAAGACCCCCAAACTGAATAATGTAGAATGCATAGGTTCCTCTTCTCTCTGCAAAGACTGTCCAGGAGATAGGTTAATTCTGCCTGATTACTGCTCCTTGCAATACACTGTACGTATCAGTCTACTATATGTTTATCTCCAAACCCTGTAAACAGAGTGATTTCTAAGATACTGTGAAGCACATTACCACATTCATTTCTACTTATCCATGCAGAAGACAGTAAAAACACATGCCTAACCCTGCGCCTTTAGTAGAATGTGTAACTCAGACACTCTTTCACTATCCTTTTTTCTCCTCTCTTTTCTATGTTTTCTACTTCTTACCATTGGAGTCGTCCTGGTCCAAAGGATTATCTGGTTCCATTACTTCAAATAAAAGCATCCAACATGCAGTTCTCCATGCAGCAGAGGCATAAAAACACAGCAGTTGCCTAAGCTGATTCACCTGATTTATGAATTAGTGCTGCATCCATAAGAGGCTGTGTTTCTTCTTTTGTATTACATCTGGCTCCTTTTCCAACTAGATGGCTGGGTATTACAGCATGCAGGCCTTTTTCCAGCATCCTCTTAATGCATTATATTTAAAGTAGCAGCAACCTTTTTCTCCCATCCCCCAGACTAAGTTACAGCAGTAACTAGGCTGAGCTGGCAGAGAGCGGAGCTCAGTCAGAACAGGACCTGCAAGCGTTCTCCGATTCGTGTTGCTGCATAAAGAGAATGATTGATACAATAAAAAGTAAGTGGGGTTTGACACAGTACGGTATGCACTGCAGAAAATCGCACCAAAACCAGCAAAGGTCTTGAGGGTTTGGGGAATGCCTCACTGAAGCCACCAGTACGCACCCCCTCACACACACACACAAATTATGTCCTGTTCCCTCCTCC